>BLKM01000655.1:1360632-1646178 GCA_013340265.1 Coptotermes formosanus
GTATGTGTGTGTGTGTATGTATGTATGTATGTATGTATGTATGCATGTGTGTGTATGTGTGGGTATGTGTGTGTATGTGTGTGTATGTATGTGTGTATGTATGTAGGTATGTATGTATGTACTTGTATGTATGTATGTATGTATGTATGTATGTATGTATGTATGTATGTATGCACGTATATATGTGCGTGCGTGCGTCTGAACTCCAATTGAAGAACAACGACTGTGCATGCACGTTACCTTGAGCATTTGATAAGGAGTAGGAGAAAGCAGATTAATTCCATTCTGCTGCTTTCTTAACATGACACCTTAAAACTTGTTTTTTCACACACACGGGGTCAAATATTACATTTTGTAGGGCTAATTCTTTCGTCCAGTTTAATAAAATCAAGTGTTTGTTCTACATTTATCAGTGATTACCTTAATCCATAAAACCTATCGTACTGTGTCAATAACTCTTCTATTAGACTGTCGTGCAGCAAACCTGTGTATTATCTCAGCTGGTATTAATTTCAAGTCCCCACATTCAAAATATAACTCTCAAATTATATTTAAATATTCTTGGTGGGTTACGATTTGCTTCTTTGCGACTTCAGACCCCATTTTAATACAGTTCGTTCTACACTTCTTATGAGAACATGTATAGGCCTGTTACATTACCTTTACAATAAAATTGTAGTATGATTACAACTTTATAAAAATGTTATGTCTGGAAGTTACAGAGTGACATACGTTAATAATACGTAAGTACCTCAAAACACACAGTCATCTTAATTATGTTAAAAAATTAATTGCATTCCAGTCTTAAAATTAAAGGCCAAATGTATATACATGCGACATACACATATGTAAGTAATTCTCAACAGACTGGTACATATATTTTAACTAGCATTCAGTTTTATTGTGATTGTATTGTTATGTGCGAACTTCCGTAATTAGAGTTCATTCGTTGACTAAATTGGACTTCGCAGATAGAAAATCGCGAAATTTTAACCCATGCACGTAAATACACTGCAAAACTTGAATGAAATGGTCCTTGCTTTCAGGTACTATTGCTTCTGAACTGAAAAGTATAGGCACGAAAACTAAATGGATGTTGGCAGGTAATATGATCAAGTTTTTAAATATCGTTACATGAGTTGCCGAGTGTTACCGCGAGTGGCACTAACATCGTATTGCCTAAAATGCGTTTAAAATTCTGAAAGATTAGTCTGTGTTCTCGTATCAGGAATTGGAATTTGTGGTTAGAATGTGTACGAGATATCGCAAGGAGTTTGGCAAAGAGCCACCAATCAAAATGCCTATCTGTATGTTTAACCCTTTAAAGACGAAGCGTATCTGTTTTATATAAGGACTCAGAGCGTACCGCGCTGTAAACACTCTCCACTTCGGTTATAAAAACCAATCTCTTAATGTTTTATAAGGCAAAAGTTGCTGTTTGTTCTGAGATCCGTACAAAACACATAAACGCAATGTGGGCACCACGTAGAATTTTTTAATGTTAAACCTGGTCATATGTAAAGTTACCGCTAGGCTTTAAAAGGTTAAGACTTGTACAGTGAGGCTAGTTGCGATTGTGAAGGGAACAGTCCCAGTAAACTGTCGGTGGCTGAAGCTAAGGTGAATGAATTTCCAGTGGCTTTTGTTCGCTGCCCAAACAAATCAACAAGACGAGCACGCTACAACGACCAGCAGTGCGCAAAGTTCTGCGAATTCGTTAGAAATTTAAAAGTTTCAGAAGCCAATTGTTGCAATATGTAACAGCCCAAAACAAAGAATTTCTCTTCGCAGTTTGCTGTGAATTCTTTTAATTCCTGAAGAAGACGGACGAAGTGTTTACAGACAAAATTGTTTTCCTTGACGAAGCTACGTTCCACCTGTTCGGGGAGTAACAAGTCCCGTGGTACCGTGCAGTGACTGAAGGTGCGTACCAGAGAGAGTCAGTCCTGAGTGCAGTGTCTTTTCTGCTGTATGCAGAGAAGTGTTCTGTCCTTTTTCCGAAAGTTCTGTGCCTGGTGTTTTGTGCCTAAATGTGTTGAAGGAATTCCATATTCCGATCTTATTTTGGAAGAAGAGGGTCCTAGTGGCACGCTATTCCGGCAAAACCTAACACCTCAACTTTATCGTGTTATAACTTGGGACTTCTTGAATCGAAAGTTTGCACGGAAATTGACTGGCAGAGGCGGACCCTGACCTTAGAACACTTGAGTTCTTTTGGGTTACAAAAAGGATGCTCTCTTTACGCTATACCATTACCCACCAATTTGCCGGAACTTGCTGGGAGGACACGGTCTGCTGCCCCTACAGTTACATCCGCCATGCTTACAAATGTTTAAGGGGAATTTGAGTGCAGACATAATACGTGCCTAGCGAGTAACAGAGCTGTCAGTGGACTTATGTCAACTGTGAATTTTCGGTCATAAAAACTTGAACCGTTTAGTTTGCATTCCAATTCCTGTTACTTCTAGAGCAATGATACATTAAATTCATCGATATTTCGGTGTTAGTATTGGGTCTTTTACTGTTGATTTGTTATATTTGTAAGCAGAAAATACGGATTCTGTACACGTTAAATTTTTAAAATGTAATTTACAATTACGGTTGGGCACCATATTTGTAATTACCAATGTATAAACGGAATTGCGTAAACTATATATATATATATATATATATATATATATATATATGGGTGTAACCTATCTCTACCAAATTTGACACGCCTAAATTCGGTGGCTCATTAGTCATCGTCATCAGAGCGAAGCCTAACGAAATATTTGGCACGGCTAGCTTATTTTTTGTATTTTAAAAAATATTACCTTAACGAAATTTGAGTTTCATTCCAATCACCACTTATGATTTTAATTTAGCCTCTTTTATATGTTTGTGAAAGTTGGGACTGTCGTATTAGACGAGGAACGTATAGACTGAGGTTGTTCGAGTCTAAGGTGCTGAGGAAGATATTTGGGCCCAAGTGCGATGAGGTAACAGGGGAGAAGTGGAGGCAGCATAATTAGGAGCTGCATGGTCTGTACTTCTGACCAAATATTCTTCGGATGGTCATATCAAGAAGAGTGAGATGGGCGGGGCATGTAGCACGTATAAGGGCGAACAGATTTTCGTAGGGGGTTTTGGTGTGGCAGTCTGCGGGAAAGAGACCACTTGGAAGACCTAGGCGTAAATTGGGCTGTATGGATATTCAAGAAATTGGATGGTTGGCGTGGAGTGGATTCGTCTGGCTCAGGTTACGGACAAGTGGCGGGCTCTTCTGAACGCGTCAATGAACCTTCGGGTTGCATAAAATGCGGAGAATGTCTTGACTAGCTGAGGAACTTTTAGCCTGTCAGGAAGGACTCTGCTCCATAAAGTGAATGAGTGATTTGGTTAGTTGGTTAGTTAGTTAGTTAGTTAGTTATTCAGTTAGTAATTCGGTTAGTTAGGTACTCATGACTTATTTGTAGTTCATGCTCGTATTTGGGCCGTTTTATAGTTTTGCGTATTCGCCATGTTTTGTCATCGCTTTTAGTACATTTAAATTACAGCGGTGGTGTGTCTTGCAGTGGCATCATATTGATGTCATATTTGGTGAAAATTCATAAATTGGTTTAAACCTTGCAATGGCATATACACACATGAAAACCCACTCTCACAGAGATGGTGGTATCAAAAGTCTACTGTTTTCATTTTTTTTTAAGGAAAGTAGGATAAAGTGCTTAAAAGTATTGTTTTTCTGTGATCAAAGCGACCCTATAAAACTTGCAGAACTTACGCTATTAAACCATCGACTGTGAGCTAGGTTAACATAGCAGTAAAGATATATATGGTGTCCCAACGGTCGAAATCAGCAGGAACTTGGTGCAGCCCCATCTATACCAGCTTTCCTTTAGCCTAATCAACCGCCCATTAACTTACTTCAAGCTGAAGAGAAACCATGTACATTAATACCGCAGTTTTGACATTAACAATTTATCTTGGCAAGTACTTTTTGTAGAATTACCTTGAGCCAGATCCCTCTTTAGAAATCATGGTCGAACCTACCGTAATTTATTGCGTACGTGTTTAAAGTGGAATTATTATGCTTGTTTTAACTATGCGAGCGCCAGAGTTTCCACACCTTCATTTCTAAAAATACGAGTCACTGTAACTCCTCTCTATGATTCGTCTTCTGCAGAAGATTCTGGAGCAGCTACGCGCACGTCGACTGGAAGGAAGTATTGTTGACATACCAGCTTCCCGTTCTCCGAGCACAGCAGATGTCCCCGGCAAGACTGTTTGTCTCTACACAGTAGAATGCACTGATTACTCGAAATGAAGTTCCAGATGAAAGGCAACACAAACTAAAGAATTTTAGAGCTTGTTTTCAATTCTCATGTACAACAGTAACAGTAGGATTAAAGAGATACATACATTGGATATCCCACAAAACATCTGCCCAACTTCGGTTAGTTTGTATTTGGCTTATTTTAAAAGAAAAATTTACAGATGTGAGTCCAACTCTCATCCATTAACGAGATATTGTTAACAAGATAGTAAATGTGAGCCTAAGGCAAAGCTGATGTGCGTTCAGGTTCTCACATACTGGCTGGACCCTTCTACTGTCTGCATTGATTTTGCTTTCTTTAAATATATGAGTCTCACGTAACATCAAATTTTCAGCCCGTTGAAGTATTTTGAAATTTCTAACTTACAAACAATATTTTAGTAAAAATTCCCAGAATGAATTTCAAGAAAATACGTCAAGTGGGAGGCAAGTTGTTTGTTCCGGGTGGGCGGACGTACGGACACACTTGGCAAAACTAGTCGTCGCTTTTTGCAACTTGTCTAAAGCGTCTGGAAGCTGAGGAAACTCAAAGACCATAGTCATTTTATTATCTTGTCCATTACAAAGAGTACTGTATTATTATTATTATTATTATTATTATTATTTATGTGTGCCGTCTGCTGAGCATATGTGGACTGTTATCAACAAACCCCCTACCTTAATTTCCTACAGAAAGAACTACAAATTAATTTTGAAAATATTTTGCAGGCTAGATTAAACATATGGGTGCAGTCCTACGGAGAGTGTTATAAAATGGGAAACGTTTGTCAAAAATCAGGTTGTAGAATTTTCATTAATAAACTAAAAATGCTTTAAAGAGTCTCTGCATTAAATTAGTGACATCGTACAACATTTTATCGGAAGCAGTGTTAACACTTCAGCCACGTAGGCTGGGTCCCTCCAAAGTTGAGTGAAACTGAAAGCAGTAAGTTGACAGCTTTGTCATGATGATTTCATTGCATTCGACCCAATACTGTAGGCGAGAAATGACCAGTGTCGTAATATATAGCTCTTATCAGGATAAAATATCCGCTGTCTAAATATCTAATAATTCTTAGAAAATAATGTGTAAAACCATACATCTTTGCAAGCGCAAAATAAGGTTTAACTTTTGTGGTGATGGGTTTATGTACTTTATCCATCGTCCGAAGAGTAAATGATTAAAAATATTAAAAAATTAAAATCATATCTTTTCGGAAGCTGGTTCTGCTTCCGTTCTCAGGTGAATGGAGCGGGAGAAGAGAAGAACACCTGTTCTGTTGGGACCCTTAGACAGAGCTAGCCTTCAGTGATGGAGACAGATTAGCCTCCAGTGATGAAGGCAAGGCTAGCTCTATCGCGTACTGTCCGCGGTCTAGACCGCGGACAGTACGCGATACCTCTCAAACGGAGGATGAAACACAGGGCACATTCACACTTAACTGTATAAACGCAACCATAGTGTATCAATATTATTCTCCCTGAAGATGGCCGAGCAGGGTCGAAACATGTAGGAGACTTTTACGAATAAAGATTATATATATATATATATATATATTTTGGTGCATCAGTTGGTGTTTATTGTTTCGTATTGCTTCATCTTTTTTTTTGTCAGCATGTGAAGACTCGAAAATAGCTGAAAGGATTTAGATATGCGTCTTAACTAATATTTGCAGACACATTCCAATTTTGGCTCAAATTGGGCAAAACTAGCAAACAAGTTGCATGAAGAGCTAGAGCATAGGTCTCCAACCCGCAGCCCGCGGGCCGCTTGCGGCTCGCCAAGTTGCTTTATGCGGCACGCGGGCACATATGTAAATTATACATACACTATAAAAATTAACCCTTTAAAGACGAAGCGTATCTGTTTTATATAAGGACTCAGTGCGTACCGCGCTGTAAACACTCTCCACTTCGGTTATAAAAACCAGTCTCTTAATGTTTTATAAGGCAAAAGTTGCTGTTTGTTTTGAGATCCGTACAAAACACATAAACGCAATGTGGGCACCACGTAGAATTTTTTAAAGTTAAACCTGGTGGTATGTAAAGTTACCGCTAGGTTTTAAAAGGTTAAACAATAATGCAGCTGTCTTTGGTTAGAATAAATCCACGCGACCCATCCACTTGGACGTACAGCGTGACATTGACAGAGAGCAACGAGAGAGAGAAATGCTTTTGTGTTCAAGATTTTTATCAGGATAGTATTTCCTCTTATTAACGTAGTTAACGTAATATAATAATGTTGCGTTTTTGTAATAAAACTCCATAATGTATATAATTTTCCAATTTACGCTGTCAGGTGTACCACATACTGTGATTTTTACACGTGCGGCCCGCGAGCCAGTTCACAATAACAGTTGTGGCCTTTTGCGAAGAAAGGTCGGGGACCCATAAGCTAGATGAGTTTGTGAGTTCAACGCGTGCGCAGTCCGCGCCTAACTCGCTACGTATTGACCAGTGCGAAGTCTGTTTCGAAAAAGCATTGTAAATACAAATGAAACACATCTGATGTTCAGTATAATATTTCCGTACGTTTTGCAGTTTTCCAAATAATTAAACAAATGTTAGTGACCATGCCGAGATTCTTAGTGTACACGTATAATTCCAGCTTTTTTCTGTGTAAGGTGTTACATATTGGACATTTATATTAAATTATGCGCGGATTTTATAAATTTACTTTCTCCATGAGTGCCTCCATTTGTGAAACCCGTCACATTTTATCTCTCCATATTTTTATCCCTCACATTCTAGTAAGCGCCTTATACGTTCTTTACATATTTGATGTTCCCCTGTGGATTCTCCCCTTTCAAGTATTTTATTGAACCTCTTAACTTCTAAATTGCATCAGTAACAAGAAAAGGCCGAAACACAATTGCCGTTCTTTCAGTCTCCGACTAGCATGTCGCATGCTCCTTCCGGTTCTTTAGCTCAGTTACTAGAGTACCCGGTCCTACGGACTGGGCGACTAGATTTCGATTCGCCGAGAGAAGGTGACTTTTCTTATCCGTTCTGAATTCTAGTCGGGAGGTGTCCGAATCTCGGTATGTACACGTACCGTCCTGAATGAGGTTCCTCCTGGGATTCAGACGGTTTTGTATTTGAAATCCCGAGGGAGTGCCTCAAATAGGCCATTACCTCCTGTGTCTATACTACTATTGCCAATGCACTATACTAATCATCATGACATTCGACGCTCTATGTTGTGAGTTACTGAGAGTACTGTTAAATAGGTAAAACAATAAATGAACAAAACAAAATAAGACACTGTAGACCGGTTCTGGCGCCCACTTCGCCTCGTATACAATGCGCAGACGAGCTATGTACACAGAAGTTATTGAAAAGCGATTGGAAGGTGCATCAAAGAGTCTCCTCCATCTCTTGTTGAAGCAAAGAATGTGTGGAGCTACGCCTTTTCTGACTCATACGCCTTCATGCTGAGGTGTTTAATTAATTGAACCAGGTTCCTTTTCAAAAATGAAATAGAGGCCCATTTTCTAAATATATTAGTAACGTCAAAATTTTGTAACTCGCCCGTTTTGTAGTCGCCATATCCACACCACTGTGTGCTTCTGAATTCGTTGTACCGGATGTAAACCGTGTCTACTCCAGAAATCCAGTTATCCAATCAATTTATGACGCTGCTGCATTGAACAACACTTGAAATAATTGTGTAAAACTGAAGATAAAACGTTGCCTAGATCAGTCTTTGTCTCTTGTAGGATTGCTAGACATTTTCATATCGGCTTGGTGATTGTAAATGCATAGCATGTGAAACGATAACCCAATTTTAAATGTTGTCATTTCATGTAAACTTGTTACTCTCTGTAAGGCTGTAAAGCACATGGGTAAATATGTGTACGTACTAGTATAAGGTTAAAAACCTTCCAGACTCTTCATTTGCTCACACAGTACGTTTATGATTTCCATGTAATTCTCTCGATACAGAGCCATCATTTTCCTAAACGTCATTATAATACAACGGCGACGCGGTCTTTCCTTTGAGGTTGAACTGAATACTATTTAAAATCGCCTACTACTGATTGGCCGTGTCGCGGCTTAAGCTGTTAGTTACCGGCCTCTCAACGCAAAGGTCCAGGTTCGATCCCGTGCCAGTCCATGTGAGGTTTGTTGTGGGTGAAGTGACATTGTGACAAGTGTTTCTCCACGAACTTCGGTTTTCTTCTGTCACTACCATTCCACCAATGCTCCATAATCATTGTCATCTCAATAGTGTTATATCAGAAGAACAAGCGTGTAATTTGTGGGGAACTTTCAAAGGAAGAAAAAGCAAAGCTGTGTCTGATTGCGGGGAGCATTGGACAGGAAAGTAATTTACATTGGTTTTTATTGTTGATTTCGGCATCCATTGTAAGAGATTTTTGCGACCACGGGCCCTGGCCGAACGCAGGTCGGTGCAACTCTTTGGACCTCTCCGTCAGGATTGCATGAGTCTAAAGATCTGACGGACAAACGCCTCTCACCTGAGGGCCCCACACAGTGAGGGAACATAGTTATCTATGTCAAGCCTTTATGAACGAAAACTAACATGAATTGCGTTTAAATATCCAGTTCTTACCGCAAATTGTTCACGATCCGCGTCGGTTATTAAAACCGGTCACCGTGTTATATAAGCCACTAATCGCTGTTTGTGCTGGGATCCATAGAAAACACATACGTACACTGTGTGGTCAAAATATAGAATTTTTTAACGTTAAACCCGGTTATAAACAAAGTAACCACTGGGTCGTAGATGGTTAACAACAACAGTACAGCAAATACTGCGGATTTACAATCAGCAGAAAGAGAAGACGACGGCGTACCTACGGTGATACGCGCCGTCTCTGGACTCGTCGTGACGAAATCGCGGCGTATCTTGGTTTTAGTTGCAGCTCGCGTCACATTTCACGACTGCCTCTCTTCTTTTCAGAGAAAATGTTTCAAAATGAGAAAAAAATACAAGTGATATGCAGCGTGTTACTATCTAGACGAGACTCTAAACCGGGCTCAATACCAGGATACACCAGTCCAAACTGCGCTTTATAATAGGATACACGGGTCCAAACTTTACTTGTTACTAGGGGGCGCTAGTTCAAACCTGACTCAGCACTCAAATAGGCGAGGACAAATCCGGCCTGATACTAGAATACACGAATCCAAACCGGATTAGGCACTAGGATACACTAGTCCAAACTCGTTTTGGTACTAGAATACACGAATCCAAACCAGGTTAGGCACTAGGATACGCGAGTCCAAACATGTCTTGATACTAGGACACACAAGTCCAAACCAGGCTAGGCACTAGGCTACACGAATCCGGCTCGATACTAGGATACACACGTTCAAACCTGGCTTCATTCTAGGATAGATGAGTAAAAACCTAACTCGATACTGGGGTGTGCAAGTCAAAAGCGGGCTCGGCACTAGATTGGGACTACACAAGTCCAAACCCGGCTGGATACTTGGATACACTAGTCCAATCCGCTTTCGGCACCGAGGTACAGGAGTCCAAACCGGGCCCGGCACTAGAATGCAGGAGACCAAACCGGGCTCGGGACTAGAATGTAGGAGTCCAAACGGGGCACGGCACCAGAATGTAGGAGTCCAAACAAGGCTCGACACTAGAATGTGGGAGTCCAAACCGGGCTTGCCAATAGAATTCGGGAGACCAAACCGGGCTGGTCACTGGGATACAGGAATCCAAACCGGGGTCGGCACTAGGGTGCAGAGTCCAAACCAGCCTCGACACAAGGATACACGATTCGGCCACTATGCAGCTTCTAGGTGCCATCACATACTCCACAACGTGTAAGAACAGAAAGACAGACAGGATAGTCGCCTTCTGGAGCTGCCTAGTCACCTTCCCACGAAGCTCAAAGCCCTGTCCATCGAACCGAGCCGCATGTTTTGAATGCACGAGTGGACGCGCTTCATTGCAGTTACTTGTCAAGGAGAAGGGGGGAAGACAGTTCGTCGCACGAACACGTCTAGAAGGAAGAAGCACCGGAAAGATATGTACAGACTGCTTACCCTGCCAACATTGTCATCAAGACCAAGTATGGCTATTAGGTGACATCACACCAGTATTGATTTCAGACCATCTTTATTGATACACTGCATCCGCAACCTTACGACACGGGCAGGTGATGAATACGTAATCGATATCTCTCGTTTAGGATATCGACAGCCGTCGTTGTCTGCAGTCTTTACTGACGCCACCATCACTAACGCCAGCATCCTTGCTGTTCGAGGGGGAGCACTCTGATGCCCAATGTATATAGTTTTATAATTTTTGGACTTCCGAGTCCAAAAATGGAATGGTGTGTGCTGAAAGACGTAATTTAAAATAAACTTAAAAATAAGTCCAATTAAAATACAGACGTGGAATATAAGTTTCTACTAATTGAACGGTCTCCTACGGCGGATTACGTCTTCTATGTTTTTTACAAACTTAACGTCTTATGTCATTTGGATGTGACTGTTTCATCTTACTAGGATGCGTCCTGTTTTTCTGAGTGTGTTAGTCCACGAAGCTGTCAGTTTTTCAGATTATAGCGTCGGTGGTAGGTGAATAAATATGGGGCATTAGTAGAATGATGCTGACAGTTTAAGACCAAAGTATTCGGAGGAAAACATACCCCAATGCCACTTGTCCCACCACAAATCCCACATGGACTGACCTGGGATCAGTCCCCGGCTATAGTTTTTAGATGCCAGCCACTAACTCCCTGGTCCATGAACGGCCCCTTGGTATACCCTTGTATATTGTGTTTTATTCTTAACCACCTCACAAACATGTATTATATGACACATTCAATAAATGTTTCCGTCACACAGGATGATTATCAGCTGCGAGCAATACACACTGTACCATAACAAGTAAAGTGTCGAACTAGAATGCAGGAATATTGATTTCAACTGGTTAAAATTTGGCTTAAAATATAATGTATGTTTAATGTATGTTTATAAAGCAAAATGTGTCACCTTTTTGAGTATCTGAAAAAATTCTGACAGCCATGGCGAGCCTTGAATTGATTAATTTTCTACGAGTAAGCCTGGGGACATGCAAATGATGTGTGATTTCATTCCACGTAAGATGAAGCCTGCCCTGCTTGATTGTCACTGCAGCAACTCTCTCTTTCTTTCTCTTTCTCTCTCTCTCTTTCTCTGCTGACGCAAATCATAGATTCTGTGCGTAGATATGTTTTTGCACATATCCCCACACGAAAAACCCAGTGACGTAAGATCTGGACTTCTTGGACGCCAATTTTTCCAGTCCAATGAACAGAAAACCAACCATTCAGGGTATGTTGAATCCCATAACTGAAATAGGGTGGGTTTCGCCCCGTTGAAAAATCTGGTTTTATTTTTTGTTTGATGTTTTCAATGCAAGAGATATTGGAATTTTCCAACGCGTGTAAATAAATGTTTCCGTTGATAACTTTACAACGTTCATGCGTTGTGCGGTGTCAGTATTCGCACACAATTTTCAGTCTGACGATTTCATTTATTAATACACGTCATAGCTACATGTTTCGGCTAACTATAAGCCACCTGCATGCTAGAAAGTAACAAAAAAGTAATATAGAACGTATACAAGAAAATATATTCTCAGAATCAAGACAGCTTTTCTCAATGACGCTAGAAGTACAATATTCATTTGTGAAATGGCTCGGCCTGGCCGTTTGTCTCTCTTTGGTTACTTCATGGTTTCATTTTGTGGAAATTATAAATATAATTAAGTTGTTACAGACGCAGTATATTTGCTAAATTATTAATGGAATTTATGATCTGGAAGATCGTTCTGTTACTGAAGTATAGTTCTTGTACGGAAGGTCTTGTATATTTATTACGCAGACCATTGATATATGCAAATGTTTCTTATTTGTTGCAAGTTTTGCTTACGTAGTATTCTTTCACTTTAACTTTTTATGTAGTTTATTGACTGAGAGCGTAATTCTGTATGCAGACGTAAGCCTTCTAGTGTATTGCACTGCCAGTGGTGTTTTATACGAAAAATTCCGTCCCTACCACGCGGTCGCAAAGAAGTCTTCACGACACGTTTATTTTGGGGTGTGACCCGCCTACTCCAAAATTATGTATGGCTCTTCTGGTGCCTATATTTGGCAGCTGTTACGGTTGTCATGGCCAATAATGAGAAGCAAATTTTCGAGTGCGAAAGATAGGCCTACTCATTTGCAAAATCTTAATCTTCGTCAGTTCCATTTAGCATGCAGATCTTTGTGAATTTTTACACTACATCATTCATACCAAACCTTTAGCACCATAAAATGAAAACACAATAGAAGCAGTTCACATGCACTGCACTGACGTTGATTTTTATAACGATACATTTTGAGTCTTGGAGCAGTTTCTTACCCACTTAAATTATTAAACCAGCAGTCTGGGAGAAAAATTTTAAGAGTTTCGTGGCGCGGATGGCTTTGCTTGTAGTCCCCAGGGTTTTGACACGGGGCCGTTTTGGAGGGTGATGCCGACGTTTCTAAGGAAAAATTCAGCTTCAGCATGGAACTAGTTCCTTGAGCATTGAAGGTGGGAACAACATATTCCTCCAAAACGTCGATGTCAGCTTACAGAAGTGCACTGAGTCAAAACTCAGAACACCACACCTTGAAGGGCGAACTTCTTCGCCTTTATATTCTGTAATCCAATAATTCGAAGCCTTCCGAAGTCTTTGACAGCCATAAAATATCAAGACAGATTTCTGCTGAAGGACAGATGATAGGAACGTATTATATCAAGAAGCAGAAAGCTGAGAACCGATCGCCAGTTGGACGTCGACCTCTCTTCCTGTCGTCTCCAATTCTGTTAGTTAAGAAAGCTGAGAATTTAGCGGGATTCACTATTACGAGCTAACGCAAGGCGACGTTTTAACAAGCAGGGCGCGGTGCCGCAGTATCCATCAATCATATAGTTCCTGCCACGCGGAAAATTATTTTTCTTCATCTCTTCACAAAAAGACGGCTTAAGGAGATTTAACAAAAATGCTTCCTCAATTCCAAAGTCACTGAACACTTTTAACGTAGCTTTCTCGTATGGAATATTGAAAATGAGTTACTACCAATTTCTAAACGTAATCCTATATTATTACTATTCCGAAATAAAGTACCTGGTTGACCCGAAGATTATATGTAGTTAAGAATAACAATAATAACAGTATTGTTAAGAACAAATTGATTTTCTAAAGGCGCTATTAGTAACTCAATTTCTGTGACAGCTAACAGTAGCATGATCGAAGAATAAAGAACTGGACAAAATGTGGAAAGAAGCTGTCATTCTTCAGGGTAAGCTATGTATTGGACAAATTATCAGTGTTGTTAAATAAACATATCCTCCGGAACCCTACGCACACATGGTAGACTAGAGGCTGGCATAACCCAGAATACCAAACTATATTACATATAGGATATTTGCTGTTATAGTCATTATTCTAGTGGGAATTCCACATTCGTGCCTATGGTTTAAAGTTGTGTCTGACTTCCTTGTCGCTGGCTTTAATTCATAACGCATGTCATGAAGTTGCAAGTAATGCGGTTGAGTGATGCTGTCAGGTTAGAAGGCTGGGCAACCACCAACGCGAATTGTTCACGACCGCGAAATTCCACTTCACATTACACTTCGTTATGAAATGCTATTCTACTGCAGATGTTGAAGATAAGTTTGAATTTTGTTACTGCACTGTAATGACGGAGTTGTCTCTGCGTGTACATGACGATGACAGACATTAAAGAACCGCTGGAGCTATTGATCCAGACGATATGCCTTCACGGGTCAAACAGGGTGGTATATGAATTGGCCATTTTGTTGTTTGACTTTCTGCAAAATGGTCTAATAAAAGTTTCAGTACCTTGCAAATATGCACTGCATTTTGCGACACTCAGTTACGTGTCTCTATTGTCCCTCCCTCCTCACAGTTTCGTGCGTCCAACATGTTGTTACGTACTGTAGGAAATTAAAACAAATGATTTGTGACCTCCAGTGGCAAAGCCTCTATAGCAAATTTTGTGGAAGTTTTCAGATTTTTTGGAAGTTTAAATAAGAATAAACAGAGATACTGATACACTGGCATATAGAGAGTATGGTTCTTCCACAAGCGCATTGCTGTACGAAGTAATTTTGCCAAAAAGTACAATTTTTTCATTTTGGAAGTGCCAGCCGTAAGTATCCGTTAATGGAGGCAGCTTAAGTATGGAACTCGGAGAGACGGAGTAAAGGAAGGCCAATATCAGTCACTTCATTACGAAACGTCACCTAAAAACCAGGACTGTGGAGTCGGTACACAAAAGCAACGACTCAGACTCGTCGATTTTTAAAACTTCCGACTCCGACTCCTCGATTTTTAAAACTCCGACTCCTTCATAAAAGCTCCATATGTGTTAATAATGGTAAACCTATAAGACATTTCATCGCCACCACGTGAATCATCAGGCTACTTTTTTGACTTATAACCTATATTTAAGTATAAGTCTAATGTTATTGTAGCTATCAGGGCTCTGGAGTTGGAGTATCTACTTAAGATTTCAGATTGAGGTCGGAGTCGGAGTCCGTACATTTTTACCGACTCCGACTCTGACTCCACCTAAAAATTCCTTCCAACTCCGACTCCACCTAAAATTCCTTCCGACTCTGACTCCACAGCTTTGCTAAAAACACTGTTAGATGCCTCCTGTTTTGTGCATTCTTCACGTGTCACGTTTCCATTTCACTTATTTTGGTGAGTATATCTTGAGACACTGGGAGTAGACACAGACGCAGTCTGTGAGTGCTTAAATTCTTGTGTGTGGCACTTAGAAGCTTTTACTACGCTAAGTGTCCTCTCTTTTCACACCTCTCTCCCCACACTTTCCTATAAAGTTAGGAAATATAGGCTTCGCATAGACAGCCCGCTACATTTCTGAAACCTTCCCTCACTTTAATTGTTTCGAAAACTGTAACGCTTATGGGAAAAATGTACTGCACCTAAAACTTGTGTTTTATTCTCATCTACAACTTTTGTTAGAAAAATTGTTCTTTCGTTTAAATATATAGAGCGTAAAGCTCAACCTGCGAGCAGAAATTCTGTTGATTTTCCTGTGAAATTCAAGTTGTTGTTTGATTGTAACCGAAATGAGAATGATTAGGTAAATTTAAGTTGAACTCTTACTGTCAAATTTAATGAGTTTACTCATCAGTTCTGAAGTTGTGGTTCTAAAGCTGTTACATTCGGGCAGACAGACGGACGCAACATATGCCTACAGGACGAAGATAATAAATAGTCTCTTTGGCAAATTTTTGTAACGAACGCGCCAACGACGTTTTGTTGTCTCTTTCTTGGGAGTTTGTTCTTTGCGGAATAAATAATAGCTCCTTGCGAATTATCACTTCTCAGTTAAAAACTGTTACATATAAAATAGGAGACGCAGTGCGATCTACTTTGTTTGTGCCTTACGAAGGAATATGGAGTGTTGGCAATAGTCAAGGTCAGTATCATAAGATAGCAGCAATAAACTGCGGTGCTTAAGTCGGCAATGCAGTCACGGCCTTTGACCCCGTTCACAAAAAAATGTTAAATGTGAAATGAGAAGTGTGAACATTTCCTTTGGAATTTTTAGCCTAAATTTCAGTAGTGCGAGTGAAACAGAAACTGTGGAGAAGTGAGAGGTTGTCTATACAGTGATGTCCAGACGAGGAGCATGCAGCGTGTGGATGTTAGATGACAATGGTCTGAATAAATAGCGAGACAAGTAATAGATAAACCCTCATCACCAAAAATGCACAAAGAGAGTTTTATCATCAATGGTAACACACTCCTACATGTTTCGACCCTGCTGGGTCATCTTCAGGGAGAACTTTTTGTTATCGTTGCACTAAGGTTGCACTTTATAGTTGAATGAGAATGTGCTGTTGACTGTGTACTGCGTTATTTTTGGAGGCATGAACTCTCTGCGGTCCTGGCCTGCAAGTTCTCCCTGAAGATGACCCAGCAGGGTCGAAACATGTAGGAGTGTGTTACGATTGATGATAAAACTCTCTTTGTGCATTTGTTGGTGATTAGTGCTTTTGTATAATATAGTGCGCGGACATGGAACACGTTAAACAGATAAACCGATCACTTAGAAAGGTTCAAACACACACAAATATTTGTACCTTCGTACAGTAAACTGGTTAGAGCGTAGTGGTAATTATACGTGTCAAATGCACAGATATGACGACGAGTCATGAGCTATTCATATTGTGATATTCCGTGTCAAGATGCCCAGTTGTCTGTAGTGTTGTTACCAATACTTCGAAGAACACAGTACCTCCATCTTCAGGGTTGAAGTGAGGCGCTTGTCAAAGAGACAAGATACGTACAGGTGTGTGACTGACTTCTAATGCTCTACGCCATCCGTTTCTGTGGCACTATACGTATAACCTGTCACCTTTGCCCACTTGAACCCTGAAGATGGCGGCAGTAGGCTCCTCCAGGACTTACCATGAACCAGACTGTTAACATGTCGCCATAAATCATAATGCATTAGTGTAAATTTTTTACTTTTTGTTGCGTGAAATAATTGATTTCTTTTACTTTTAAAGCCACTCATTTTGACAGTATAAATTGTTTTACCAGTTTTTTAGGGTGGCTATTAAATATTGTCAGTTTTAGTGATGGGTATCTGTAAACTGCAGGTGCATCTATCTCTAAAAACATTTCCCACTGAAGTATGTAAATTAATACCGATTCATTTGGCGGGTAAAGAGGATGTAAGATACCAGGAAGTTCAGAATGTGGTCGTCCAGGTGAAAAGCACTTGCACTCTGAAAGTGGAGGTAATATACCCTATAAAACATGAAAGTGGAGGTAATATACCCTATAAAACATTGCTACCTACTTACCATAGTGTGCTGTGTCTAGTGAAAGATATATGAATATGAATTTTTGCTGTCGCATGTCTCGCGAGTAATATTGGTGTTGTTAAGGTGTAACCAGACTAACCTGTGCTTGGGCTGGAACTTGCTTTCCGACTTCTGTGTCTTCGCAAATGTGGACGGCATCACGATACCAATACCAAGCAGCGCGAACCAGCAGAGCCCTGTGCGCGATTGACCAGCCATATAGACAGTATATCAAAGGGAGTCTAGCTAAAGCACATGGCAGTTCGGATATTACAAGGCAACGGATGAACAGGCTGTAAACAGCCAACAAAATCACTGCGAACACCACGAGCTTGAGCACGAATAGCCTTGGCGCATCTTCAAAAGTCACTTTACTTCTCCATAAAAAGTCTAAATACGTCGACAAATATTCTAAAAATAGTTCAACGTGATTAGTTGCATTCACAAGTAAAAAAAGATAGTTTTCAGTATTTCACACACGTTTTTTGCCGTACGAAAACACGCAAGTGTTAACCAGCAAGCAAAGTTTTCAGCATTTCTCAACGGCCTTGTATTAAAAATTAAATGAAAGTGCTTGTTTCATTTCTGTATTTATGTCATCTTGTGTATCTCTCAGTGCCCTGTAGTGCTAATTAAGGCCACGTAATCTGTATTGCAAAGTCTGTACCTATCTGTGTTCATTAAGGAAATGAAAACTGCAGACCTTGACCTGCCACTGTTTCTTGCTTTTAGTGTAATTACTTCTATTCTTACAAAACTTTGCTACAGTTATTTGTAAATCTTTCAGAACGAGATATATTACTTGCCATATTTAGGATTTTCATACAAACGCTATAATTTCGACTTTGTAGCTAAAATTGTAACGATTTAAGTCTCTGAACTCTATACGGCGTCGAAATATAGGATGATTGATGAATGATTGATTAGAAAGGATTTGAAAGGAAGAGATCGTGTAATAATAGAGATATATGTCAGAAGTCTTCTGCAGGCCTGATGAAAACCACAAAAAATTTAGTAATATAACCGGTACCAAGGTCAATTTTCGAACCTGACATCTATGAACCCAGTTGTACAGCGTCATCACTGCACCAGTCTGTTCGGTTAAACTGTGTGAGTCTTTGATTTGCTTGCAGACAGGCAAGGAGGCGTCAGGATTGATTTGAATTTGTCGTCGAAACTAAGGTTAAACTAAACAGAAAGCAACTCGCATGAAAACAATATGAATTTACATGGCCTATTTCGATAAAGATTTCCAAACTCAGGTTCTTTTAATTAACATCGAATAAGCCGGAGCTTGATATATTTTTCTCGTCACTAAATGTCATTACGATAAGCAAACCAAGGATAGGCGAGGCATGTGACAAGCATGGAGAGAAAATCTCATGCAGGGTTTTCGTAGGAGAGTCTGAAGCAAAGAAAGCACTTGGCAGGATAATATTAACGTGGGTGATTAGTTGCTGATTGGATTTATCGTACTCAACATGGGACCAGTAGCTCGCTGCTGTGAACACAATGATGAACTTTCGATGTGCATGACTTGTGGGAAATTTATGAGTAATAGCTGAACAGTTGGTGGCTTCTAAAGAGGGGCTGTACCCCGTGGAGTTAATTTATGGGCTATACTTTATGTAAGCATGTTGTCAGTGGCTTAGAGTATACAGGGTGGAGCAAAAGACATTTGACACTAGAGGCAAAATATTAATTGAATTTTACTGACACAGTACTTATTATTACTGACTATTTAAATCTCGCAAAGAAATTGGCATCCTTGACGCTTTGACAAGGGAGAAGAAGATAAAATTATCGTATGTGCGGCCTTTCTGTTGTTAAACATACTGAGTTAAGTGGCTTTTGCGACACTCTGTGTATGTCTAGTGCCAAATGTAAACATGATTAGTGAATAGTGAAGTGGAAATAGTGTGGTAAGAAGTGGTGCTGAGTTACTATTGCGACAAGATTCTTGTGGAATGTATGACGTAAATCGTAAAAGCTGTCAGTCTGAATAGTTTCCGTGCTAAATTTTGAAACCAGGGGTCCTCAGATATGAGGCAAGGATGCTTCTACATTCTGCGATGTTCGGTGACAAAATTAAGGGTCTTGACATTTATAAGGAGCGCAGAAAAAGCAGCTGTGTCGATAAGGACTTTGGAAAGAACGCTGTTGTGTTGCTTTCAGCGGACTTTTCTTTTTCTCCTGAGTCTCACAGGCTCTAGTTAATACTGCGTGATCTAAGTGAAATGTAGTGCAGTCTGTCTGCAGATACTCTGCTCGTCACCTTCACCGCCTTCAGTTTTAACGTTAAAAAATTGTACTATTTGCCCACACAATTATTGTTTTATGTGAATATTGGGTTAAGCAGTGACTTTTTCCTTGCACAGAATTAACTGGTTCGTCTTTATAACGGAAATGGAGTGTGTTTACTGCTCGGTACGATCTTAATCTTTAATTATAATTCAGATTAATGATTAATAAAGCACAATCGCATGCAATAGAGAATTCCTTTAAAACTTTATTTGCCTATAATGGTGAATTATACTATCATAATTTGTGCGGAATATTTATGTGAGTGTTTTCCATGGTGATTGTCAAGGACAGGTCTAAAAATGTCGGAAATCAAATTGCTAATAAAGGAAGGTAAACTACTTACCTCTACATACATACATACACACACACACACACACACACACACACACACACACACACACATATATTACATGGATGGATAATTTTGTCACAAGACAACAGGATGTGGAATAAGTCATAAACATACAAAAACATACAAAAATGTACATTGCAAAATACTTTAAACATTTTATGTGCAGTCTTAGAGGTCATCATTATAGTTTATCAGTACACATAAGAAATTCATCTACAGAGTAAAAGGAGTGTGCATTTAAGTATCTTCTTAGTGCTACTTTAAATTGTGCCTTTTCATTCTTAAGATTTGTGACACTATATGGTAAATTGCTGAAAATTCTGATGCTAGAATAGAATGAATTTTTCTGAAAGCATGATAGGTTGGCAATTGGTCTATGAAGGTGGTGCTTATTCCTGGTATTAATACTGTGTACTGATGAATTTGTTTGAAAATTTTCTTGATTATTAACAGAGAAGTTCATTAATGAAAATATATATTGGCATGGGACAGGCACTATCTCTAGTTTTTAAATAGATTTCTGAATGGAGTTCTAGGATGTGCACCGACCATAATTCTGATGATTTTCTTTAGTGTACATAAATGGTATTTTAATATTAATAATTGTAAGTTGTGGAAGGAGAGGTGTGAATAGTTTTTCAGTTCCATTATATGGTAATAATCTTCAACAAGGATGATTTGTAGGAATGTTTTCGTGATGGTGGCCGATCACAAGCCGAAACGTGTCGGAAGTAAAACTGTAAACAAATAAGGGAAAGTTCAGTACAATCCTCCGGTGTACTGATGTGGTATTTGTTATTTGCCGTTGTAAGTTTATACTGGGTAAAGTGTGAACAGTTTAAAAATAATTTAGATTAATTTTTATGTTTTATATAGAATGGTTGGTTGCCTTGCCTCACTACGTAACAAGTACGTAAGGTATTTGTGTGGGGTAATGCTGAGGTCACAGAAGGAAGCCCCATTTATGCTGGGAATCGCAACGCTGGGGGCTTCCCCCTCCTGCTTAGGCTACTGTTAATTTCGTCTGCAGCTTCTGCCGGTCTGTGCGAGTCAGCCCAAAGAGCATGTCGCTAGCGATGATTATCCCTTGTCTAGACAACTGGAAGGTGATGCAGGGAGTAAGGCTGAATGGAGAGGCTAACAACTCGAGTGAGATATGGAGGAAGTAGAGCCACCGTACTTCTGTAAAACGTGCACGTTAATTGAATCACCCCGTGTTAATGGAGAAAGATATATTTCATCGGAGATCTGCGGCTACAGTTCCAGATAATTCCATCGCGCGTGTGTTCCGTGTAGCCTGTGTTTCTTCATCTCGTGAAGTGGGGCAGTTATGTAACACACGTTTGCTTCATGATTGTTTGCATTCCCTAGGAGTCTCGATGTTCAAATATGTCCCTTTTTTTAAGCCCTGTATCGATATAATGTTCATTAATTTTTATCTGCTCACCTCCGCTTAACCTGTCGGTTAGCTCACAATGTTTTGAACACGGACTGTGTTAATGAGATGCTGTATTTCGGAGTTCCGCATGACAGTAACACACTACATAACGCCCTACAAAAACGTAGGCCTACTAGACGGATTTAGCACAATGGCGAAAAATGAAGTGAGGTGACACAATACAAAATAAAATGAACGTAGGTTTTCTTTGTTTCAATTAGCGCTGTTGTATGGAAGCTTTGCTGCTAACTGGATTTGTTAACGTAAATTTGCTGAGCCATGACAATACAACACATTACAAATTAAAAATTAATTTAGGTCAAAACCTGGACAAAATATTTCGAAAAGTCAGGTTCATTATCGGGGGCTACGTAACACCAATAAACTGTTCTTTACACCTTCGTTTGGTAAGTTATAAAAGGTCATAATTACTTAGACGTGGGTTCAGACATTGTTACGTAATTACAAGACAGGCAACATATGTATAACATAAAATTGAGACGCGTTCGTGTAACCATTATTGCTGTGGAAAAGCAATTAGTATTACATATTTTGAGTGTGTGTTTATAGTCGAATTTATCCAGCATACAAAGCGCGTGCGCCTTATTATATTGTCATCTTTAGTCTGTCTGGTTCTACCATATTTTTTCACATTATCTCATAAAACGCACGATTTTCGAAAAAAAATTATTGAATATATAATGTGACACGATTTTTTCTACAAATTTTGTCAGAAACATCTCTAATTCTAAGAAGAATTCAGCGAGCGATCATAAATGTATAGTGGGCTTTGTGTAAAGTAACTCTTATTTTTTCAGATTTTAATGAAGCTTGAATTTCCTCGACATATTTTAGAAAAACACTCAAATATCAAATTTAATGAAAATCCGTCCAGTTGGAGTCGAGTTATTCCATGCAGAAGGACGGGCGGGCAGGCAGGCAGTCACGACGAAGCTGATAGTCGCTTTTCGCAATTGTGTGAACGCGCCTAAAAATATTTAAAAATTTGTAAATTTAAAATAACGTATAAAATCTGGACTATTCTTTTTGATAATTACGTAATTTCTTTCAAAACTAAACTCAGTAGACGAGACACTGGTAGCCATGTTTCGATTCCTAAGGCCTATATTAATGCTCTGGAATTAAGATAAAACAGTGGCTGTAATTCTAAAGACCATTGTCTCTAGGTGAGGTGCAATCACTTATTCTGAAAGCAGAAGGTGGCACTTTCGGATATCCAGCAGGGTAGATAATCATGAAACATAAAAAGTGGCTGAAAGTGTACAGTTGAATGTCCCTCGGCGATGCAAAATCATAAATGTTGAAGGCAAAGTGTGGCATTCATATGTATTGAGATAAGGCGAGACAGATATCGGAAAGACAAAACGTCAAACTGTGCCTGCGCGGTTTACCGAGTGTGTACCGAGTGATATTGCAGTGTAGGTTGGCCAAAGCCAATAGACGCATCATCTCAGAAAAATGCAGTACTTAACACGCGACATAAAACTATACACCTATAATCGTGTTATGCACTAACGCCCTGTTGGAAGCGTGAATCAGAAATTGTGGAAGGATTTTCACTTACATTGTTACACTTGGAATGAATCCACATCGACGTACTCGGACTGGAGATTATGCTGTGACAACTTCGGGATGACAAAGGAAGTAAAATCTGTGAACAGTATTTGTAACAGTTGTGGTAGAATTTCTATCCACACGTACTGCTCCTGTTTATGACCTTAAAAATGTGTAAAAATTTTAGAAATTTTAATTGAATTTTATGGACTTACGTAATGTATATTTCGTCCTCGGTATGTTTTAAAGACCAATTATGATCCTAAGGATGGCCTGAGATAGGTCGAAACATTTACTTTTGTATAATATATACAATTTAGTTGTGTTTGGACAGATATTAATTTAATTTTTATACTATTAACAACTCTACGATCTCTTCTTCCCCGAGGAAGAAGAGCTCGTGGACGTCACAGAAAACGATGGCAATGCGTCGATGCCGGAGCAGGTCAAACGACCTAATCCAAGGAGGAAGATGATGATGATGATGATGCTGCTGCTGCTGCTGATGATGATGATGATGATGAACAAATCTACGGTGTGACATTCGTTACATATGTAAGCTGAGTTTCTCGCCCTGATGCTGCACACTGTGCACGTATTGGTTTGGCTGGTGTGCTATTATTCGTACAGTGATGGAATGAAATGCGAGAGCTTTGACAGGAATGTCCTATATACGCCCATATGAGATCAGCGTGTAATTCTAGATACGTGATCCTGCCTGCATTTCACTCTGTAAAGGTTATTTATTTAAAAATCAGCAACACATTAATCATTATTTTCGTAGCACGCTGGCTATCGAGGCAGCCACTGGCGGCGGTTGGCCCCGGCGCCGACGTGTCTAGGTCAGGAGTAAATTCTCGCCCGTATTAGCATCATCGCGATAAGAACCACGCAGGGGACCCCAAAGTTGCCTACAGCACTGAGCAGATTTCTACACCGTATGCTGGTAACCCTGAACACATAATTCTCTTTTATGCCATAATGTACAACAGGCAGATGATACATCGTCGTCGTCGTCGTCGTCGTCGTCTTCATCATCATCATCATCATCATCATCATCATCATCATCATCAACAACAATATCATATTATTACAGTAACACCTGTTTTCAAAATCATGATCTACTGAACTACCAGATGATTCTTTTAGGGATAGACATTTTTAGAAAGATTACAATTCGGCATTGACGGCAGTCTCCTTTATTTTAATTAATTCCTGCTCAAAAAAATGTTTTTGACAAAGAAGGCTAACGTTAAAAATTGACAGTGCTGCCTCAAATGGAGAACAAGGAAGGTACATGAAATATGCTAGGTTCTCTTGGTCTCCGGTGGTGGCAGCACTGTCAATTTCAACGTTCCGTTTCTTATTTACACGTGCTAGGTGCCTTTCTTTCTTATTTGCACGTTATTTATTATCCCTTGATAGCCGAAAGAAATTACTCAGCATCAAACATTAGTGAGTACAATTTTTATATTTATTAAGATGCCTAATATTTTATAATTGAATATTTTACTTTTTATACGTGCGGATTATCCACACGGGTACAACTAGTTTTTACAAAATGTACCTACCAGCCTACCAGAGAGCACGTTGTCGTTATCCATAAATTTAGTTGGCCTCATTATGAGTTGCATTAAAAACCTCATATTGGTGGTGCGAGAGTAACGTTTCATTCCACGGAAACAAATTCTGAACTACTAATGTCACGGAACAAATTTGCGTAAGAAATGATTTTTCAAGATACGGGCAAAGAAAATTAATTCTTTTCAAAGGCATTGCCTATGGTGAAAACATGATGAGAGTTTGTTCTAAGCTGTTTTAAAATTTCAGACAGGGGGACAGCTTCGTTTGTAGATTGTAGATTGAAGTTCCTCTATGAACTCCACAGAAGACAGTCACTGCTGGGAGACTCGCTCCATGCCTTCAGACACGTGCGGAAGACAGGCACAGCAGGGCCTGCGGGTCAAAATGGATCCACGCGGTTTAGTGGTATATTTATGTTGTCGGAAATCAAAGGAAAGTCACGACTCTTGGGTGATACAGAACTGTTTCCCTTGTTCTCTTTTTAAAGAACTTGGCTTCAGTTAAGCGCGTTCCAGCTTGTAGAATTAATATCCACAGAAACTTTCACGTGGGTTCAGTTGACGAACTTTAGAATTTGAGATATTTGGCGTGTATATCGATTTTATAATTTCATTATATTAGAGTTGCAGGGTTTTATAATGTGCTTGAAAATATCGCGAAGAAACGTGTTTCAGCGGAAAAAGTATGTCTGTGTATAATCTTTTGAACATCCAAAATACATGCATAGGCAAGATGATCACAATATCATCAGTCTGCTGTCTGTAAAATGAAGATGTGCAATTTTGCCTGAATAAGTGGAATGACGTATATAGGCGTACACTTGTGTAACTGTTTATTGCAGGTCCAATAACGGCGCGTTAAAACCTGTACTTGCTTATTGAAGAATGCTATTATTTTACATTAGACTGCAGTGGTTTTTGTCAACGACCTAATGTCATAAGTCACATTAGCCTTGCGACCCAAATAATATCAGTACCTACTCAGATTGCCATTTAATCTGTCGTGTGCCTCATCATTTTGGGAGTTCTCGGCTCATCAAAAGGCCTCCTTTTGAGCCATGAATCCAGGTTTCAGAATCCCTGATGTAATCAATAGTTTCTTACTATATAATTAAAACAAACATTTTTACTTAGGCTTATTATATGAGATAGATTCATGTAAGTAAAAGACGGAAAACGAACAGGTTAATTCTTGATGATTTGAACCCAGTTATCATAGAAATGCGCCATTCCTGCACCACCTGGAGTAGGTGATGGAGAGTTGCAGGGTTTAAGTGAGAGCATTAACAACCAATTATCAAAATGCACTGTGGGATTTATTACCTGGCGGGCCTTATTATCCGCGTGTACCCTTACTATATATTTAAATAATCCAATGAAACACAGGTCTTTCCTCATATTCGGCCAGAAGTCAAGACATTTTCCGCCCCATTTCATGGAAATTTTAGGTTTATTTCCATGCACATACGAGCCTATTATTGGCCCCTGTTGTGAGTAAACGAAAGCTGTATACTCCCTCTCACTTCTCACTCTAAGATATATTTTAATATATTATTATCTTCTCATCTAGATCTAGATATTCCAAGTCCTCACGTCCATCGAAGAGCGGCATCAAAAGTGTTTTTTTCATTTACCATTAATTCTGCCATGCCTGGTCTATCTGACGTTGCCTAATCGATCGTCATAGCAACACCTGACGAAACATAAGAATTGTGAAGTTCCTCATTATGAAATTTTCTTCAGTTTGTTCTTAATGCCTTCCCGTTAGGCTGCAATGTTCTCCACAGCAATGTCTATAGATTAAAACCAGCGCAATATCTTCCAAGGTTTAAGAAGTTAAACATTGTCTGATGCATTTTCATTTCGAATTGTTTTGGTACGAGGGTATGTTTTACTTATATAACTTTGTAATTTTTCTCCACAGTATTCTATATTATGAACTCAAAAAACGTAGAAGAAACTACAGGACGTTAGCTTCAATCTCTGACCAGTATCCATATGTTTCATAATTATCTTTAAGAACGATTTTTTTTTTTGTAAAACCGTGTTTCCATCCAGGACGGTTTTCACACCGCCACTTCAAGCACACCCCTCTCGTGAAATCAGATATTTGCAGTGACTTGTGTTGAATATAGCGCATTATATGTTTAGTGAAATTTGCTTTGGTGTAGTTTTTGAAACTATTTTTGGAACACACTGTGTTCAATGGTCTTACTCTAATTTGTATTAACCTTTATCCTGCTAATGTGGAATATATGGTGAGCTGCTAATAATGCCAGCACCACTAATGTGTAATATTTGGTGACCTACATTTGGCAACGCTGAAAGGAGCCTCTTTGTCTCTCTCTCTCTCTCTCTCTCTCTGCACAATGTCTCAACACTGAATCAGTCGTGAAAGACGTCCTATGTCATATCTGTGTGCACACACTTACCTAGTTGGTAGCCGAGTGTGTGCACACAGATATGACATAGGACGTCTTTCACGATTGATTCAGTGTTGAGACATTGTGCAGAGAGACCGAGAGAGAGAGAGACAAAGAGGCTCCTTTCAGCGTTGCCAAATGTAGGTCACCAAATATTACACATTAGTGGTGCTGGCATTATTAGCAGCTCACCATATACTCCACATTAGCAGGATAAATGTTAAAGAAGAAGGCAAATACTTTGTAGTTACCTAATGTTTTATAAGAAAAACTGGAGGCGGATGCCGATCCTGTCCCCGAAACCTAGTCTTGTGGTAAGCCTACAGTAATTTAATGCGTTATGTGACGAGAAAATTCCATGAAGTCAGTGAGGTTATACAAGTATGTGATAAATTCACCTGCTGAACCAATTATGAAGGGTTATAATGATATGTTAGTCATTATTGGTTTTATAGACTTTATCTATCGTTTTAGCTTGCCGAACAGAACGGAATGTTTCTGCAAAAAGTTTTCTTCTTCAAGAAAAAATGGGGAGGTACTTACTTGACACTGAAAACTCCAATCTCAGTAATCAGGCAACCGAAGTCAGTCGACTAAAACTGCGCACGACGTAAGTACTTAGTATCAGGGTGTCAACGGAAGATAATGAGAGAAGACAGGCGATGTAGGCATGACGTACCGTTGAGGCGCTTTCTCGTAACTAGTGTTGCCGGGGGAAAGCAACAAGTAGGCCTCTTGCATATTCTGAGTTTGAGTGTGTGTGTGTGTGTACCCTTAGTCATCCAGCATGCAAAGCGCATGACGAATATTATCATCACTTCTGGCCTGTCTGGCTCTACAATATCTTTCCATATTATCTCATAAATGGGGGCACGCGGTGACGCAGTTGGTTGAGGCACTGCGTTACAAATCGAAAGGTCACGGGTTCGATTCCCGATGGTGTCATTGGAATTTTTCATTGACATAATCCTTCCGGCCGCACTATGGCCCTGGGGTCGACTCAGCCTCTAACACAAATGAGTACCATGAATATTTCCTGGGGGTAAAGGCGGCCGGTGCCTAGGGCTGACAACTTTACCACCTTTAAATGCCGATTGTCTAGAAATCTGGGAGCCTCAACCTCCTGGAACCCTCTAGGCCTGTCCAGGCCTGTAATGGGACTGCTTTACCCTTTTTTTATTATCTCATAAATGGAACGATTTTTGTGAAAAAATTATTGAACATAAAATGTGTTTTGATTTTCTCTACAACTTTTGTCCGAAACATTTCTCACTCTAAAAAGAATTCAGCAAGATAAATGCATATAAATAAATGTAAATAAATTCATAAATGTACAAACGTTTCCATGTAAATTACCCACTGTTCTTGTCAGATTTTATTGAAACTTTTAATTTTCTCGACGGCGTTTCGAAAAAGTACTCAACTTTCAAATTTCATAAAAACCCTTCCATTGGGAGCGAGTTCCATGGGGACGGACGGACAGACATGATGAAGCTAATAGTCGCTTTTTGCAATTTTGCAAAGGCGCCAAAAATATACAATAAAAATGCGGAGGGATCCTGTAAGGCCTAAAAGTAAGACAGAAGGAGCCAACAACTAAATCCACCAAACCAAACCAAGAACTTTGCCCATAAACACCGATAGCGAAGGTGAAACACATTACAAAAACATACAGAGTTTTTGGTTATTAAAGACATAGTGGTGTGTATAGTAACCGCCGCACCCTAAATGATTACTGAAGTGGACTGAATTCACGGCAGGAATCAGTTTCTACTGGTTTTAACCCAGTGCGCCTGTATATATGAAAGCCGGAAGTGTGTTTAAAATAGAATATGGTAACTTTACAATGACATAATTACCTGCTTCTTCTGAACACAGCGACGCATCGCCTCTTACATGTTCAATGATTTTGTAATGTAGGTGGGGCAGTCTTGTCTGGGGGATGAGTTACATGAACGCCATTAACGCTTTGTG
Source organism: Coptotermes formosanus (assembly GCA_013340265.1). Classification (NCBI taxonomy): domain Eukaryota; kingdom Metazoa; phylum Arthropoda; class Insecta; order Blattodea; family Rhinotermitidae; genus Coptotermes; species Coptotermes formosanus. The sequence continues at coordinate 1,389,452 of BLKM01000655.1, forward strand.
TTGGACCAGGTCAGCATCGATCGGCAGCAGTGCTATTCCTGTCGTTTGAACAGAGACGGGTAGTGTCGTATTGATCTCTTTATCCGACACCTCAGCAACAGCTGTTGTTGCCCTCTTTATTACAGGCAGACCGACACATAAATAGTGCAGTCTGCAGCTACAATGTCTGATTTTATTTATTTACTTGCACTTTATTCCACGGCGGTGTCAATAACTCTTATTGTGTAGCGTTGAATCGTCCGATAGCAATAGGCGTAAATGTAAAATTGTCCCTGTGCCTAACAGTAAGGCTTATGGACGTGTGTAATTATTGGCTCACTCATTCATAAACTCTGCGCTGAATCCAGATCAGCTTGATGCCCCGGCCGTTTTGCCCCAGATAAAACAGCCTCCAGTACCCTTTGAAAGAAGGGGGTGGGGCCTCAAGAGCTGTCCTAAACACTTTTGAAGAAGAGATAAATCTGTTTCTGGAGATCGAACCACGATCCCTCGGTTGTAAAGCCTGTAGCCTAGTCACAAATTCCGTATAAGATGTTCTGATTCAAGAATGAGGACTGAGTATTCGTAAGCAAATTATGGATTATGCAGTGATACTTGCTGTTGAATTTGGGCTTCCAGCACACCTGTCTGCATGGCACATGACCCATGAAACAGATACTCAGCAGTTCAGTGTGTAGTGTGCACCCAGTGGCACAAAAATGATAGTTTGCTTTCTCAATAGAAGGAAACAATAAGTACTTATCTACATTTGGGCAGTCTAGAAATGTAAGCTCTTTTGAGGGACTGGTAATACAGTCTTCCAGAAAGATGGCGCACGCCTTCAATTAAGCAACGTATTCCAATCTTTAAACACCCAGTTCCTCAGTAGGTGGATGATATATGAGCGCCGGCCCAGTGATCTGTTACTGATGTACCGAAAACGAAACGTGGTGTATTTTTTCGTCATATTTTATTGTTGTGCCTTAGTGCTGACAATAATAATTTACATTTTAAACGCCAGAATGTTTATGTATGCTCTTGTTTCGATTTTCGTGAATTAAGTTGCAGTCTGATAAGCGTCTTCAATAAATATCACACAAGTATTAGCCATACAGAGGCCTGTTTTTATGACAGAACAATATTGCCACTAAATGTTGCCAAGTTTTGCGGTAACATTCAGCTGAAACAGTACACGCCACATTCACAATGAACTAGTACTACTACATAGCGTTTAACTGAACCAATTATTGTTTTTTATTATTGAGTTTTCAAGCATAACTCCTTTTCAGGGGATACCGGCTTCTTTCCCCAGGGTAAAGCGGCCGGGGTGTGACGTTGACCATGCCCCTCCATCAGTGCTGATACTAACAAGGAATGGAGCTGTAATTCTGATCTGTTTGTATGCCTTGTGGCGTGGGCAGGCACATCCAGCAGATTATATTTTATAAATTGTACCGTGTTGTGTGTTTTACCGGCTTATGAGGTATATGACAAGCCAATTTTTGGTCTTAGTTGAACAATTTTTTCGTGGATTGCTTCGACTGAAAATCAGGAACATCCGAAGAAGTTTTGTGGATGTCTTCTATACCGAAATTTAACAAATTCTGTGAAATATTTTGTGGGATATATGGCAGAGTATATACTAGGCTTTCTTTAAGGCAAAATGTGGTTACAAATTGGAAGTGGCCAATTGTGTCATATCGAGTTTCAAGGTTATCTGTGCAACCCTGAATGGGATTCATGGAAAAGTCCGTTTGTGGCCTTCATATAATTGGTTTTCTTGTGGTTCAATATGGCTGGATATCGGAATTACCCGAACATACTTTTTTTTAAAGTCTTTATGCAAAGGTTTATGTAATACATGGAAAAGTCGGTTTTTGTAAACCAGGATCTATTGTGGGTCATATGGCTTAAAATCTGAATTTAGCAATCGCATTTAGTCCCATGTAATATTTTTTAAATGCATTTTACAGTTTATTATCTTTACTAGTCCACAGACGGGCAGAAATAACCTTCACTTAACGTACGGTTCTTAATTTCTAAGGAATACGGACTAATAATAATGTTGGGGTGGTACATCCATAACAAATTTTGTACAAATTAGCCGAGTGGTTTAAAAGTTGAAGGGCAAACAACCACACATAAAAGCAGACAACGTCATCGTATGAGCCTATATCTCTCCACCGTGGAAAGAAATCAGCAAAAAAGCAGAGTATGTTTTCACACACAATCATGCTGTTCGTCTGAATTCGCGCCGGTCAGTGTGTTCAGACTCAGTAAGGGTTTTGAAACCTTTTCAGGACACACTTGTTTCACGGCGTGTTTGCAAATAAAGTCCGCAGGTAGCGTAACTCATCGCAGGTGAGAACATACCTGTCAACTCCTAAGAAGGGTTTTTACACCATCTCGTCGCCTTTCGCTGTGCACATCTCTCTCGCCCTGAAACCTGTGCACGCTACAATATATTTTCCTCACAAAAGCAGCTCTCAAGCCAAACCACATAATACCGTGGCGTTAAACTTCTACCGTGCCCTTGTAACGGTAAAGAAGTGTCGTGTCAGGAACTAAACAAAAATATAGATCTAAATCCGTCAGCAACAGTATTTATTCCCGCAGGAAGCTGCCTTCAAGAACAACACGGAAGCTTTTCACTTTATTTTCCTTTCGGAAAATAATCCTTGGGGAATTGTCTTTGCTAACTCCTCGTAAGAGTCAATTTCTTTTAGCTGGAAGTGCCTACTGGCAGCCAGCAAAACACGAAAGCTTACAAACACAGGAAAGTCTTCTTCCCATTCTGTTTGTTATTCTCCTCCTCCTTCCCCACTTCTTCTTGTTCTTGTTTTCTGGCTCTTCTTCTCCTTCTTTCTTCCTCTAGCGCAGCTTTCGTGCTGTACGGGTCGTTGCGCAACAGTTTATTTTTCAAGTACGTGTCTTCCACTTTCACATTATTCATTTTCCATTTGTTGCCAGTTCTTTCCTTTCCTATTAATATCTTCTAATACGCTGCTGACCAACTGTCCAGGATTGTCCCATAAATATCTTTCCTTTAAACTGTAACACCCTTATCTCTGCTCTATTCAGTCCATTCTTATTACATGTTCAAACCAGTTTGGTAGTTTGCCTCCTGACAGTATTAACAAATTTCGGATTACGGTTTCTCTAAACATGTTATTCCTTATTTTATACCATCACATATGCGGAAATACTGGAGGACGTCGTAGATACACTGTTAATTGACAATACCAATCGATTATATGAATACCATTATATTTACGGGCACAAATTTTTCTGTCCTACCCCATTAAAATAGACACGATATCGAAAAGTCTTTATACAATTTGTGGGCTTACTACCGATTTTCTAGACCTTGGCCATTTGTAGTATTTCAAACACCACAAGGTTTCAGAAGCTGGTTTTGTTTCGTTCCTCAGGTAAAATGGTTGAAACGCAGGCACCTACCGGTTTGAGTCCATGGCAAAGACGTTAAACCCCAATCAATGGAGAAACTAAGCCCGTTCGGGCACAAGATAATGGAAAAAATCCAGATTTCCAGTAGCCCTTAGTGCGACATAACGTCGTCAGAATCCTTCAGCATAGATGACGTATCTTGTTCAGCATTATATTTTATTTCAATGTACCACCTGCTTGTAAGATGGATGGCATATGGGAGTAACTGTGGGAGTTTTGTTTTCAGCTTTATTCGAAGTGCGGGTTACTCTGAACTGTCTTCTAACCACAGTGAGATCCTTTGACAGTCATAAGTATGAACTTCTATACACCAAGTACCAGTCATCTCCATGAAGCAGTTTTGGAAATGCGGTACGATGAAAAAAAAGCACGGCTTTTTCCTTGGATTTGTGTGGGTGCAAATTCCTGAGAATATAAAAGATAAATTCTTATTCATTACTGCCTGCGACGCCCACGTCCGGTGAGTGCGCAAGCAAAGAGACATCGAAACTATGCTAAACTGTATTTTATACGACTAAAAGTCTCTTTAATAAGCCTGGTTCTATAAGATGTGTTGCCAAATGATGCTTCAAAGTTGTATGAAATAAGCTGTGTCTGTCAGACTTTCAGCGTCACTACGTCTGTACGCGCAGACATACATATATCGGAATTTCCTTTATATAGGCCCATAATATTCATGCACATTCATGCAAAAGACATATAGATAGATTTTAGAAGAACATTTTGAGGCCTCAACCTAACGCGGGTATCTGAGTTGAATTGGCTCCAGTAAACGAGAAAGAACAGTAGCCAAAAACAGGCGCGGGAAATCTCGGAGTGTTGAGGGATGCAAGATTATCCGAAGGCCTGACACATGTTGCAGCGAGGCGACTTGTCCTTTTGTAAGTTATTATGATTTACTGACATAAAATTTTTATCTGCAAGCAGATATATGTTTTCATATTCGTAACCTTGCAACATGCATACGATTTCATGAAATCCACATTAGGATAGCCCACTGTAGATTGCCACAGATTTCGATTATGTGTCTTGTTTAGTTGGAAGAATCATGCATGTATGATTACGGCCTTGTAACATGTGACGAAACATGGTGTGGTAGAAGAGTGACAGTGTTTCGGATGGACCCGCTGACAGCAGTTTAAAAGTTGCATTGTCTTTTACCCATTACCACTGTTTTTGCCAGAGTTCGACAGCCGCATCTTGGTGAAGTTCTACTCATAGCAAGTGTGCGAATTACGGTCAGTCGCTCTTGATGTCGAAATCCTTTTGGGTTTGTGATCACTTCGTAAGCCAAGTGTTACTATTTGGAGCGTTTACTCCTCAGCCACCATATATCCTCCCAGTTCGTACCAATCAAAGACTCTCTTAGCTTAGGGAAAGACCCGTCGAAAAGCGAGACCGGAGAAGGCCAACTTAGACTGAAAATTTATTTGCACGAAATTACACTGAAAGGGGATAAAATACAATATTCAGCAGAATGTCGGTCTGTACGGGAAAGCCACAGGTGTATGCTGATAAAGTCGAATTCATTGTGATATGGAAGAAAATCGCGAAGCGAAAGGCTTCGTCCAGTGCTTCTACTGAAAAAGCAAGGTGGTGCGCCAGTTCGCAGCACTATCTAAGTTGCCATGTGAAGAATTTTAAATATTTACAGCCAGTGATGAGTTAGGGCGCTGTGAGAACCACAAGTGAATTATACACTGTTTTGGAACTTGTAAGAGTTTTTGCTGTCAGAGCGAATGTTCACGTAGTCTTAACTTTGGGAACCAAAGTGAAACTTTACGTACTCCTTGGTCTCAGAGTAAAATCTCATGTGTGCCTTTCCAATGTTGGCTTAATTACAAACACTGCAATATAGGAAAAGTTTTCTATTTCAAATATAATTAATAATTAATTAATATAATTATATTAATAATGTAACGCAGAGACAAGCTGTACCAAGGGAATTTAATCAGACAATTTCGGCCTCTTTGACTTGCGTTTGACAGTGCATGAAATGTATTTTAAGCACCCCCCTGTACGATGCTTCACATACCCCTTGACGCACATGTAACCCCGGGTCAGACTGATGTGGATCGCCCCTCGTCACCTCTCAGAAGTGTATCAAATGACAGTCGTCAAGTGGTATCATTCTCACCCCACCGACAAAGTGCAAATCCGTGTCTCTGCACAGCCTGTAAAAGGCTGATACATATTTAATCTTCACAGCAGGAATCAAAATAAGAACTTTTCGTGTCGTTACTGTGACATTAATTGAAGGGATGTTCTTTCAAAAAAAATTCTATTGCCCGCCTCCATTTCAAATGGCGAGCAGTGTAATAAAATGTGTGCTATTTTCCAAAGAACTGAAGCATCCCTGGCAGCTGCGTAATAGAGGTTCACCGGAAATGTTATTACACAGCTTCACCTATAGTGGCGTCATTGCAGTTTGACGTACATAAAGTGCCTTTTCCAAGAACAGCCCTGTATTCTGGGACGGAACGTCGTGTATTATGGTGTAATTGTACTGAAATGCCATAGGTACTTACTGAGTCCATAAATCCGCTGGTCTTTCAGAGGAACATTGTCGAGGTTGTCAACATAATTTTTGAATGTGGACCACGAAATGTGCTGCGAAAATAGTTCCTGTGAAAGAACATATTTTTGTACATATGGTAATCGAATCATCAAAGCACAAAACCTCAATAATATGAAAACGTGTGGAAACACAGCTACATTTATGAGAAGGTGAAAAACTCGATTGCCTTCTGATACATGTCATGTATTTTTCAACAAATTTGGGCACCTCAGTACCTACTCAAGCTTTCGTTTATTGCTGTTTATTTTTTATGCTTGTTCATCACTCAGTCTAGATTCGTGTTTTAGTGCATATTTATATCTTAAGGGTTATGACACTGTGTCTGTTGGCAAAGGGCTACCGACATTTCGGAAAGCTTGCCACGTCGTCTTCAGGTTCCACGCAGTTAATTTTGAACCCTAAATACAGTGGTAGTGGCTGTTTGTTGTTGTAATCTTCTGCGCCTGCTCGTAACTGTCTCCCAACTTTCGAAAATAAGGTGTGAACCTTTACGTATATATTTATGTATATGTTTATATGTGTTTTATTTGACGCTGATATCAGACGCTCAGATTATATAAAGCAGCAATTACAGGAAGATTAGTTAATGATGAATTGGACAAGATTTGAAAGGAAGCGTAGTGGTATTGTTGGAGGCACTATCAGACATTTGTTTACTGGGGCTAAGAAGAAAGACATTAAGGCCTTAACCTTTTAAAGCCTATCGGTAACTTTACGTACCACCAGGTTTAACATTAAAAAATTCTACGTGGTGCCCACATTGCGTTTATGTGTTTTGTACGGATCTCAGAACAAACAGCAACTTTTGCCTTATAAAACATTAAGAGACTGGTTTTTATAACCGAAGTGGAGAGTGTTTACAGCGCGGTACGCACTGAGTCCATATATAAAACATATACGCTTCGTCTTTAAAGGGTTAAAATAGTAAGTCCCCGCGACGAACCTGGAAGGCCAGATCTTGTGTGTAGGATCACAGTGGTGCCCAATCCACGCGACACGAACACCACTAATGATGCGGGAGCCAAATATTTTCCTCTCGTGAAGGATCTATATATGTGATTAACACCACCTGCAGTGATATTGAGCAGTTCGGTATTGTGCCTATAAAAGGCATTACGTATTTTGTATCATTTCCACAGTAAATACCAATTATTTTTTTCTGAACAGACACGACTTGCCTGTCTAACGAAGACGGACTCTTTATGTGAGGTGCGAACTGAAGTTTTTTATGTAGGTAGGTGAGTCAGAAAGTGTCCGGAAGATATTTTTCAATCTTGTTGTGTTGGCTGTATTGCTGATCGTGCATGCTGGTACTTGTGGCCTAGTGAGAGAAGTGCTTTGAAAATAATGGTGAAGATGTGGCAATAGCGTTGCTAATGTGCAGACTCAGATAATGTTGTGTTGTTTAATACTATACTTTCTGGATAATGTCTGACTCACGCACCTATTCTCAATGAACGCCAGGCCTAAAATTGTTAACGGGAATGGCTGGTTGAATTAATTACCTTTAAAACCAAATTGGATTTAATGCTAGAAAGATTTCCGTTAAAATTTTAATTACAGGTCACACTGACTACGCAGTGCCTGTGAGCTAGCTGAAAACATCATAAAACCTTGTAGCTTTCCCATATCAGTATTACCCTGTAAGACCTACTTATCTGTGTGGGTAGATTTTGGTATAATGTTTGCTTTGCGCCTTATCACGTGATCTGTTCTGTATTAATTTGAAATTGAAATTAATAGCTAAATACAGAATTCCTTCTCTTAAATGTGAAAGAAAATTATTAATTAAAATTTTAAGATATTACAATCAAGGAGTACAGGAATATCCTACTTACGATAAAATGACGGAAGGCTAACTGGATTGGTCACACCTTGTGCACGAATTGCCGTGTAAAACATATTACTGAAGGAAAGAAGGGAGGGATTGGAAGACGAAGAAGAAGAAGAAGAAGAAGAAGAAGAAGAAGAAGAAGGAAGAAGCTAATGGATGACCTTAAGGAAAAGAGAACTGGAACTTGAAAGAGGAATCACTAGGTCGTCATGCCTGGAGAACTCGGTTTGGAAGGAGCTATGGAGCTGTCGCGAGAAAGAATGCTTATTAAGTGAATGAATATTATTTTTTAACAGAGCATTAATTTGTAGACGCCTTTAAACTTAACAAAATATTTTGATTTTTATTCTTTTCTTATTGGGCCATCTCTGTGCATATATAACGTACACTGCTGCATTTCGTTTTGCCAAGATTAGATTACATGAATTTTATCAGATCAAAGTCACTGCAGTGTTACTAACCTTCTCCCGCAATGGAAAATACATGTTACGGGATCATGAAGCTTGTTACGCGCGTGCGCGTATTCTGTCAAGCTTTGAAACAAATTGCAAGTTTCTGCGAAATCTGTTGTCAATATTTTTTCCCTGCATGGCACAACGCATTCCCTCCATATAAGCCTACGGTCTTCGGGGATGACTAGCCGACATATCTCTTTTGGTACAGTGACTAGACCACAGTGCGGAAGACCAAGGAGTCATAATTCAATTCCCGACAGGGGCAAGAGGTTTTTCTTTCCTCCAAAGCGTCCAGATGGGCTCTGGAACCCACCCAACCTGTCATTCATTGAGTACCGGTTGTTATTCCCCTGGGGGGCAAGGGGCCAAGACGTGAAGATGACCACTGACCGCCATCTGGCCCTAGCCTGGAGCTACACTATTTTGCTTTTGTCATGTAACTTTATGATGGTGAGTAATTAAGGACATAGTCGTGTTGACATTAAGGCTTCTCTGCATTTACTGTCTGCTGGAACGTAACGCGATCTACTGTCGTAGACAGGCACCTGCCTAAGAAATGCGAACCTCAAATACTACTTTTTAATATTCTGCAATAAACTGCAGCAGTTAATTGACTCTGGGTTATACAATAGTGGTCGCATTCTGTTAGTTAGAATTATTGGGAAATTATCGTGGCCTGTTACAAAGTAATATTTTATCACAGAAATACTATGCAGTAGCTGAGTAAAGCTACGGAAAACTTCAATCTTCCCATGTACTAACAAAATACCTAAGTAACGACGGCAGGCAGCGTTGTAATTTTGCGTATGGTTTAAAAAGAATGTAGAACTTGAACTCTCGTTTATTGAAGAAGGTTCAAAAAGGATGTGAAAGAATAGGATGCAGAAAATGATATTTGAATCTAAACGTTAGGAAGTGAAAGGTAGGTGGACAAAATTATACAGCAAAGTGCTTCAAGATGTGTGCTCGTGGGTTCACTAAGCGGGAAAAGATGTAGCATACACATGTGAAATAACAAGTGCATATCAGGAGAGGAGATGCCATTATAAGGACCGGTATAAATGAGAGAATAATATTAAAATAAGCCTTAAAGAAATGAAAAGGGATGGTTGAAGTGTCTTTCAAGATATAGATCAATTGCGAACTTACGTAAAAATTGCAATGGGTTTCTGGTTCCATAAAAGAAGGGACTTTTGACTAATTGCGCAAATGTTTCTTTCTGATAGGGGACTTTTTTCCTAAAATTATTTTACTGTGTTACCTACTAAACCTTCTTATACTAACTAACTAACTAACTGACTGACTAACTAACTAACTAACTAACTAACTAACTAACTAACTGACTAACTCCATTGAGCAGAGGCCTTCTTGAGAAGCTAACAGTTTCTCAGGTAGTCAAGAAATTCCCGCATTTTATGGAACCCGGAGGTTCATTACCGCATTCACAAGAGCCCGCCACCTGTCCGTATCCTGAGCCAGCTCAATCCAGTTCATGCCCCATCCCACGCCTTGAAGATCCATTTTAATATTATCCTCCCATCTACGCCTCGGTTTCCCAAGTGGTCGCCTTCCCTCAGGTGTCCCCACCGAAATCCTGTATATACCTCTCCCCTCTTATACTACAAATTCATTTAAAAAGAAGAAAAGTCAATTCCTGCTTCACACAAGACGCTGTGTCCCGTACAAATTCCAACCGGTTAATGCTGTTGAAAGAAAAAATCACTGTTTATTCTAAGAATCATGCAGAGTTCAAAAACACCCTGTGTAGGCAAAATAACATAGTTCTTCTAATATTAAAACAAATCAAATAATAGATTTGTAACTGCTGGGCTTTAAAAACTTAGTATACAAAATCCATGACTTAAATGCCATCTCTCTAAAGGACAATCACGCTGAACGATTTCATACATTTGTAGCTATGGCGCATAAAGTGCTTTTCGCAAAGCATTTGGAATATGAAATAATAACTTTCTTTCCGTGCGCCCCGTTTGCCTATTTGTCAGGCCGGTTGTGCCCAACAGTCCATACACATTCCTGTCACTTTCTGTCCTGTCACATTTTCCGCTCCGCTCTCCCACCCTCTCTGAAAATCTCCAGCTTTCCCTTTCCCCGTGATTCATTATTTCCTCTACTCGGATGGGATCAAAAACACCCATCTATATCAATTTCTAAATAATTATCATAAAATTCCCTCGATGAACGTTCTTAAAATAAAAACTCCAATTAATTATAACCATGGTAACTATACAACATCTTTTTTAACGTTAAACAAGATATAGATGTCGGCTTTAGAGCATATATTTAAAAGATGCTTTCGGCAGAAGGAGTTATGACGTAAAATTAGGAATTTCAAATTACTCATAATAAAATGAAATGTATCCAGTGTGAGACAGAATACTGATATGTCCTGCGACTGTACAGGTCCCTTAACCTTTTAAAGCCTAGCGGTAACTTAACGTACCACCAGGTTTAACATTAATAAATTCTACTTGGTGCCCATATTGCGTTTATATGTTTTGTACGGATCTCACAACAAACAGCAACTTTTGCCTTGTAAAACATTAAGAGATTGGTTTTTATAACCGAAGTGGAGAGTGTTTACAGCGCGGTACGCACTGAGTCCTTATATAAAACAGATACGCTTCGTCTTTAAAGGGTTAATGTAGAAAATGATTGCAGCCGTCTTCTGCCGATGCCGACGAAGAATCTGTGGTGTGGGGTTCTTGCAGCTCTGTTAATGATGCTTGAAGCCTTCCGGAATATAACGTCGCGTCGATAGGTGTTCAGTTACCTCCGTTCCGGAACAGCTTGCTGCCCCTCTCTTTGGGAGGTCAGTAAGTTTATCCGGCTTCACATCCCAGATGAAGTCAGTCTTCAATTAAGGCATTTGTTTTTGTGTAGAATGATTTGTTGTGTTAATATTAAATCAGAAAAATATTAAAGAACGTACTGTTGTAAAGCAGAAGCGATCTGTGCCCAACTAAGCTAAAATGTATATTTTATCAGTTTTCAGCTCTGTTTTAAGTATTTGTAGACATAAGCTTAAAATTACTCATGCACCTGCGATAAATATTGGTCAAAGTTGTCCAATATGGAAGAAAAGTATTAAAAAGCACATTAAATAAATAGAGTACAAGGAAGTGGTTCAGATTAAACTGGCTCCAGAAGGGGGTATTTTTTAATACGTCTGGAGATTTCTTCTCCAGCTGAACAGTTCTAATTATAAAGAGTTGTGTTTTCTGGGATGTTAGGTTGTGTCAATTGGTAATTGGCTGCCGAAGTTTCGCTGGACATGCGCTCTTCTTGGACTGTTTAACCCTGCAGAAGGAGGTAATGCTCTCCTTCGAAGGGTCGGTAGCCCTTTACCTCTCGATACGTCGTGACGCTGTAGAAGACTTGACTCCTCATCAGCGCTACAGTGAAAACAGCAAATTTCGATCTGGAATTACTTAGGAGGCCTGCGTCCCGAGCTGTTAATTAGTATATTTTAATTACAAGAAACATTTTATTCCTGTTCCTAATCACAAGTCTCGAGTATTAAGTGAAAAATAAACTCTTTTCATAAAAGTGCACGCACAACATGATGTCAGTAGAAAAATTTCATTACAACTCTCCAGGACAAAACAAACTAATTAGTTAATTTATTGTACTTACTTCCTCTAATTACCTTTTACAGACGAATGTGGAGTCCATTATCTTGATAGGATAAATAATGCAATTTATATCTGCCTTAATTGCATCTAATGTAATTAAAATATTGTATAAAATATCGAAGAGTCTTGTGCGCAATATTCGGTTCGCTTTAATGCCCATGTTATATGGGTATAAAACCTGCTTTCTTACTTAGTCCTTCCCTCTTCTACCTACTTGTTTACAGTAGGTGTCGAGAGTTTTTGTAATTTTATTTGATGACACTCAAGCACACACCACAGTCGGTAGGACTCCTCTGGACGAGGGATCGGCCCGTCGCAGAGATCTCTGTCTGACAACACAAACACTGTACAAGAGAAACATCCATGCCCCCGGTGGTATCTGAACCCACGATCCCAGCAAGCTCTCGGCCGCAGGCCTACGCCTTCGACGGCGCTGCCACTGGGATCGGCGATATAAAACCTGGTTTCTCGAATTAAATCAACCCCTTTTGAGGGTGTTCGGAAACAGGATGGTGAGGAACGTATTGGGATATAGGAGGGAGAATGTAGCGAGAGACTGAAGATAAATGCATGTCAGAAACTTCAGTATCTGTACTTCTGTCTATAATTAGGGTGATCAAACCAAGGAGGATTGGGGTGGTCGGGGCATGTGGCAGGGTTTTGATTAGAAAACTTGCCTGAAAGAGGTCACTTTTAATAAGCAGGATGGCATGAAGGGGACCGGGTTCATCTGCCTTAGAGCAGGAAGAAGTGGCGGCCTGCTGTGAACACTGTAATGAACCCTCGGCTTCCGTATAACATGCGGCTAATTCCTGACTCTTTGAGGATCTTTTTGGTTCTGAAAAATGGCTCTGCTCTGTGAAGTTAGATATGTAGTGCTGAGGGTTAAGGTGGTCTGTTCTGTCTTCAGAGGGCTCTTCAACATTTCTTTGCAACGCCGGAAACTTCATACACATTTCGTCTCTCACGGTATTGCTCAGTTTGGAGATAAAATAAATAAGCCATTCCACAGTTCTCTATTAAGCAGTGAGAGTTCATATACGTTTAGGTTTCGGACATATCGGTTAGCGTGTAGATGACGTATTTCATTCTAAACATGTTGCTGTGAGCTGATGTGACTAATTATTTTAATAACAGTACAATGTTGTAGTGACGGCGTGAGGTAGTGTTTGTTGCTGAGAGTTTACTACAAGCGACGTACAGTGAGTGTCATCTCAGTGTGGCTTGATTACACTGCAGAGGACGGAGCACGCTGGTGCAGTAGTAATGATCTAGACTTGTATTCGAAGAGTGCCCATTTGACTGTCGACCAGAACACCGGCTATTCTGAATGAAGACTCGTCCATCCCGTCGGATGTTGTGGAAGTACGATTGCTTCCTTCCAAATCCTTTCTAATTCATTCCTCTCCAGCCATACTATCATCGACACTACGTGTTGTAGAAGACTAACAGAATCGTGAAATGAAACTTAAAATTACACTGCAGCAGGTCGTACCAATTGCAGTAAGATATGTCTGCAGCGTTTAGCCTGCGCTGCTTCTTACATCACGCTTGCGAGGTCATCATGCGGCCACAAAGTGTGTGCGTGTGTGTGTGTACGTGCGTGTGTGTATGTCCGCGTGCGCGCGCGCTTGTATGTGCGTGTATGTGTGTGTGCGCTCGCGCGTGCGTGTATCTGTGTGTGGGTGTGTGTGTGTGAGTGTGTGTACGTACGTGTGCGCGCGTGTGTGCGTGTGTGCATGTGTGTGTATGTATGCGTGTGTGTGTATGTGTGTATGAATGTGTGTGCGGGTGTGTATGCGTGTACATGTGTGTGTATGTGTGTGCGTATGTGTATGTATGTGTACGTGTATGTGTGTACGTTGGTGCATGTATGTGTGTACGTGTGTGTACGTGTGTGTACGTGTGTGTATGTATGTGTATGTGTGTGCATGTGTCCGTGTATGTGTACGTTGGTGCGTGTGTGTATGTGTGTGTACATGTGTGTGTATGTATGTGTGTGCATGTGTGTATGCGCGCGTGTGTGTATTGTGTACAAGTGTGTGTGTGTGTATGTATGTATGTATGTATGTATGTATGTATGCATGCATGCATGTATGTATGTGTGTGTGTGCGTGTGTGTACATGTGTGTATGTATGTGTGCGTGTGCGTGTAAAATGTAAATTATGTGAATAATTGAATTATGGTCACATGATCTGTAATTATAGAATGTAACCGCTGGAAGAAATAAGTAACTTAGCAAATCAAATTTCTGGCCGCCTTTTATTCATGCCTTGCGGTCATTATGTAGCGAGTTCAGGATATTAAAAGAGCAGCACCCTTGTGGGTGGGTGGGCGGATGGATCAAACAAAATTTTGGGACTGTTTGGTATTTCTGTACATGTTTCGGCTAATAAGTAGTTGTATTCAGGAGGAAAGCTTATAACATAAGCATTAAACAGATATTCACTTAAAATGTTAATTTTTAATTCTGTAGCAACAGTGCGAAAGGTATAGCTACTAAAAAACTTTTAAAACCAGAAATGTATACAGTATTAACTTAAACGTGTTGCAAATACTTCGAGCTCTCCATGTTTTGCATGTGTAAATATCGTAGCATAATGATATTAATGTTAAATGTACTTGCAACTACGTTTATTATTGGTAAAAAAGAGAAGTACGTTACCAGAAAGATCTATCCGGAAAAGAGTCAATGCCTTCGCTCTATAAGCAAAATTTTTTAAGATTTCAAGTTCCTGCATTTATAATCTTCTGGATTTTCTTTCCACTCTATTTCCCTCTCGGGTTTATTTTGTTTATTCTGACGTACGCGACGCTTTGAAGCTCCAAACTTTGGAACTTTTATTACGTATATCACAAAACTCAAACATACACAAAAGTTCTACAACATTAACTCTTCAGAAGTTTAGCCAAATGTAAACCTGCTCTATGTTACGTGTGCCGCTAGAATTTCCAGGAACCTGCAGGCACACAATACCCACTAACGGTCTATATTTCTGTTGTAAAACCGTAAGTAACTGAAGCAGCTGACAATCAAAGCTTTATAGAATAGAACATTATGTCTCACATCTCTTTTTGTGGGGTTTTGTAATACATACTTGTTTCAGAAAATATCCTACGGTGCTCGGCTGTTTATGGAAATTACGACAGAAGAAAGGAGGATATTATTTGGGGGAACAGACAAGATAATATTATGTATTTTATTCTAGTGCAAAATGTAAGAAATTCAGAGATATATCTGAAGTTTTGCGAGCAAGCATGAAGTACTATAGCCATATATTTTCTGCACTGAACATAAACTCGGGAGTTTTCCTACCAAGCTGCATATAACCACATGGTCCTTACTTGACAATGTCGTATTCCGAGTTGTGACATGGCCTAGTCTTCTCTACGGATACCAGTGTTTTGGACAAACTTTCTGCCTCCATCTTCAACTTCTAATTCTTCACTTATACCCTGAATATGGGGGCGGTAATTTTCTTGTAAATTCTGGAAACGACCTGCAAAACAACATTGTGTCAGAGCCCAGAAAGAACTGAATGAATTATCAACAGCGTGTAAGCACTGTATCTTATACCAGCCGTGACCCTACAGTCCGTCCTTACATGTGGAATACCGTATGTTTCTTCCCGGCATAATGACTAGGACACGCTCTGGACAAGTGAGGGACAGGGTGAAGAAATATGTCCTTTCTGGAAAGCCTGCAGCACGACGATGGGGCAAACTCAGGCTCCTATCAGTGGGTGTATTGGTGTCTTGCTCTGGGAATAAACGGAAGATGCATGAATCTGACAATTCACCTCCATTCAGAACCGAGGTTAAAAATGAGCTGGAGTCATACCTCCGCTACCCACATGCCTTTATGGCGTGCAGAGGGACAACTTTGCTTCCATATTTTAGTAGAAAGAATAGGCCTATGAGACCACAAGCTCTGGAGCTCATATGGAAAACGTATGTAAAAATAACGGCTTGGGGTCGTAGCTGTACGCCATATAAAATACATTGTTTTATTTTTATGGCTTTATTCAGTCTTGTGCATATAGTTTTTATCTTTTTTTGTACTTTTGTAATGGCTATCATAAGTATCTCTAACAAAACTGATATCTGAACCTTGAGAGTCTATCGACTGCAGCTGTAAAGTTTTGTCTTTCTACTTTCTTATACAGAGCCTGATGGTGGCTTTTACAAGCCTAAACATGTAGGTGGCTTTACACCACTAGAACGTAAGTTATGCGTGGCAGATAAAATAGTTTGTTTTATTTTCTTTTCTACAACAAAATGCGAGGAATCTTCCTAAAGAAAAAATTATTGCCACTGTTAAATCAGTGAGGAGGGGAGAGGCATGTAGCACGCGAAGGAAACAAGAGAAATGAAGAAGATTTTGGTCGGGGAGACTGTAAGAAAGAAACCAGTTTGAAGACGTAGGCATAGATAGGAAGATAATGTTAAAGCCAATCTTAGATAAATAAGATGTTAAGTGTGGTTCGAATTTATGTGATTGTGGGCTGGGACTGGTAGAGGGCTGCTGTGAAAACGGTAGTGCTTTTCATAAAATGCAGGAGATTTTTAGACTCGTTCATCAACTATAATCTTCTCACATCTACGCCAAATTCTCACATATGTTCACTTTACACTCTGTGACTATAAAACTGAGGTGTCAGAACATGTTTATGGCTTCAGGACAAAGACTTGTTACACAGAAACATATCTGCCTACTCTGCAGTGTATTTCATTTCGGAGCACGACTTTGTTTGGTCCTAGTCCAGCACAGCACGTGCCAAAAGCGCCTGTGCCTGCGGTCACCTACCACACACAGGATATTGAAGTGTTGCATAGCCTGTAGGCGTTAGTTAATGGAATAAGCATGCTGAGGGCACGGAAACTGTACGAGCAAACGCTCTTTAGTGACTGCACTGTTTGTTAACGTGTAACACACTCTAAATTTCGTATTCGGAAAGCAATTAATGTCTAACGTGAGAGTAATAAACAGCTGTTATGGAAAACCTCGTTTCTGATTTATGGGGCATTAAAACATAGCAGGATAATGCTTGTTCTCTATTTCAGTTAGCCAGGTGGCTGAGCGACTCTCCGCTTGTAAGAAGGACGCTGCTACGTGCAGTTAATTTCTCCATAATTATAATTACAAATTATAAACAGTCCAGACCCACCCTGGGGCCCACCCAGTCACCTGTAAAATTGGTACAAAGTTTCTGTCCCAGGGGTAAAGCAACCTGGGTGTGGCGTTGACCACCCTTTCCCATCTAACCTCAAGGTTCAAGAAGGAGTAGATCCGTACCTCCACTGCCCCTCTGGGCCCACATGGCCTGGTGAGGGTGGACATGACCTTTACTGTACCTTTAACTTTTACTGACACCGACGAGAGTGGGTTGAGTTGTAGTTGGTGCGATTAAACGTTCTCACGGTGTCGAAAGCGAATATTATTGACTTGTGGAGTGTGACTCCTTGCGGTGTATGTAAGTGGATAGACTTTTGAGAGGAACTTACACTTTCCATAATGAGGGTAAATTCATGTACTGAGATTAATCTAGCTGAATGATGGACGCAACAGTTTCTTCCAAAAGGTCGATAAATTTCTGCTTCGCCACACGGCCTTGCATCCCAGAATTTTTATATTTTATTCATTCTGTGCCACATGAAACCCGTCATAAGTTCGAGTTTTGAATGAATAATACAAATGCATTACACGAATTCTCACTTAAACTAAGAATTAAATTGCACAGCTGTGAAGCTGAGAGGTATGTGTCACCGCCCGTCACATAATTATATCCAATATTCCAAATATCTGCCTGATATATTTTTCTCTCCTATAAAACGTCAGTTATATTCACTGTGCTACGATTCGTTTCTGAATCAACAGCTCGCGGGAATGAGATATGAAATATGAAGTTTTGCGACGGTACTGACACCAAACAGCTGACGCTAAAGTTTCTTGACTTAATTAACAAGTATATAATAATAAAGTCCTTGTCGAGTGCCATCAAACTCTGCAGCTCAGATTTTATAAGCTTTTATTATACCGTAATTTTTGCCGTGGCGAAGAAAGTATTGGCTTTAAGAGGAAGTAACAGGAGTCTGAAATTAGGTGCTTTATGATTTGTACGCTTCACAAATCAAGGAGGATGAGATGGACAAGGCATATTACACGTACGGCGGAGAAGAAAAAGGCATATAGGTTTCTTGTGCGAAAACCTGGAGGAGAGAGACCACTTGGAAGACCTAGGCGTAGATGTGAAGACAATGTTCAAATAGATCTTAGGCAAAGAGGTTGGAATGGGGTGTACCGGAGTCTTCTGGTGCCAGCTACGGACAAGGGGCGCGCTGTATCGAAAATGGTAATGAATTACCGGGTTCCTTAAATTTTGGGTAGTTTCTTGACTAGCATAAGAAGGATTCTGCTTCGTGGAATTGGTTTGTTGTTTAGTTAGTTAGTTAGCTAGCTAGTTAGTCAGTCAGTCAGTCAGTCAGTCAGTGAGCTAATTAGTTGCTTCGTATATTTCCACAATAACACATGGGATTATTATCATTTTATCTACCAAAGCTTATATTAGCTTCATACAGTTGAAAATGTGAATTTGTCTGCCACACGCATTGGAACAGTTTTAATTTCTCTTAATTTTTCACTAACGGGACGAATTACTTTTACTTTGGTCACTCGCCGAAACGTCCTTGTCAAGCGTGGAGGAACTGTATTTTATTTTGACAGTTGGGACCACCTTAATACAGCTCAGGTGGTTAGACGTTGGATTTTTGCAACATAGCCTCGGGCTCCATCCCCGGTGTCGCCATGTATTAAGATGCATTGTGGACGAAGGGCACTGCAGCAATTTTTTCTTCGAGCATCTTCGGTTTTCTCTTTGATAATCTTCATTCCACCATTGAACCATATTTATCAATTCCCTCACCATGAGTTGTGCGATATCCCTGCTCAGGAAGCACCTTATGATATTCTCAGTCTTTAACCTTTTAAAGCCTAGCGGTAACTTTACATACGACCAGGTTTAACATTAAAAAATTCTACGTGGTGCCCACATTGTGTTTATGTGTTTTGTACGGATCTCAGAACAAACAGAAACTTTTGCCTTATAAAACATTAAGAGACTGGTTTTTATAACCGAAGCGGAGAGTGTTTACAGCGCGGTACGCACTGAGTCCTTATATAAAACAGAGACGCTTCGTCTTTAAAGGGTTAAGCCGGGGCTTCATCTCTGACTGACACTTGACTTGCTGAATGTCATTAATCCACGTGAGTTACAGGAGATGGTCTTCTGTTTTGAAATAAAATTATCGAGGGACAGAGAGTACACTGCGTGCACTGCGATTGCTTATAAGCGTTTTATTTATTTTATTTAACGACACTGTCAGTATCTATCGCCGAATTGTATGACGATTAATGAATAATGAATTACTTAAAGCTTTCGCGGCTAACAGATTGTTCAAACTGCGCTTTGGCCATTAGCCGCGTCAGTGGTGGAGTGACACCACCGCTTCTGCTCTGTCCCCACACATTGCGATCTGTGTGAATAATGAATGGCAAAGGGTATGGTTAAGAGGTGGCCATGGACCCGTTTGAAGCACTGCCCCCGCGTTTCTCTGGAGAGACTGAATAAAAGCCACAAAATTGCTGTCAGAATAGTTATTGTCCGCGGCTGAGGTTCGAAGCCGGCACCACACATACGAATCGTAAGTTTTGTGACTTTAGTCAAGTTGCTCAAAGACGTGATAGCGCTGACTTTATGGTGCGGGAGGTTTGTATAGAGTGGCAATTCTTGCTTGCTTGCTTGCTTGAGCATAATTGCGAGACTTCATGCCCGGAGTACCAACTCTATACGCATGTTTCGCCTTGGCCCTGCCTTTCGAGCGTTACGTGGCATGACTTACGTACTTGTGAAGCGGTGAGAACATCGGAAGAATGTTCATTGACGAAGAGACGATAAATGCAGGAGTTAAGATTTAACAAATGTGTTGATTATATACTTGCCTTTGTCTTCATGATACACGCATTCAAGCTAGTCGTCTTTCTATGAAGTTAGCCTATACGTCTGTCAGCGTTCAGATTTTTTTTTGTTCTGGATGTTCTCGGCCTACCGCGCATTAAAAGACCAAATTAGAGACATGAGGGGTATAAATTGACTAAGGGTGTCTGCTTTAAGTAATTAGTACAGTAAAATGTAAAGCTATCACATTACAGGCCTGGAAAGGACCTTAGGGTTCCAGGAATTTGAGGTTTCCAGAATTTCTAGACAGTTGGCACATGAAGGTGACAAGGGTGTCAGCGCTGCGCACCGGCCTCCTTTACGTCTCAGAAAATATTCCTGGTACTGATTCCTATTGGAGGCTGAGTCGACCCCATGACCATAATGTGGCCGGAAGGATTATGTCAATGAAAAATTCCAATGACACCATCGGGAATCGAATCCGCGCATTGTCCGAACCAACTGCACCACCGCGTACCCCAGTTATTACAGTAGTAACAGAAATAACTGTAGACTTCTTGTTCGAATCTTGAAAACGTTTAGAGTTTTTCGTCATTTTCCTCAAATCCCTTCAGGCAAAGCTTCGTAATCTTTAGTTAGACACGATCGCTTCTTGCACACCCTTTTGAATTTTCCGATCAGTCACAGCGATGTAGCCAGAGTTACTCTCAAAAACATTACATAAACTGCCCACAAATAAAATGTGGTCAGTGGATATGCCGTGTGTAAAAGTGTATTTTTGTTGTGTACCCAGATAAGTATTCGGTATTATGCCTCAGGCAGAAGAGTGGTAAATTAAATTAAAATGGGACGATTTTAATAATAGTGTGCATTTGTTTTATAAAATCTTGCCTTTTTATTTTTGAAACGAATACCGTAGGGCTTACCACTTGATGTAGCCTGATAAAGTTCGCGTTGATGTTCAGAAACTGATGTCAGTCATATATTCCAAGTTATTGTTAGCATAAAGAGGCTAAAAATTGGTTCATTAGCTTAAAATGTCGTAGTTTAACACAATTAAATGGACAAAGCTATGACATTTGTTAATTAAGGAACGCCTTGTTACTAAGATTTTGTTAGCGCAAATTTGGTATTGCAAAAATACAATTCCTGCTGCCACACCTAAAATGTAATTACCAACAGCACGCATAAAATACAATTTATTGATACTGTGCGAAAAACACAATTTTCGATAGGGCGCACAGTACAGTACCTAATAGAACGCATACAACACAACGCAGTTTCTGATGCCGCAACTATAATGTAATTGTTGGTGTAATGCATAATATATAATTGTAGATACCGCGAACATAATATAATTTTTCATGTACCAGTTTAAGTACACGTGTAAAATAAAATTGCTGGTTCCACGCATAAAATATGAAGTACATACGTACACACACATATACATGCATATACATACATATCTAACATACGTACGTACGTACATGCATACATGCATGCATATATACTTACATACTTACTTACATACACACACACACACACACAAACACACACACACACACACACACAGAATTCTCGCAAGTGTTGTTGCATAATGCTTTCTTCGATTTTGACGAAAATTGGACTGTCTTGTATGGTCCACTGGACTGAGCGGTATGATGCCAACATTTTAACTGCTGGACTGCATGTTCAGTTGTCCCTTGCCAGTTGTTATTAACCTGCTTTACAAAATTAAATATTGGGGCACAGATTTTTCGTCGTGCGGTTCATTCTTTAATGGATTTGGGAGGTTGTTATAAAGAACGTAGGAAGGGTAGTGCCTTACAAAGAGAGAGACAGGAACAAAAAACTGACCGTACTGTGCAAAAGGAAGCAGAGTAGAGTGAAAGTTTAACCTTTTAAGGCGTAGCGGTTGCTGCGTATACTTACAGTTTTAACAACCGAAATTTCGATATTATGCCCACAGTGCAGGCTATATGTTTTGTATGCACAAGTATGTTAGAACAAACAGCATGTCTTGCCCTATACAGCACTAAATATTTAGTTTTCATAACAGAGATAAAAAGTGTTTACTGCGCGGTAAGAGCTAGGAATTTAAATAAAATAAATTACGTTTCGCTGTTAAAGGGCTAATAACATACTGTAGGCAGAGGAGAGCAGTAACGGAATACTGTACAGTTATATGATTTAAAGCCTAGGGAAATAAGACATGGGTTTAACTTGTGATTGTAAAATGGGTATCAAAGTTTGGATTTCTTTTCTTTATACGAGGCTACTATAGCCGATCTGGTCCTTTCTGCCTGCTGTTTTTCTAAGACTTCACACAGGTGTTACCAAATTAGTTAATGAAAATTCGAGAATAATGCAATATATATATATATATAGAAGTTACGGAAATACCGAGGAACCTACTACCAAATTAAGCAGCAAACTGGGTATTGTACAATTGTTAAAAAAGGAATACAAAATCAATTACAGTACTTTAATGCGACGTCCAAAATTAACACAAATAAAGCGTGATTACTAAAAGAAAAAGGCCGAAACTTATTTGACCATTGCTTTTATTTTGTTAGACATAATAAAAATTTCTTGTTCATTTACAATGGAATCTGGAGCGACCGCACAGTAAGTGGGTCCATGTCACAACGGCCTGGCTTGAGGAAGGAGTCAGCCTTCAGATAGGGGGGTACAGCCGAAATGAGGTTGTCCTCCGACTTGAGGGTTGGGTGAGGGGCTAATAACTCCTCGTCGTAAAAAAATCAACGTCTTACGTCATGTTACGCGAGGGCGAGAAATTCCAAAACAAAAGAACAGTACGCTGGAAGCACTTCTTAAAGGTGCGCAAAACTTTCCGCGTGCTTAATTATGTACCATGGCATGAATAATTGTGCAGCATTGAAGGTTGGCTCCACTTCTTCTTAAACCTGACACCAGGTGGACTGGATGTCTTGACGTCACAGCTGCTTTACCGCCAGGGAAAATGTCCGAGTTACCCATGGCATAGGAGATTGAGTGGGACGCAGATGCCTTCTGGAAGTTTTGGAGAAGAAAAATATTTTTCCCTGCAGGGAATCAAAACCAAATTTCTCAAACTTTCAGCACGTAGCAGTCACTATACCAACTGAGCTATTCCCCCGCCCCCCCCCTCGTCGTACGTTCTAAATTTTTGTGCACAAGTTATGAACAGAAAGTTTTATTCTTCAAAGAGGTCACGGTTGCCTATCCCCACAGATCTGGCTTTTGTCTTTATTCTATGCTATTTTACGGTACGTCTAGCAGAGATATCCAGCCTGCCAACAGCAGTGTGACAGACGTTCTGCACACAACGGCTGCATACATACATTTTCCTTCATCGAGTTGTCAGTTGTGAAAGGTGAGGTTCTTGCCTTATGTTGAGAAAGAATTGTTGCTTTCGGCCTTTCTGCAAGTACAAGTTTCATGAATATGCTTATTAAACTCCCTCTGTCTGCCCAGGTGTAACAACCTTAGAGCTGCGAAACTATTCTTGAGGATTTTTGTGGTGATGGCTTTATGGAATTTATCCATCGTCCGAAGAGTAAAATATTAAAAAGATTAAAAGTTAAAATCAGCTTCCGAAACGTTGTGATTTTAACTTTTATTTTACACTTCGCACGATGGATAAAGTCCATAAAGCCATCAGCACAAAATATTATACACCATCTTTAAAACCTTTTAGAATTTATCTAATTCTTGAGGAGTTTTTTTAACGTCTGTCCACGTACTACAGATCTACTTGAAATGGAACAGCAGTAAGGGACGATTTACATTTAGACTGACATGCTTTTCTGTGGCCTATCGAGTATAACTTCCTGATTATTTATCGGCGCAAAAAAACTTGTATGTAACAGACTAAATAATTATCAACTTACTCGTTAGAATGCAGCATCACACAGCTACTGGTTCAAATACACTTCTTATTGTAAAGAGAATTTTACGAATATTACACAATTAGAAAGACTGTGTGCAGTACATCTATCATGCAGGAGGTGACTGCGAAGGGATTTATTCAAAAGTAATACGTATGCGTGAATTTTATTGTGATTATATCTAATTTTAGTGAGATATGCGTGATTTGAGACTCCCTTCGCGGTGTAAATGAGATTGTCGCTCTTCTGGGATTTTACACAGAGTAAATTGGTTGTTGGTTACCGACGTTTCGGTACAACATACCAGTCCCATCTTTAAGGGTCAAGCAGTCCAAGGAGTTTGGCGTGCTTGAACCTTGAAGGTGATACCGATAGGTTGTACTGTTGCGTACTGTAACTTACTACCAATCTTCGCTACGTAACATCCCAGAAGAACGAAGATCTCAGAGATACACATGATTATATCATCAAGAATTGATTTATCTAGGGAAAACACACATGAAGCAGATCTATATTTTGCAAACAGTTTCTTTTTTTCAGTGGCGCAACAGCCCCTAGTGGGCCAGGGCCTCCTCATTATCCAGGCTTCACGGTCACCCTCAGACACACCACATTCGGTACGACTCCCCTGGACTTGTGATCAGCCCATCGCAAGAGACCTCTACCTGACAACACACAACACTCACAAGAGACAGACAATCATGCCCCGGTGGGATTCGAACCCATAATCCCAGCAAATGAACGGCCGCAGACCTACGCCTTAGACCGTGCAGTTACTGGGATCGGGTTTTGGGTGCAATTATTGTAGACAAACATTCATTATTCCCGGCACCCTAGGTTCGATAATTTCTGCTTTTTTAAACGTATGTTTACCATTCTTTGTTGCGTAATAAAAACGCAGTTCCTGTCAAATGTGGACATACATCTTTTCGAAAACAATTTTCTCGAATTTCTTTCGCATGGTTTCTATTAAACCACGAAATGCACCGTGTACATCGAAGGTGCCATGTTGTACAACTTACGTCTCATAACATCATCTACGACTGTGTGACAAATAAAACAAATGTCTGAGGAAAGACAGCTAACAGCAGCCCTACAAAATATTCGATTGAGCAAAGTGGCTCCGTCAGCGCCCGACCCTATCCCGCGCTTTACGTATATGCGGATAAGAGAGCAGAATGGAAGCTTGGGATTTTGCCTCTGGGCACTCAGCCTGCTGGTGCAGAAGCGATATTGCGTCCCAAGCCCAGCTGGATTCAGCTGGGAACGAAAGCTATCTATTCGGAGCATAGGGCCTCCCGCAGCGCGACGAAACATGTTGGCTGTTGTATTCACGGTGCACTAAACCTTATTGATGCTACTAGCTAGGGACACAGCTTAGCGGCCCTGGGAACTGGATAACTGAGTGCGAAACACAGCTGCAGATTTGAATCCCGAGCTATAGGTTTGAAATAGTGTTAATAATTCTTGAAAGTCATACCGTTTTGTTTCCATTTTTCGTATCAGTTGCTGATGTTACGTAACATGGAATATTCTATGGGCGTTATTGAATGCAAGATATATTAAGAAACTTTTGGTATTCATGCAACAATTTTTCCTGCAGAAACATACTTCGCCAAGAATACGTGACCTTCACAGAACATTTTGTAAACCGTTGTTCGTGTGCACACCAGGGGGACTGGAGTTGTAGCTCCACTCACTCATGACGTCGACACTGAATGGGGTGAACGGCATATTTACATGCCGGCTGATATACTTTGGTGGAAGGTGTCCCGGGTACCCACTGAATAAAAGGCTTGGGGGGGGGGGTTCAGTTTCGGTCTGGTTGGTTGCAGAAGAAATAAGTATGTCCCTGTCGGGTATGAAACCGTGATTTCTCGGACGTCCAGCCGTTAGCCTAATCACTGTACCGACCACACTGTCAGTTACTTTAATACCAAATATAGAAATTCTGTGATCTACTGCATACTAAGGTACCAAAATAGTGATTACTACGACCTACGTTTCTGTGTTGTTTATTGCTGCTATCTTCTGTTCCTATTCGCAACGTCCACCGTCTCCTTACTAACATAGGCGTGCATGACGACAGAATAGGAACCTTTCTTCCAATATTATGGCGCTCTTCATAATGACATGCTGAAACACCGTACATGTATGACTACAGAATCATAAGCCTGAGAATTTTATGTACGTGCATAAGACTGTAAGGGTAGAGCGGTTGAAGCGTGTGGGAACAGACGTGAAAATGGGTTGCACCTGCGTTTTCAATAAAGGCTCAAAAGGGAGTGGAGGTGTAGCTAAAGTCAGTTCTTAATCTCGACACTAGGTCGAAGTGAGTGATTAGCCTAATTCTCCGGCCGTCTTAACCCACCAATCCGTCGCCAATATTCATTATGTGGGAGCATAAATGTGCTCAACACAGCCTGAACAATTTTGAGACAAGAAAAATCCCTTTCTCTTTCCAAGATTCGAAGCACGATTCCCGGATGTCCAGCCCGTAGCCTGTTCTATATACTTAGACCGCCATCTCGGCTCCCCTAGAAGTCACTGAATGACTTAGCTGGCACGCGAAGACTAGGAGGGTCCATGGCAGAGTAACTTTTTTTTTTCTAAAAAATATTAAGGAGAAATCGAGCATCAAATGCTGTGTGTGTGTGTGGAATCAAGTTCGGACATTCCAGGATAAACTCATAATTGTGAAAACGTAATATGATAAAGTAAGTTAGTAAATTTATTAAGTGCATTTTTAAGGTTTTTAGAATCTGCCGATAAAATATTCTTCTGTTAACCGACTTCGAGCTTCGGAACTTTGTTTGGCTGTACAGGTCGCAAGTGAATTCTGTCTGATTAAAAATTGAAGCCTCATATTCCATTCAGTTCCAGCTCCCGAGTGTCTTCTGAGGTCACAGCTGGAGCACCTGACTGGCACAACGAAGGTGTATCTAATCTCGTCTGGAGGCTGCATAACCGCACAAGGGTTATCGCGGGTTTCCTCATTCTCGTCTTGCGAATATCCTGGTAGAACTTACAGCAGAGCGCGCAATCTGTACTGCTCTAAAGTACGTAATATTAGATGTAAATTGAGCTGTCTGTTAGCTGACTACTTCAAGCCATTCAGGAGTTAATTTATTCGAAAACGTTGCGCGCACGACGAATTTGACCAAATCACGTATAACAAATTTTAGACAATACGTGTCGGAAATGAATGGACCGGTAAGGCTCAAACTTCAAGAAAATTTGTCGGCCCAGGTGCCCGAAACGTGCACAAAATTTTTAAAAATTGAAAAATTTTCCTGTTTTTTTTTATTTTGGTTTAATTTGGTATGAAACCGCCCATACACAGATCGAGAGAGAATCTGTGAAAGTTTGCTAATTAACCCTTCAAGCCCTTGGTGTGAAATCGACAAGTTACACGGCAGGAATCAATTTGATGTTCAGTTTCTCGCCGTACCCCTTTGCAATGACGTGCCTAGCAACTCATGCCGTCGCGCTGCTTCATTTTTTCTGTTCAGAAATTTTGTTGGCAGTTGTGGTACAAACACGGCATTCTTCATAAAGCGCCACAAAGGGAAGTATCCCGATGTAAAGTACGGTGATCTGGGTGGCCAAGCCCTCCAGATATTATATTTCTCGATACTACTTCCCATTCATCGCTGTGGCAGCCTGTTATTCATTCTCCCACATACCCATGAAAGTGAAGAAGTGAACCATCTTTCTGGAAGATCAAGTAGGCGGAATCCTGATGAAGTTAGGGCTTAATACAGCCAATTATCCTGTCCAGACAAGTCTTCCCTTGGATTTATTTTTCTGACGAAATACAAAGTTTCGTAAATTTTTTAACGTAAAGTGGCACAAAACCCATCCACTTATGAGAAACCCCTTCCATACTGAGTAAGTTGGTGAGAATTTTAAGAACTCGGAAGACGGACGCTGTGACGGTTAACTTGTGTGCTTATGTGAAATGTGGCCTCGCCACTGCAAGCAAGCCGTCTGCCATGACAGCCCCTTCCATCTTGTTTGAAATTCACAAGATAACTTGTAAAGCTTAGGTTTATCTTTCGGGTTAACTCCTACACTAATTGCAATTTGTAAGTCTTCAGAAATACAGGCTTACGGAGAAGCTATTCCGGACGTATTTGAGGCAAACTTCAACTGACGGCTGCCTCTCTAGTTTGACGTTCGTGGGCTGCAGGGAGAGGCTTCTCCTACACGGTTTAAGGTTTCATCAATGACGCGTCGGCGACTTGGACATTTCCTCTTGCAGATAAACCCCGTGATTACATACTGCTTACAACAGGTGTAAATTGGCTTGCTTTGTGGCAGGTCATATCCATAGAATATACAAACCCTCCGTTGCACACTTTTCACTGAATTCCTATTCGCAAACTGAATAACACAGATTTAATGTGTTCCATGTCCGTGCACTATATTATACAAAAACACTAATCACCAACAAATGCACAAAGAGAGTTTTATCGTCAATCGTAACACACTCCTACATGTTTCGACCCTGCTGGGTCATCTTCAGGGAGAAGTTTTTGTTGTTGCACTAAGGTTGCACTTTATAGTTGAGTGAGAATGTGCTGTTGGCTGTGTCCTGTGTACTGGAGGCGTGAACTCTCTGCGGTCCAGACATGCACTCGGTGCAGGCCGGGACCACAGAGTGTTCACGCCTCCAAAAACAACGCAGTACACAGTCAAGAGTACGTTCTCACTCAACTATAAAGTGCAACTTTAGTGTAACGACAAATAAAAGTTCTCCCTGAAGATGACCCAGCAGGGTCGAAATATGTAGGAGTGTGTTACGATTGATGATAAAACTCTCTTTGTGCATCTGTTGGTGATTAGTGTTTTTGAATAACACAGAATTCCCCTTCGAATGCTGAAGTCATTTGCACCATATGTGCATCTGCGCCGGGCGGGTACGGAATTAATTTCAAGCAGCATTTGAAAAATTCATACTTCGTCTGTCGAGTGTTGCTTAAGAATTTACTTTTTCGTGAACATCTGAAAACGTTTACTTCTTTCTGAATCGACCTGCCCATTAAACAACCAAGAATGGACTTCGGAACAAACTCATCATTCCACGTGAGAAATAAAAGAAAGTCTTATTTCCTTTCGACAGCGATGAAATCAGATTTGGTTTGTTTCCTAAACAGAGTGTATCTAAAACTTCAAGAGTGAGTTCTTTACATCAAAACAAGGAAAATGTTCATATAAAAATATGTCCGGAAATGAGTGGTGTCTGAAGTTAGTTTAAAATCACATTGAAAAATAAATACATTTAATACGTAATATTTTATTTAAAACGGATATAATACGTTTACAGTGCACGTTCCCTGTTGATTTCTTACTGTTTACCAAATCAACTTCACAACAAATGCTCAAAATATCCTCCAACTGAATCAGTGCACACATGGACACGTTTGATCATGGACTGTCGCACTTTTTCAAAGGCCCTGGGGCGGCTGCGAAGGATTTGACAGGCAAAATAAAAATGTGTTACTGGAGTGTCTTTTTATTTTAAATGGGAACTGAACACAGTAGGGTTTTCAAACGTTCTCACAGATAAAAGTCTGCCTGAGGTCAACAGGTTGTCGGGGGCTGTACCTCAAAAACTGAGTGTATTGCTTGTTCTGGTGTAGGGAACTCCTTAAGTTTGTCCAGGAATTTGAGGTACACCTGCATATGACAATTAGAATAGAGGTTTTAATCGTGTATTAAAAGACCTGGGCTCGATAAATATTTGATATTTACACTGAATCCTTAGTACCTATTATTTATACATTATCAGAACTTTCAGTAACCTAAATAGGCCCTTCAACTAAGAGTGAAAGACTGCCTGTAAATTCTGTGTTTTTTATTAAAAGGAAGCAGTTCGTTACAGCCTTAATGGTTCTGTTCAGTGCAGACGAGAGCTGTACTTCCGGAGAATACTTAAAAGCGAAGGCACCTCGTAAATACCCTGAATACTTTTACATTTTGCTGTCTTTTCTTACAATACAAATAATTATGCCCACCATTCGCCCCTGTACACCACGAAAGCATATGAGGTATTGGAGGTATATCTCTACTCATTCTTAACCTCCGCACTAGCTGGAGGTAAGTAGTCGGCTTCAGGCTCCGACTGCTTTATTCTCTGAGAAGCAGCCCGCGGTAAACTTTGAACAGATACCTGAATGGCCTGCAGGATGTGTCTGGAAGCTTTGGAAGACAGAAAAATCTCCTGTCCCCTCCAGGAGTCGAACAAGATCCTTAACTAGTTTATCCCTTAGCTTGAGCATTGTCTATTATATCGCGGCTTGTGGGTGATTTTGCGTTTTCTTTTATAAATTTTGGAAAGCGGTTTATGACCGTAAACGGTGAAAAAATATAAATACATGTTATTTTATTCGGAAAAGTTTCCGCTGTGGTTTACAGTCCTTTGAAATTGATTCATGCTGCAGACTCCTTGGATCATATGTATTTCCTTTCTTCCTCTCGGGTAACTAAGCTCCTGGCATCCGAAATCATAACGTAGCAAATCCACATCTACGTACCATGCACCAATCTGCAAGTACCTCGCTGACCAAGAGATCTCGAACCGGAAGTCTGTCATCGAGTGCTATGTATCAAGTTGAAATTATGTGTCTGGAAATGGAGACATTTCCGGACCAGTGCCTGTTTGCATTTTATACCCACAATTATAAAAGACGTTGCTGAATCAAGCTGTGTAGTGGTAAAAGTTAAAAATGGAGTGACACTGAAATTAAAATATTAAAGTCTATTCACGTAACTGAAACGCAACAGACGGGAGAAAGAGGATTCAAACCGCATACAAACCTCATATCGCAATACTTGCAGATCATTTCAACAGCGTAGCTACCTCACATACTGATAGGAGTACGAATTAAATTTCATATGTTTGGGTGTCCTCTGTTTAGCCCTGTCTAACAAGCAAGAGGATCGGAACATATAGCATAATACGTAATAGACATTTTCACTGAAATTTGAGAACAAAAAAGAAGACAATCTTCTTTTTTGGTGACGCTGTTATATGAGGCTCTCATCATTTGCTACATTTCACATCTATCAGGTCACCAAAACTCTAAACTTTATGAGAAATAGAAAAGCTTCAAAACAAATTTCAGCTCAATCCTGTAGCTTATTGAATTTCTGTTTGGTGAAGTCTTGGGAGAGTAAGATGAAAAATGACAAGCGACGAAGGAATGGGAAGGGATGTCGTAAATACCATATTCTAGAAGTCAGGGATGAGCCAATAACAGCACCTGGGAGGGCGATAAAAATGATAAAAGGAATGTAAGAAAATGCAGAAGAGAAGGACAAGAAAACATGTACTGGATTCGGCCACAGCCTTCTGTTGCAACCTGAGGTATTTGCTTGTTTTATACCATCTAACAAAGTAAGCATTTTTGAGGGCGGTAATACAAATGAGGCATTTTACATACAATACTTACGTTTCGTGTCGTTAGAGTCGGTTCTCGGACAGAAATAAAATACTGCTGGAATGTTCAACCAAAAGTAACCTATCAGTTACTTTACCAAACCGATGTTCCAATTCGAAAATATTCGATGGTTCGGGTCCCCTAGGAAGTGACGTTGCGTCGTTTGGTTAGCCAGTCTTAATGTTTTCGGACGTTTGGAAGGAATGTTTTGTCTTCATCTTCAAGAGTTTAGAGGTCGAAGGGACCCAAACGTAAGGAGAAACAGGGCTGTGGGAGGAGAGAGTCAGAGTCTGTTTCTTCATCTGTGTAGGGACTGATGTGAACCAAGAATCTCAGAATAACAAATTGCTACCGAGATTTGAGTCAGGTAGGTTCTGCATACCAGTCTTAGATTACCATCTCTGTAGCAGTTACGGACTATTTCCTGAGTTTTATTAGGATATAACTTTTAGGCACAAGTGAGAAGGAGATCTCTTGAAACTACCGTTCACATATACGAAACAGCTGCAGAGGCTTTAGTGCTAACCGTTAACAGAATTTGTTGCGACAGGAAAGGGAAAGGCCAAAGGTGAAGTTTCGAAGCACAAATAATTTAATTCACTGGATAGGAATCTTCCATTCCGAGAGGTAGGATTGTGGGAAGCAAGGACTTGTTGAGGTACTAACTGTGTTCTAACCAGGAGTATCCAGAGAGCATCAATTAGGCGACTACTAATTCAGGTCTTGAGAGAGGAATTCCTTGTGTGAGTGCGCGTATACGCGCGCGCGCACTTACACACACACACACACACACACGACATGGATTAAACTCCCTAGTCCTGAGTTTCTTTTAAAACTTAAGTCAAATGAGTAATCATTCAGGATAAATATTTTTCTATAAAGATTAAGTTGACTATATCCGGTTACACGTCGTCGAGCTCACTAGCAAACTAGTACAGCGTGTCCATTCTTGCAGTGCCTGACGTCTTATCGTTATGGGGTGGGCATCTTAAATAAAGACGATTGAAGAGTTCCCATATATGCTTACATGCACAATCAAATCCTGACTTGTACAGCCATATATATGAACATCTACGACTGCTGAACACGTCAATCAAGCTTTTAAAAAACTTTACTCTTTAGTTTTATCATAGCTTAAGCTGGACTTAATCTGCAGTTTTAATAATTAATATATTATATATATTGACATTAATATTTAAATAACAAAAAATTTAATGTGTTCCATGTCCGTGCACTATATTATACAAAAACACTAATCACCAACAAATGCACAAAGAGAGTTTTATCATCAATTGTAACACACTCCTACATGTTTCGACCCTGCTGGGTCATCTTCAGCGAGAACTCTTTGTTATCGTTACACTAAGGTTGCACTTTATAATTGAGTGAGAATGTGCTGTTGACTGTGTACTGTGTACTGGAGGCGTCAACTCTCCGCGGTCCCGGCCTTCACTGCTGGGCAGTGACGGCCGGGACCGCGGAGAGTTCACGCCTCCAAAAACAACGAGTGTGGTGTGCCTAAGAGTGATCGAGGAATTTCTCAGAGGAGGCCCAGTCCCACCAGGGCTTTCGAGACTTGAGAAAATATATGTAATCTAATTAACCTAAGTTGGATTTCAATAATTAGTGACAAAATACAAGGACAATGCAATATATTATGACTAATAGAAGGTTGTAACATTTGAGGTTTTCACGGTGGTGAAGAAAAGTACGACAAACTTCAGTCAGGGTAACAGGTGTTCTGGTGGAGTTTCGAATCGACCACCTTCGAAACACTTGTCTAAAACGCTGCCAGTACACCAATCATACAAAAATCCTTGTCACGTAAAGACCCGTGTGCGTCACTGTGTCAAGTTGATAACCTCTTCGTTTAACCCTTTAAAGACGAAGCGTATCTGTTTTATATAAGGACTCAGTGCGTACCGCGCTGTAAACACTCTCCACTTCGGTTATAAAAACCAGTCTCTTAATGTTTTATAAGGCAAAAGTTGCTGTTTGTTCTGAGATCCGTACAAAACACATAAACGCAATGTGGGCACCTCGTAGAATATTCTAATGTTAAACCTGGTGGTACCTAAAGTTACCGCTAGTCTTTAAAAGGTTAAACGATGACAAGGGCTTTCCCGTGGTTCAGGCGGTTAGTCGGCGGCTTGCCGCTCCAAGGGTCCAGTTTCGAAACCAGCGAGTTTTATGTGGGATTTGTGGCTGAAAAATTGCCACAGGGACTCTGTCCGAGCACATCAGGTTTCCTTGTCGATGTCATCTCACTGATGGTCCATAAATTTTGTCTGTCATCTGGGAGATGGGCATTGGGCCCAGCTTGGGCCGCAGTTCCACACGTTCCTGACCCTACTCAAAGGAAATGAAAATAAATACGGTGGCGAGAGATTGCTGAAATGTACGTTTTTCTTCGTTTCATCACGTCTTCACTTGAAACTTAAAATAACCTCCAGCCGGATGTTTTAAATAACCATCTCATTTTATTTCGTTACCGACCATAAAATCTTAAAAGTTATAATGATACGTAATTATCCGTGTTAAGTTTTCATTATTAGGCATATTCGAATTAAAAACTCAAAATAACGTTTTATCAGATGCAGGATGTTATCACGTGTTCCTACGTCATGCTTGGTCAACTGCAATAAGGACTAGAACCCCTTTCAAGCTGTTACTTTAACATTGGTTTATATTTCATTTCTCCTTTACATTGCCGAACATTAATGAACCCCACTGACGCGATGCTATAACCTTGAAAATATTTTCTGCGAGTAAAAGTGGAACATAAATAGAACATCCGGCGACCAAAACAGTTTTATAATGTTCTTGTAATAACTCACGTTTGAATGCGACTAGAAGACATCCGTCCTGAAATCCTTCCTAAAACGACCGGACTTAAAGTGCAACCCATGAAGAAAAGATATATTTTCCTTGTGCATCAAGTGCTTTGCGCTTAGTACTTGGTACGTTAGTGTTTACTGTGTTTTCAAGAAAACTATGCAAGTGCCGCTAATGCCTCTATTTTCTCCGTGTCTTGAGTGTCCCTCTGTTTGTATGTAACAGTTTGAGAACTGCCCAAAACTAAAATATAAAGGTAATATTCGTCCCAGAACAGGCCATGAAAGCCCAGAGGGGTAATAGAGGTATAGCTGTACTCCTTTTTTAACCTCGGCGCTAGATGTGGGTAGGTGGTCAGCGCCACGCATCGGCCGTTTTACCCTTGGAAATACCCACCGTATGGGAGGCTGGGTGGACCTCAAAGTGTGTCGGGACTGGTGCGGAAAACCTTGCCCTCACCGGGAATCGATGACCGGAATTTTCAGCCCGGGATTTCCGTCAAATCTCTTAGTGGAGATGTTCAGTACAAGTTCTTGACAAGTTGTGAATTTTTTTTTTAAATATGGTAAGAGTAACGGACGCTCTGTATGAAGGCCTACATGCGTTTCTGCACGCTAAGTCTCTCGAAGCTCACAAAATGTTTACCGAAGCAAAAATTATGTAATGGAAGTTGTAGAAAAAAGTGAAGCGCGCTTCGTGTCCCATATAATTTTTCCGTAAGTCTTAAGGTTTTCGGTATAATCCAACATAAGTCAGTGGAAGGGCCGAATTAATACGCTGTGCATAGAACTACACATCTTAACTTGTTTATATTGTATACAGGATTCGGAATTTCTTATTTGTAATGCACCAACGCCGTACGCACATGTTCAATTCTGTAGCTGAAATATAATTGGTGCCTAGGAATTGTTATGAAGCAAGCGTTAATTTCACTGAATCATTCAATTCATCAATTTTGTTCCGGAAAGTTTCACGGCGCAGACGATGAAGACTTCCGGCGATACGCATCTCTTGTGGAAAGCAATTACGTTAGGCTCATAGACTGTGGACAACACACACCAGTAGTTTTCAACGTGGGGGTAATTAAGCCTATAGGGGTAATTTGACATGTTTCAGAAGATAATGAGGCGGTCAGCTGCACACATTTCTAATAGAGTAAAACCAGCGCCAAAAATATTTCCTAATTATATTATTTAGACAAGTGTAAGGCTAACATGAAGTAGGATATGCTAGACTAGACTGATCTGGCACGAAGTGGATGCAAGTGGCAGACTGATTTTAACACAGTTATGAAACTTCGAGTACCATAACCGGCGTAGGACTAGCTGATTCTGTGCACTGAGTTAGCAACACTTTATTTTACTCCCTGTATTTTAGCATTATGCTGTGCTGTCTAACACTACTACGTGTTCTAGTTATGTACAACAGTGTTTAGTGAACTTTTCTTTTTTACTTTCTAACGTCATTCCTTTTTTCGGCACCGTTCTGCCATGTTCAGGTGAATGTCTTGCGTTATCAAAATCGTCATTCATCACAAACAAGTAAATGCACAATATCATACGCACGTAACAGTACAGTTGTTATTCAGTGAATGAATTACCGTCACCACAGCTTATATAGTGTATTTTTTTTTATAATTCAGGCTGCATGTTTCGACTGCCTCTTACAGTCATCATCAGGCCTTTCATATACAAAATTTAAAAGGTAAAATCATTAGTAACTGAGACCTCAATTTTACGTAAGTTAAAAATATGGAATAAAATAAAACTGTTATTAATTATAAAAATATTTAAAACGTGCGGGCTTTGTGGTTTGGTGATCTTATTCCAGGGTGGCGGTTGGCGGGTATAGATTTGTTGTAACTGTAAAGATCCAATGTAATTAATTAAACGGCAGGTCTTGAAAATTTGTCACAATATGACAGTAATGTATTACAGAGTTCCTTACTATGCATAACACCGTGACTATAATGTTTCTAGTGTGTTGCCCGTCTTTCTCGTGGTTCTGGTGTAGATATTATGATTTCTTGCTTTAGTGATGCAGACTTCCGACCGTTTTTATTGGTTACAATTACAGTACAGTACAGTCGTTAGTTCGAAGTGCTTCGGCATGAATATGCCATCTTCAGGGCATATATGTGCCAAGCTTAAACCAGCTACATTTGATATGATGATATATAAATTTCATAACATGTAGAGTGTTGTGCAGTTACAGTTGATAAAATAATGTTTGTAAATGTAAGTGTTTCGCAAATGATATCAATTGTGTGTACTGTTTTTCTAAATCTTATGGTTATATGTACAGAAAAATAATTTTTTGATTAGTGGATATGATTATGCCACATATGTAGAATGTTTTTAGTTCGTGATTAGTATCCTGTAAGTTGTGGCAGTATACATTCAAACATCTAAGTGGTACTCAATTCGAAGTACGCCGTGTCCCTGTGCGCAGGGTTGCATTGGTGTAAGGAGATGGCGTATTACGTAATGCCAAAATATGTCCGAATAATGTCGGTACTGTTACATGTACATGGTACTGTGTGTTTAGTTGATTGTAATAAGTAAATATATTGGTCCGACAAGCACGGAGTAGACAATGTTAAAACCTTTCTACCTCTTTACAAATTATTACCAGTGAAATTCATGGAGGTTATGGTACCATAAAATTTAAAATTAAAATTACCAAATAAATGAGTATTATCATCATTAAGTACTTTACAAAACGATAACATTTTAGGTTTGCTTTGCAATTCAGAATTATCATTAGTCATTCTTTGTGTTTAGTGTCTTTTGTCACTCACGCCGCCTGTCCGCGTAAATATTCTTACTTATTTACCCTATTTCAGGCAAATGGTGGAAATCGCTTTTGGCACTGGAATTGAACTAATATGATGCTGTTGTTCCTGCATATCGGACACTGATCCACTTGGATAATAAATTATCAGTAACAATCACAGAAATTAATTTTCTTGCTATTGGTAATGTAGATAATTTCTTGTGTAGTTATGAAATTTGTTTCAAAGTATTTTTTTCGGCCAGTCTCCATATCTATGTAGTGCAGCGAACAACTTCTAGTTTCAGCTCTCTTGTTTCCTCTTTTGCCAGTCCTCGATGGCTGCTATTAATCTAACTTCAACTTTTCTGACTAATCTAATAAAGAAAGTGAATTTACTACGCCCTGGAAGACAGAGCGGTGTGCAAGTTATCACAGCAGTTTAAGACTCTTTACATAACATTCCATTTTTTTTAAACCTTCAGCCTGCAGACCAAAATTTTCATCCCTCGCGCGCAGATCGCTGTATGGCTGTATTTATACGCTAAGGATCTACCAAACTCGAGGAAAACACGCTTGCTATGGCATTACAAAACCTGACTTAAAACTGATATGATGCCTTTGTCCCATTCTCTACTTGTGGCTTCAACCTAAGTCTTCAGCTTGCTTTCTGTTACGTGTAAGCCGCTTAGAATATGAAAAACAATAGAGACAAACTGCTTAAGGTGACTCGGACTCTGCAGACAACATAGTATTTTCATATTTTGTAGGTCAGCTCTGTGAACGCAGAAGCTGGGAAAATGTGCGGGAAGTGAGAAATGCCCAAGTCTGGCTGGCATTTCTCAGATAGTTGTAAAGCTATTTCCCACACTACAGAATATTTTAACATCTTTACGCTACATTTCTATTGCCTAAACCTTTCATTTGTTTAAATGCCAATAAAAATAAATCAACTTGTTCTTACAGTCTGTTGGAATGACATAATCGGGAGCTAAATTTATGACACACTATTTACTGCTGTCATCTTTTAATCTACCTGATTCAATTTATTATGTGAGAGCATAGAGGAGGGTTGCTATTCTGGGGCTCGTTTATCTTTCAGTGTCACTCGGGCCGCAACGCTATCTGCTCCTCCCTTGCCACTTCCTGAAATCCTTCATCCTCCCAGGCACACAATTTTCTAAGACTGCTATAGAAGTTCCTCACAATGGTTGTGCTCCTTTCAAAAGAAGAGGCAGTCTGGGTTCATGAATTCAATGTGTCCGTTTGGCGATTGTGACAATTCACGCGGCCGTCATCACCTGCTGGCTCTGACAACAGATCTGTGGTCCCAATCAGCTTGCCAGACGCTGGGTACTGAAACCCCTTTCCCTGACGTAAAGCGAATACAACGTGAAGCTGATTATTGACCTCCATCTAGTGCCGAGGAGAAGCCGGAATACACAGTCGGTACAGTGACTAGTCTATGGAGTGGACGACCGAAAACCGTGGTTTGATGGAGGCAGGGGCAAGGAATTTTTCCCGTACTCCAACTAATTCACTTCGGCTGTGGAGTCTACCCAGTCACCTATTCAGTGAGTAACAGGGATTGTTTTCGCTGAGGCAAAACGGCCGGAACGTGAATGTGACCACTTACCCTCATCTAAAGTCTCGGTTAAGAATTAGTGGCTCTACACCTCTACAGTCACGTATGCCTTTATAAAGTTTACCTGGTGCCGAGACTTAAAATGCGTGGAGCTGTACCTCCAATTTGCCACAAAACTCTACGGTGTGATGCTTAATTATGGATTAAAATATCCCCTTTTATTTCCATTCGCACAATATCTGTTTGTAAATCCGCATTAAAAGGTACAATTGTTTCGTTTCTTTGTCCTTACCTCTTCTACCTACTCACAGTAGGTTTCGAGGTTGTTCATTTCCACTTGATCACACTCGGACACACACCACAGTCGGTAGGACCCCTCTGGACGAGGGATCAGCCCGTCGCAGAAACCGCTACCTGACAACACAAAACTCACAATAGACAAACATCCATACCCCTGGTGGGATTCGAACCCACGATCCCAGCAAGCGCTCGGCCGCAGACCCACGCCTTAGACCGCGCGGCCAAGGTACAATTGTCCATGTTCTTAAGTAAGCTTCACGCCATGGAGTCGTAAGGGGAAGTGCAGATTCCACACATTCTTAACCTCAGCACTACATGGAAGTGAGAGGTCACTTTCAAACCCTTACTGAGTTTTTCGGAAGGAATATCCGCGCTACGCGAAAGTAGGAGGCTGGATGGATCCTGGAGCCGGTGGAGGAAGGTTTGCTTATTATTGTAAGCCAGCAGTTCATCATTTAGTCAAGAAATGTAAGTCGTTGTGACTGATACATTTTCACGTTAGCTTTTCATTTGTTTCTCCTAAGCTGTAATGACTAGCCTAGTGCCACCTACAAAAATTTGGTTTTAAAAATGTAATAATAATAATAATAATAATAATAATAATAATAATAACCCATATTTTTCATGTCCATCTCCATACCCACTAAGACGGACGGATGCCCTAAAATCACAGCAGCTGTCTGTGTCTTGTAATCTACAAAATGGACGTCATTAAAGTCATGTCGATGCTGTGTGATATATTTATGTCTGTCTGTCACAGAAAATTTTTGTAGCTGAATGAACCGAGCGTCACAGTTAAATGATCAGCATTTCTTTCCCATATACGAGATGTAGGGGTTTCAGGTGTCGGCTTGGAGATGGTAATTTTCCTCATGTTCTCCAAGCGTTGTTCGGGATTTTTGCCTTTTTGTTAGGCAACGAAGACTTTACTGTACACGCGTTCCAGGCAGGGGCGCTGGCAGCGAGGAGCAAGCTGACACACTTGCACCACTTTGCGATTTTGACGTGTAATAATTTATTGAAATAAACAATAAAAATATGCAAAACATAACCAAATTTCACACAGTCCCTGCAGTTTCAGTCTAAGGATTAATTAAGGATTTTTATTTAAATTTCTAATATATTACTCTCTTTTCCCAGATTGATCATTAAAAAGTGTTGTCACTTTACATAGAGGTAATGTGTACCGTGTTTCAAAAAATCCTGCCAGCACCCTTGCTTCCAAGTTATTATTCAGTAATCATTCTATAATTAGACACTGTGTACTCTAAACAATTGAAGACTTCACTATATATATATATATATATATATATATATATATATATACACACATACATACACATGCAGTAAAATAAAAGAGTAGCCAATCCCAGTGGCCGCGCGGTCTAAGGCGTAGTCTGCGGCCAAGCGCTTCTGGGATCGTGGGTTCGAATCTCACGGGGGGCATGGATGTTTGTCTCTTGTGAGTGTTCGTGTTGTCAGGTAGAGGTCTCTGTGACGGGCCGATCCCTCATCCAGAGGAGTCCTACCGACTGTAGTGTGTGTCTGTGTGATCAAGTGAAAATAAACAACCTCAACACCTACTGTGGGTAGGTAGAAGGGCTGAGGACTACAATAATAAAGAGTAAAGTACTGACTTCAGGCACTGTGTTTGCTGTTTCAGGATTCCTGTCGTGGGACATCGAAGCATCGCATGTGGACCTTGAGAAGGAACTGCAGGCGCTGACCAGTCAGGCCCCTGAAGGAGAGGAAGCTAGAAACGGTAAGAAATGCTACGTTGTACAAGGACACAATACATTGTCATTTTAAGTCTTCTCAAAATTCTGTGTAAATATTTGCATAACAATGTAAGTGTGGAAAGTAGATATATTTCGTAAGAACTTCTGAAGCTGTAATAGGTATTGCAGAATATTAGTAAACACAAGGGTCAGTCATCGGAGGTGTTTTCTGACCTGTATTTAGGAGATGCGGGCTTCGAAACTCGGCAAAGACACCGGCCATCATGACAGGTTCTTGTGGCGTTTTCGTAAATCTTTGCTGGACGAAGCAGCTGGTACTAGACAATGACGACTCGCTTATGTATCCCTTACGATTCGTTATTCACTATGAGTGCACTGGTTAATTAACTAATTAATAGTTGATTCAAAAGTACAGCGAACTGCACTCACTAACAGCAGGTTTTTGAAGTGCGCAGCGCATATATATTGGGGTTTATATCCAATACCCTTCTCCATGCAGTGCTTATTCATGTACTCATATCACAGTATCCTTCCGGTCGCACTATGGCCCTGCGGCCGACTCGGCCTCGAACAGAAATGAGTCCCAGGAATATTTACTGGAGGTAAAGGTGGCCGTTGCGTAGGGCTGACAACTTATCGCCTTCATATGGCGATTGTCTAGAAATTCTGGGAGCCTCAACCTCCTGGAACTCTCAGGGCTTGTTCAGGCCTGTACAGGGATTGCTTTACCTTTACCTTTACCATACTACAATAATAATGCGCGCTCCTCTTCTGATCCTAATGCTACTTTCTCGTATGATTCTCTCACTTATATCTCACCATATATAGCATTATTATTCACTAATTATCCTAGCATGTATCGCTGTTCAGACTGAGGTACGGACTGAGTAGCTAAATAAAATGTTACTGCGCGTTTCAAAGCGTCAGCTCTGTTCTATGAACTGCTGAAGCAAGTGAAGACAATGAAAGGTAAA
Organism: Coptotermes formosanus; assembly: GCA_013340265.1. Classification (NCBI taxonomy): domain Eukaryota; kingdom Metazoa; phylum Arthropoda; class Insecta; order Blattodea; family Rhinotermitidae; genus Coptotermes; species Coptotermes formosanus. The sequence continues at coordinate 1,430,915 of BLKM01000655.1, forward strand.
AGATGCGGAAGTAAAGACTTGTGTCCTGATTCAGGATAATATTCCAATGCTCACATAAGGCAGCTGAAGAAAATCGCGAGAAAATAGTTTTTCCTGTCCCGGGATAGAATAAGCTTATTCTGTGACTTTTTACTCCTTGTGCCAGGAATAATAGATGTCCTGCGAAATGACATTGGAAAATACTGCTTTGTCACCGCACACAATTCAGGAAAGAAAATTGACAATAAAAGATAACAAGAATTTTAACACGAAAGAAGTCAGATCGTGTGTGTAGCTTTCAAATCTCAACGTCTTATAATTTTAATAGCTTATTTTTACAAAGCTAGTTGATATTTAAGTTGCTAAAACATTTTTAATTTGTTGTAATGTGGGCAAGAACATTTTAATATTTGATACCTCATCTGTGTGTGTGTGTGTGTGTTTGTGTGTGTGTATGTGTGTGTGTGTGTGTGTGTGTGTGTGTGTGTGTCCTTTCAAGTTCTTAGTTTTCAGCACGTGCTGAACACTTCCATTTGCAAAACAGTCCTCATGCATACTTCGCATCAGACCACAAGCACTTGCCTTCACATCCTTCAGACTCTTCATTCTATGGTAATTCTGTCACTCCGCGTTATACATTCTGATCTACTGGGTACGTCGCTAGAAATAAGTCCTAAGTAAGTAAATAGTAAATAAATAAATAAATAAATAAATAAATAAGAGTAAAGAAATATACACTCATAAATACGTACATATATACACATGTACGTAAACACATACATACATACATACATACATACATACATACATACATACATACATACATACATACATACATACATACATACATACATACATACATACATACATACATACGTACACACTAACTCCATGGAGCAGAGGCCTTCTTGAGAAGCTAACAGTTTCTAAGCTAGTCAAGAAATTCCCCGCATTTTATGGAACCCGAAGGTTCATTACCGCATTCACAAGAGCCCGCCACCTGTCCCTATCCTGAGCCAGCTCAATCCAGTTCATCCCCCAATCCCACTTCTTGAAGATACGTTTTAATATTAGCCTCCCATCTACGCCTGGGTCTCCCAAGTGGTCGCCTTCCCTCGGGTCTCCCCACCAAAATCCGGTATGCACCTCTCTTTTCCCCCATACCTGCTACATGCCCCGCCCATCTCATTCTTCTTGATTTAATTACCCGAATAATATTTGGTGATGAGTACAGGTCATTAAGTTCCTCGTTATGTAGTCTTCTCCACTCCCCTGTCACCTCGTCCCTCTTAGGCCCAAATATCCTCCTCAGCACCCTATTCTCGAACACCCTCATACATACATACATACATACATACATACACACACACACACACACACACACACACACACACGTGTACATACATAGAAACACCCAAACACATACACACAAACCCACAAACAAATAAGAATTTTTTTTTTACATTTGAGATTATGACGGCAGTGTCAAGGTGACTGTCTGCTGGGACGTGATGCCGTATGGTCTTGTGGATGCGTATCAACGTTTTTGATGAACACGCTGCCTCCATCTTCAGGATATCCTTATGCTGGAGGTCGCACATTCCTCAAACTACGTGCAAGACGTCACACCCACAAGACGGTAATCTTGAAGAATCAGTCAGTTACTGAGACGAAGTTGTAATATGAACTGTCACTGTCGTGTCCGCAGGTGAGAGGCTGATACAGTATGCCACCGAGAACCTGGTGACGGAAGTACTGATCCACCCACAAGTGAACACTCTCCTGCAGTGCGTACGAAACTTGCTGTCCAGTTTCACGAGGCACCGGCATCTCATTCACGCGGGTTACACCTGCGCTGGCAATGGCTCCTGGATACTCCAGGTCAGACGAAAATAATTGTAACTGTCCTTTAGTGTAAGTGTAACGAAGTTAAGACCAACTTATTTTTCACGTGAATTCACAATATTTATTAACAAAGTAACAACAAATTATTTTGCGTTATTTGCAAGAAAATGTTCACCGGAAAGTCGCTGCCTTTCGGGATGTGCCGCCGTACAGTCTGTTTTCATTTATCAACTGCCGTTTTCGTTTCGTAGTCCTTACCTCTTCTACCTACACACAGTAGGTGTCGAGGTTGTTTATTTATACTTTATCGCACTCAGACACACACCACAGTCGGTAGGACTCATTTGGAAGAGGGATCAGCCCGTCGCAGAGACCTCCACCTGACAACACAAACACTCACAAGAGACAAACATCTATGCCCCCGGTGGGATTCGAACCCACGATCCCAGCAAGCGCTCGGCCGCAGACCTACGCCTTAGACGGCGCGGCCACTGCGATCGGCATCAACTGACGTCACGACCTAAAATCTCACATAAATGGTGTCCTGACAAATATGTTGCAATTGTACAGTTCTGTAAGTTTGTGGCAACGGTAAACTCGTATCCCACTGGATGCGTTTTCGTGGAATTTTTATTAAAATCGGTGGAGAAAATGCAAATTTGTTTAATATCAGGCAAAAAATATCTGACATTCCGCTTGGATATCTAAATGTGTTTCATTATTGCCGGCGACATTAATTCGCCATAAAATAATTGTTTTGTAACAATGCACACAGTACTTATTGTTGTGTTCCCACGGCAACACTTTCAATATTTATATTGTTGACAGCAACATGTGTACCTCAGCAATATTTGTATTGTTGACCACATAAAGTATTGGGCTGTTAGGATAGCCGAGGAGATATAAGCTAAAATATGCACAGAATATACAGTACTTTGTAGCTTACCAACAGTAGAGGGAAACCGTTGTTGCATTTCGTGGCAACAATTTCATCGTTTTTATATTGTTGACGTGACATACGTAGCTTAAAAGTACAGAAAACACATTTTGGTTATCTTGTTATAAAGCTACTTTTTAAATGTAACAGACATAAACCTGTAAGTTGAAATTACTGTTTAACCCTTTAAAGACGAAGCGTGTCTGTTTTATATAAGGACCCAGTGCGTACCGCGCAGTAAACACTCTCCACTTCGGTTATAAAAACCAATCTCTTAATGTGTTAATGTGTTATAAGGCAAAAGTTGCTGTTTGTTCTGAGATCCGTACAAAACACATAAACGCAATGTGGGCACCACGTAGAATTTTTTAATGTTAAACCTGGTGGTATGTAAAGTTACCGCTAGGCTTTAAAAGGTTAAGGTCAAATCGTTCAGTGCATTGTTACGTGTGCTACTGGTATGTATTTTTAGCTATCTAAAATCAGTTCTGGGATGTAAATGTTTAATTTTCGACACCTACCATCCGCATACTCTATATTTACCTGAGCAAGGATGTGAGGATACGTGGTTATTTTTCGAAGCCAAAAGGGTTTCGCAAACAAAAAAGTTTGGGAAACACCGACACAGAGTACAGGTGGAATACTCTGAAAACGACGAACGGTAGGGAAGCAAATATACAGCCACCTGTAACCAATGAACTGTCAAATCTGATAGCAGGCACGTGATCCTGCTATCAATGGGCCTTGTGAATCAGGTATTTATCTCATCCAATCCGTTCATGATGTTGATCCTGCTTCTTTTTTCAGTTACGTTACGTCAGAGCCCTGCAGGAATATGACTTTCTTAGTAAGGAACACATCAGATTGTATGCCTTAGCCTCATCTGATACAAAGTGTCTCTTGTCGTGCCACTGGTCACTGAAGCATTCATAGGGCTTTCCGAAGAATGCAGGCTTTCTTTGTGATAAATCTGCCGTCCTGAGGGACACTCTAAAAGAGACATTCTGTATCTCTCGTGGTCTGTAAGAGGAACTTAAGACAAGACAGTCACTGTACGTGTAAACGTAATCTTGCGGCGCGTTCGCGTAACCATTATTGTCGTGGAAGAGCAATAAGTATTACTTATTTCGAGTGTGTGTTTCTAGCCGTAGTTATCCAGCATGCAAAGCGCATGCACTATAGGTTTCATCTGTGGCCTGTCTGGCACTACCATATTTTTCCATATTATCTCATAAGGGGCACAACTTTCGGAAAAAATATTGAACGTAACATTTGTGTTTAGGCTTTTTCTACAATATTTGCCTGAAACATTTCACATTCTGAGAAGAATTCAGAGAAACATTATCATAAATGTACGGACGTCTCGATGTAAAGTACCCGTTATTCTTGTCAGATTTTAATGAACCATGAATTTTCTCGACAGATTTTCCAAGTACTGAAACATAAAATTTCATGAAAATCCATCCAGTGGGAGCCGAGTTTTCCATGCAGACAGACGGACGAACAGACATGGCAAAGCTAAGGGTAGCTTTTCGAAGTGTTGCGAAAGTGCGTAAAAATCATTAAGAACAGCTTAAGTTGAACAAAGACGTTAGTACCAGTATGATGCCCTGATTTCTGACGCAAGACGTTAGTACAATTCTTTTAACTTTTGTTGCATACGCACTAGACTTAAGCTACAAACGCCGTTATAAAGATATTTATAGCGGCCTGAATTTAGCATATGTAAGAACTGAATGCCAAGCATAAAATCCTCTATATACGTTATATTGCTTTAATTTTTCTCTCCTCTTTCCCCTGCTTCGCCTTTTTCATAGGTCACCACAGTCAGATCTGTAGCACAAAAGTGGTTCATGTCCACATCCCGATGTTTCCTTGCATGATAACTTTTTAATACGTATTCAGAACTACCAGTGTCCACATTCTTCGGTGTTTCATTACAGTTTCATGCAAAGAAAAAAAAAACAGAAACAGTTACTGTGCAGCGCCACGGTGGCAGAGCGAAAAAGGCCTTCGCTAGAGTGAGGCCATAGAAAGTGACCCTACAGATGTTCGGGATGACAGCGCATCCAGCGGTTCGTCAGTTATTGTCATCAAACCAAAAACGAAATAAATTTTCTTTGGGGTGCCATTTTTTTTATTTTACATTCCACAAAAAGCACTATCTGAACAAGATTTATATGCTTACCCCCCCCCCCCAAGGCTATTGTCATACATAAGTTGAGGCGCCTAAAATTATGGCGCTAGTGTTGCTTCCTCTTCACGGTTTCGCACGTCCGCCATGCTGTTATTACTGAATCTAGGAATTAAGAAGTACTGAGTTGTAATATTCTCAAATGGTATAACGTTTATACCAGTTTTCATGAAAATTGTTCACGCTGTGCAAAAGCAAAAAGGTGGAGAAATACAGCATGCAGATCCCATTAGCCTGCCTCTTTTCCACTTAAGGGAAGAAAATATCCTGAAAAGCAAAAGAGAAGTGGATAACTTAATGACATTACGTAATAAGTTATTTATACAGGGACATTATTTTATCTGACAGTTGTCGCTAGTCTCTTCCCGTCGATTGGCTTAATTATGAAACTTTGGACGTGCACTGAACAACATGTTCGACGTAACGCGTGTTTGCAAGCGGAAGGAAACTCTTTCCAGAACCTTTACTAGATATGGAGACTAGAAGCCTGATATCAACAGCAATACGTTGAACTAAAATGCGTGGACCCCGACCCACGGAAAATTTGAATAACGGCTCGCCATTACGTGAAATGGTCTGAATGAAAATTATCAAATAAAAAGATGTGGCTCTATAAAATGCATAGTATAGTTAGTTTAGCGAAATCAAGGAAACAGTGATGGAAATTACCATAAGTTGATGTATAATTCTGATAAACAACGCTCCTAAGACGCAACAGCTTTGAGAAATTAAGTTGAAGGGTAGACAGTAGGATATCTTTACAGAACCGCTTATGAAGACGGGAGCTGGATGGAACTGGCTGAGGATCATGTCCTACTGTGACGTCTCTTATTGATGGTACTGGATCTTCAGGTTATCTTTCCAGAGATGGTTTGGACATGGTTTGTTAGTTGGTTGTACAAGCAAGGTAAAAGTAACAAGATTGAAAGTGCTAAAAACTTAACTTCCCTCTTGGGACTATGTTCTGAATGACCTAAGGACACTCATCGTCTAATACTGAGATGCCCGCTGAGTTCCAGGGAAATAACTTCGTGTCTGTATTCAAATACTTCACATATTTGTCTTCTTTTTCTTTGTCTCTTTGTCTCATTCCCTCATTTCTGCATCAAAACAGCGAAAAATGTTGCAGTTTTATCCCTCAGATGGCACAGTTGCTGAGAGCTGCTACAAATACGTGAAACCTGCTACGGCATAAGACTAATATATACAAATAGTCACACAACACAAATACATAGTTTTAAACTGTTTCCCATCACATACAATGTTACACAAACGTCTACCTTTCGTAAGGTGGTTGTTTAGTTATTCCACAATTTAACGTTAGAAATCTACTCGAACTGCGTAAATGCCGAGGTTGTATCTTGCACACCTGGATGCGGACCCTCCTGACGTAAAGCTCGCCATACCTGGATTTAAGGTGTGTGCATTTTACGAGCAATTCGGCGAACACTCGCGCTCGGATTGTGTCGAAACTTCCGCAGTCTCTCTCTCTCTCTCTCTCTCCCCCCCCCCCCCCCCGCCCCCACGAACGCGCTGCCGTACTCCACCCTCCGTGGCACTTGCGATGATTGATGTCTTGCAGTTGGTGCTGCACGCTGCTGAATACCGCTCTACTTCGGCGGCGGAGTTTCAGAAACCCATGCCTGTATTTTTCAGCTGACGCCCGAGCATTCCTTAAATGAAATGCATGTCCGTCCTCTTCAGTTACGAGCTGTGTATGTATAACGTCTGACCACATAGTCAGTTCTTGTCATGAACAACCAGCCAGAGCAACATTCTTTCTACGACTGAACATGACCTCCCCCCCCTGTTTATCTGCGAGGGCACGTGCGGTATCTGGTGTAATGCTAAGAACTGAAACCAGTCGCATTCCGGAATGCTGCAGCCCATGTAGAAGACAAGCCAAATGAAGTGATCTCAATGACACGCCATATTCACGGGCATGTCAGGTGTGCTGTGGCTGACGGTGGTGATTTTGAACATTTATTGTAAATTCGGAAATAAAAACTTTTAAGTACTTGTTCGTTTTGGCACTGCGCTACAAGCCGGAAGATTGCGAGGTCGGTTTGAGATGGGGTCATTGAGATTTTTAATTGGCTTAATCCTTCCGGCCGCACTATGGCCCTGGGATCGATTCAGCCTCTAACAGAAATTAGGGGTAAAGGCGGCCGGTTCGTAGTTCTAACAACCTTGCCACATTCATGTGCCGATTGTCTAGAAATGCCGGGAGCCTCGACCTCCTGAATCCCTGCGGGCCTGTCTAGGCCTGTACAGGGATAGGTTTACCTTTACATTTACTTGTTTGTTTCTTGTCATTCCGTTAACTTCCGTGTACTGATAAATCTGTAACACTGGAGAAGTGGACCTGCATGTATATGAATTTTCTGCCTGTTAGAGATGAGCTCAGAATTCACGACATCAAGCCTTGAATAACCCTTTACGTATATGTTTCTTACGCAGCATAGTGTAATATCTAAAGCGAATTTTAATTTAAGGCTACATGTTAACATGATAATGTCTCGTAAACATGGCCATAGCAGAATTTTTCTCTCGTAATCTTATTATGCGTTTGTTTTCTCAGGACGGCACCTTCTCTCTCGCCGACTTCATCGATGCGTTTGTGGAGCCAGAGGTGCAGCGCGTAGTGCGGGCGTACGAGAACTGTATCACTGTAGATGTTCACTGCTCACCCGAGGGTGACTGGGCCACGGAGAGAATAGCAAAGGAACCTTTCGCTCGCTCCTGTAAAGTGAGGGTTAACCCTGATGACCGTCTTACAGCAGGAGGGACCCCGATAGGTAACCGCAATAAGTTTGGGAAATAATGCATGGAGAAATTAGAGTGTATTATATTCTGGCAATGCTTACAGGCGTTAAAATAAAAGGGAAAGAGTCTTGGTAGAGTGGGAAAGGAAACTCTTGAGAAAAATTTATGGACCAACATATGAAAAGGGTTATTGAAGAATAAATATAATCAAGGAATTTATAATAATTTTAATTCTCTGGCTATTGTAACCGTAATTGAAGTAGGTAGATTAGGCATGTTTTAAACAGGGATCGCGTAACGACAGTAAAGAAGTTACTGGTAAGCAAACCAGGTGGAAGGAGAAGAAAGGAAAGACCTAGACTGGGGTGGATGGATGATGATTAATTGGACATGAGGAATATGGGTGTAAAAAGATGGAGAACAAGAACTTTGGGCAGAACAGAATGAGTATGTGTCGTGAGGGACGCGACACCGAAACTCAAAGGGCCATAGTGCTACAGAAGAATAGGATCTTGTTACTGTTCGGTCCAGAATCTGGGGTTTTTTCCATTTGCTATCTAAGGACGTAAAGACCAAAGGATACAGAACTGCGATTTTGCCTGTTGTTTGGTATGAGTTTGGAGCTTGGTTTATCACATTAAGGGCAGAACAGAGGTCGAAGGTTCTTGAGAACAGGGAGGATCGTGCCGTAACTCAGATGGTTAGTTACTGGCCACTCACCACGGAGGCCAGGTTTCAATCATCACGCCTGCCCACGTGGAATTTGTGGTGCATAAAGTGGAATTGGAGCAGTTTATTCTCCAAGCACTTAGGTTTTCCCTGTGAGGATCATTCCACCAATGCATCATATTTATTTGCCTGTCACTGATGCCATATAACCTTAGTAAATGACAGTGTTGTTAAATTATGAACTTAGAAAAAAGTGAATAGGGTGCTGACAAAGACATTTGGGCTAAAGATGGAGGAAAGCACAGGAACCTGGACGAAATTTCGTATTGAGGGCCTAGATGATTTGCCCTTGGCTGATCAAATCAAGGAGAACAGGATAGGTGAAACATGGCCTGTGTGAAGAAGAAGAAGAAGAAGAAGAAGAAGAAGAAGAAGAAGAAGAAGATGATGATGATGATGATGATGATGATGATGATGATTTCATAGGAGTTTTGGTTGGAGAGGCTGAAGGAATGAAACCAATTTGAATAACTAGATGTAGATGTGTGTGTTAACATTAAACTGGATGGTAAAGGAAAAGGGTGGGAGGTTATGGATTTGAATCATCTGGCTCAAGATAGCTATAAGTGGTGTGCTCTTGTGAACGTGGTAATGAGCCTTCAAGTTCCATAAAATACCCGGAATTTCTTCACTAGTTAAGAAACTATTAGCTTTTCAAGAAAGATTCTGCCCCATGCAGTTAGTTACTATGTAAAACTGTGTGCGTTTCCCAGCCACGATTACTATTTAGATTCCCGTAAACTTAGACAAAACTGAAAGTGTTAGTGGCAAGTAATGATGGTGAAGAAGAAGAAGAAAAGAGAACAAACAGATATCACCAGCACACACAACACACCAAACCTTTTACCATTTTTATCTTGGCTGGGGAACATCCAATTGTAACTGAGGATTTTCATTGATTTCCTCACTTGCTCTGGGAAGCAGCTGGGAAATTTCCTAAAACTAAGGCCATGCCAGTTCCGTGCCACATCATTTTGTAATTCATCTAGACTCATCATCATACAACTTGATGCTGGATGAGAGTTACTAAAAGTGTCATTAAACAAACATAAATAAATGCATAAACCAGTCACCATATATATTCCAACAACAGCAATATGATTAGATACAATAATATACAAACATGTGATAATCCTCCTATGTGTTTCAGCTCTTTCAGCCATCCTCAGGGAGGTATTGAACAAAGAAAAACACAATGATGAGTATTCATGTTGTAGATGTGCAATGGTGGAGTTAAAATACAGACACTAAAATGGTTAAAAAGCATTGTAAAATGTGTATCTTCTTCTTTTGGCATTACAACACCGTGTGAGTTTGGGCCTGCCCAACAATTCTCATCCATGCTTCTCCATCCACAGCCAACTTACTCCAATTCTGAATCTGCATTTTTACCAGATCTGCTCTGACATCATCCATCTTAATCTCGGTCAACCAATCCTTCTTATTGCATTTGGTCTCCACTCTTGTTATTCTTTTCACCGTCCTTTGTTTATTCATTCTTACAATATGTATCACAGTAGTTATTACTTGTTTGCAAACAAGTATCTATTGCAGAAAATCATCTTTGTTTTCAGTGATATATTCCTCTGTCTCCTGTGGCTGTTTATATCACCATGGATGAATGCCTCCTTGAGGATGGCCGAAAGAGGCCAAAACATGTTGGAGGATTACCACATGTTTGTATATTATTGTGTCCAATTATAGTGCAGTTATTGAAATATGTATGGTGACTTGCCTTATGGTGTGGAAGATGAATAATTTTAAAAATGCATAAACAATACTGTATCACTATTTACATACTGACTGAATTCATAAATTATTTTGGAATTTCTATTTAATTAGTTGCTGATGTCATTTTCTTGCTTCATATCACCAGGCAACTTTATCAACTACATCAACCCATTTCTGCGACCAACATCATTGGAGCAATTACTAGAGCCATCAGATGTTGTTGGAAACATACGATTCAGCCACCCGACACTTTACGTATTTCCTGGAGGTCAGGGAGATGCTGCACTCTTTGGCATAAATGGCTTCAATATGTTGGTGGATGGTGGCTTTGCTCGCAAGGCATGTTTCTGGGATTTTGCTCGCCACTTGGACCGACTTGATGCCGTCCTAATGACACGACTTAATAACGGAAACGTGAATGGAATTTCTGCTCTCCTCAGAAGGAAAAAGCAAACCCATGTGTACCCACAGATAGGGCACTTCTTCTGTAACTTGCAGGTGAGTGACTTCTTAATTAAAGATAAAAAACTAATATCCTCTCCTCTATCTAGGACCAGAATGCAGTAGGCCCATGTTAAGAACAAGACATTGTTATGAGAATTATACTTCACTATTAATGCTCCTCTACCCTGATAGGCATCTAATACAGGAGTTGTAATATTACATGAATGTTACAGAAGAGTGCAGCATTAACCAACCAAGTGCACAGCCAGTAAGCTGTTTGAACACTTGCAGAATTCTGCGCCAAAATGTTTTCATGAATTTGTTTTTTGTGGTAGCGATTCTCAAGACACGACAAATTCAGTCTTTAATTATCAAATCAGGAATGTGCTTTAGAACACTGTAACTGCTGTACAATATATGGAAAACTAAGCTTCCCTTAAGTGTGTAGATATAAGGTTATCTCCATATGGGTTCACCAACAACTCTCTCTCTCTCTCTCTCTTTCTCTCTCTCTTGGCGTGTGCACATGCATGCGTACATGAGCGAGTGGATTAGTGAGTGAGTGTATGTGCAGTCATAAGTTCACGATTGAGTGGTTGTGCTTGTGTGATCTACTTTTTTCTACTTTGTGCTACAGAGTTGCTATACATATGGTACAACATAGCTCAGTGCAGAAAAAGTAGCTGAAGCAATGATACTGTATAGATAATGAAGTCTGAAATAAAAGTCTGACGACAGTGTAATTTCTTCTTAACCTACTTTCATTTCATAAAGGTGGGAAGTAATTTATGGTATGAGATTTACTATGTATGTGTGCTGCTTTTCTGATACTAGTACTTATACTAGTAATTGACGGTAGTATGGGTAGCTTTGTGAAAGTGTCCACATAGTAGCTTTTTGTCTGACAGCAACAACTTATGGATGATAAGATCTAGAAATATCAAATTTTGTAAGAAGATAAACTATTAACATTCCTAAACCTTACATAATTTTGAAATTTTTCAGTGTCTGGGGCAGTGTAGTAAGCTTTCACGAGCCCTAATCACAGCCCTGTTTTTCAAAACAAAACTTTTTTTATTAAAATTATGTCACTTCCTGTGCATTCCTATATATTCAATCTTGTGCTATGTGTGCGTAGGAAAGACACCATACTACATCTCCAGATGGAGACAAGGATCGAGATGCATTGTTGGTGGATCTACTGGATGAAGGTCAAGAAATTGTGCTCAACTTGCGGCATCTGCAGCTGCGCCCACACCCGTGTTATCGTGACGGAAACCATGTAGAACCAGTCAACCTCTACCACAAAGTGGGCCATGGCAAACTGGATATGTATATCATTAGCCCTGCAAAGGACAGCCGTGAGATCAAGGAATTTCTGTCCAAGTGGAATGCCAATGACCCTCGGCTTTTTGCTGGGAGGAAGGATAGCGGAAGCCTTAAAGACTTCCATTTCCCTTTGCAGAACCTTGTGTCTATCTGTGCTCTTCTAGTGTGGCAGCCAGCAAATCCTAATGACACCATCACACGAATTCTGTTTCCAGGAAGCACACCTCAACATAAAATCTTTGAAGGCTTGGACAAATTGAAACATCTAGAATTCTTAAAATATCCAGTGTGCACAGCCAGGTCCATTTCACCGTCCGCTTCGACTGTAGGCATAATAAGTCGTGCAAGTAGTAAGCAGAGGTCTGCCCCAGCTGTCATCGATAAATTGCTACCTGGAGAAGGAGTCAAGTCAGTATCTAAGATCATTGGATCCACCATGGAGACAAATAAGCACGCAATTAAAACAGCAACCATACCAGTAGCTGGACACATGCCAGAAACAAAGCAAATTAAGCCTGTGGCCACCACCGCCCCCATTTCCGCCCCAGTGCCACTGCCCTCAAAGCCACTATCCCAGACCAAACAGAAGGTCGACAAATTGACTTCCAAAACAGAGCCACCGAAGATGAAGACTGAACTTAATAAATCTGTAGAAGTGGAGAAAAGCAGTGCCAAAACTGAGAAGGCAACGAAATTGACTATGATTGAGATGTCCAAATCTAGAATTGAACCCAAACCCAAATCTGAAACTAGGACTTCCATCAGTAGGTCAAAGACTGATGCTAAGGCCCCAAGATCAGCAGAAAGGAAGAGTCAAAAGCCTCCCATGGAAAAGAAGAGTGAGTCAGCCAAATCATCACCCACAACACCTAAGAAGTCTGTTGATGGAAAGATGAATGGTGTTGCATCTAAAGCTGAAACAGCAAAACTCTCAAGAACATCTAGTAAGAGTCAACCTTCACCAACTGCAACTCCAGCTAAGAGCACAAAAGAAGCCAACAACCGAAAAGTAGTAGAATCTAAATATCAAAACATTTCAAGAATGTCGTCAACATCTCGAGGTTCTACAACCAAGATGAGAAGAAAAGAACAGCAAGAGACTCCAACTACAACAAAGGCTGAAAGAAAGCCAATCAGTAGAAGGTCAAAGCCAGGATCTCCCAGTAAGGCAACCACTTCAGGCTCTCCAGCTAAATCTTCCTCTGCAAAGAGTACACCAACACCCTCAGTGAAATCAGACAAAGATGGTGTCATCCGTAAAGTCAAAGGAGAAGCAGATAGGATAACAACTGATTCATCTGCTGTTTCAACACCATCAACAGTAGATCCAGATATATCAGCCTTGAAAGTGAAAGCTATAGAAGTCCCTGAAGAAACTGCAGCAATATCAGAACCTGAGAAATTAAGAAAAGAAAAAGAGGAGGTCACTACTGATAATGAAAGTGAAATGCATAAGGTACAATCTGAGCAAGAGGAGTCTGAGAGGGTATGTGAAAGACCACACATGGCAGCTGCTGAACTTCCAGTAGGTGAAGTACAAGTTCACAATGAAGATTTTAAAATTGAAGATCGAACAGATAAAATAATGTTGCCTACAGAAGGGAAGTGTGAAGAGGACAGTGCAATGGCTGAGGCAGAAATAGAAGAAGATGTGGAGGAAGACAAAGGGTCAGAAGTTGCTGAAGAAACACAGCTAGTGAAGCAAGCTGTACTTGAAACATATGACACCGAAGCCACAGAGGAAGAAAAAACAGAAGATATGGAAGAAGAGGAAGAAGGTGAAGAACAACCGCAACATACTGATGGAAGAAAATCCCTTGCAGATGAGCTGGAGTTTGAAGGAAAAGAACGTAAAGAAATCAAGGTACAAGAAGAAGATGAAGAAGAGGAAGAGGAGGAAGAAGAAGAGGATGAAGAGGATGAATATTTGATCGTAGAAAAAGAGGAGGTTGAACAGTACATGGAAGACTCCTTACAAGATCAAGAAAGTGTTGAATCACATGTTCCAGAAGAACTTGAAGTGAAGGACAGGAGAGATGAGGAAGAAGAATATGAGGGAGAGCTCCACAAACACTTACGTGATGAGGCTGAGTCTGAGAAAGAGAAGAAGCATGAACTTGAAGTCAACGGCTTTCATGAAGAATCCAAGGATGTCACCAAGAAAGAAGAAATGGAAGGTATTAAAGACAAAGAATACAGCCCACTTGTGACTGAAGAAGAAGAAGAAGAAATAAATAAGAAGATAGAAGAAAAACCTACAGACACAGCAGCACCAGAAAAAGAAGAAGCCCTTAAAACCACAGAAGTAAACAAACATGAAGAGACTGCAGAAGAAATTCCTACCAGAAATCAAGATGAAATGGCAGTATCAAATGAAATATCTGCAGAGACAAAGGAACAACTTCAGGAAGAAGTACAAGAAATTATCACATCTGCAAAAGAAATAGTTACCAAAACAAAACTGGAAAGTGAAATCAAACTTCAGGACACTGGAGAGGGTAGTATGTTAGAGGACAAAATTTGTATTTCATCGAAACTAAGTGTAGAGGAAAATAAGGATACTGACGAAGGAGAAGAAGTAAAAGAAGCTTCGTCGATCAGTCCTGAAGAGAAACTGGATGTCTCATCAGAAAAGAATAGAGAAGTAACAGAGGACACTAGAGACACAGATCAGAAATTAGATGAAGATGAAGGTGCAGAAGTTAGAGCAGCTGACCAGAGGTATCCAGCTGAAGAGAGTCAGCCAGACGAACGATTCTCAACCACTGTGGAGTCTGCAGCAACTACTGCACCCACACTACCAGAAGATGAACGTATTCCACTGGATGAGATAAAAGAGATTGTAGAGGAGAAGTATGTAAAAGAGGAAACTAAAGAAGAGAAACAAATTGCTACTGCCACTGTTCCACAACCCACAACACTTCCTCAAGTAGCAGTTGCTGCTGGCGTGGGCATGTTTGACCCAATGGTACCTCTGTCTATGGTCCATCTTCAGCGTGACATAGTGAAAACTCCGGATGAGGTGGCTGACTTGCCAGTTCATGAAGAGGTGGATCCAGGCATGTATGAGACTGATGAATTTAGCAGGGATTTTAAAAGTAAGGATGATGCTACTAAGAAGCAACCTTCACAGCAAGAATTAGAGGAATCAAGACAAGAATATTCAGAATTTGACATCAAGGGAAAACTTCAAATCAAGTATGGTGATAATGTAGAAAAGCAAACTGTATTTCAGGACTCTGTGGGTCAAGGGAAAGCACCAGTACCAGTTACAGATAAAGATGAAACTGAAAGAGCCACTGAGGCTGAATCTAGGCAGAAGACAGAAGAATCAGAAACTCCTACTACTGACTTTCTAAAAGATCCAAATGTGATTGAAAGTATTGAAAAGACAAATGATGTGAAAGAGGAAAAAGATCACTTGAGAGATGAGAAAGACACTGAAGATCACATACTTGCCACAAAAGAGGCTGTGAAAACTGAAGATATACATAAATTATCAGGTACAATAGAAGCAGCTCCAAAGTCTGATATAATTAGTGAAGATAAGACTGAATTACATAAAGCAATACCTGAACAACTCTCTGAAGACTTTACCAAATTGGATAGAGAAGGGGGAAAAGTAGAAGAGCCCCTAGAAACAGAAATAAATGGTTCAGCCTTGGTTGTAAAAGATGGCACGGAGGATGCAGTTAAACCAGAAATTACCGACAAGTTAAAAGAAAGTGTTAAATCAGTATTAGAAACAGAAGAAGAGTCTGTAGGCCAACAAGAAGAAAAAACAGAACCATGCATTCCTGAATTTAAATCTACAGAAGTCTCCAAAGATGAGCTAGAAATCTTTGATAGTAAAGGTGAGGTAAAACACATTACAGAACACTTTATTGAAAGAGAAAGTCATGCAGTTAAAGCTGAGACTGTACAAACTGAGAGACAAGACGAAAAAGTTGGTGTTTCTGAAACTACAAAACCAGACTCTAGGACTATTGAACTGGAGGCTATAACAGCAGAGAAAACTGATCTTGAGAAACCTGTACCAGAAAAGTCAAAAGAAGGCCAAGCTTTGGAAAAATCGGCACTGGAAATATCTGAAACAGAAAAATCTGAGTTGGAGTATACAGAACTTCAAAAGGCAGGGAAGGAACAGAAAGATTTGGAAAAAGGTGTTATAAGGACAGAATTAACAATGCATTTGGAAGAAGAAACTCAGTCAGAGAAAATTTTCATGGGTTCTTCAGACACAGAGAAAGTTCTTGCTCCAGAACAGGAGTTTGTTCCTGATGTAGAAGCTGCCTCTGAGACAAAACCAGGAGAGGGAAAGACGGATGTTCAAAAGGGTCAATTTGAAGACGAAAAATTAGAAAAAGCCTCTCAGAAACTGGACAAAGGTAAACCTGTACCAGAAGATCTCATGTCAGAAAAGAGGGAAGATTTCATTTTAAAATCTGAGGAATTGTCAAGGGCTGATTCAGTTGCTGAAGTCTCTGAACATTCCAAACTTGATACGCATGATGTGGTCAAGCAATCTGAAATTCATACCAAATCATCTGAGGCGAAAGAAACGAGTGAGAAATCAAAAATAGATACAATAGAATCAAAAGAGTTAAGTTTTGATGGTGGTCCTGTACAAATCAAAGTCAAAGAAGCAGTGGCTGTGAAGGAAAAGATATTGATGAAGGAAGCAAATGCATTTGATGAGGAGAAGGACATAGATGAGAAAGATAAACCAAGCAAAGATGTGTCTTTAAAATCAGGTTCCTCTGAAGAAGGTCAGACTGATACTTCAAAGTTAAGCATTGAAGCACATAAATATGCTGATCAGTCAGGAACAAAAGTTCCTGTCTTGATAGCTGAAGAGGAATCGGGAGACAAGCCATCCCCAGGGACATTGTCTGTGACTTACCTTGAAATAATAGACAAATTGCAGAGAGATTCTCAGAAGACAGATGATTCTACTATCCCTTCAGCTGAAAAATCATTACCATTGATAGAACAGAAAAGGGATGTCAGTGAAGTAGAAAATAAGGAAGAAGCTTTTGCTGTGCAAGTTGCAGATATTTTATACACGGATGATTATAAGACTGACGAGAAACCAAAAACAGAGTTAAAAGAAAGTGTAACAGCAACTCATAGCTCTAAGGATACTGACATGAAGGGCACAGACTCCATTGAGACAACTAGTGAAGCAGTACATGATAAAGCTGAAGGAAAATTGGATCAAGTTGTTCAAAAGACAGACAAAGTAGATTCTGATGACAATGTAGAAGAAGAACCACTGACTGCATCATGTCACGTGAAACACATGCAAGACGTTACTGAATTTGCTCCTGGCATATCA
Organism: Coptotermes formosanus; assembly: GCA_013340265.1. Taxonomy (NCBI): domain Eukaryota; kingdom Metazoa; phylum Arthropoda; class Insecta; order Blattodea; family Rhinotermitidae; genus Coptotermes; species Coptotermes formosanus. Next base: position 1,448,207 of record BLKM01000655.1, read on the forward strand.
AGGGAAGAATATTTAGAAACAAAAACTGACTTAGCGAAGTCTTCCATGAAAGAAATCACTGATACAAAATCCCATCAAGTGTCAGATGCCTGCAAATTGGAGGAGTCTACAAGCACTGCTCACCTACCTCAACTAACACACAGCAAAGACACGATTAAAGGTGATGCACAGAAGACAGCTACAGACAAAACCTTTGAAGAAGCAGAGAGAAGCAAACTGAATGTGGACAAACCTGACGTACAGGCTGAGATGAAACAAAGTGATGATAAAGATGATAGTTATGGTGATGGAAGTATTTCTCCTGGTGAAGCATATATTGACTCAGGGCTTGAAGAGGAGCCAATTTATGGAAAACTGGAAGCTGCTGAGGTTGCTGAGTATGTCACAGTTACTCCAGACTCACCACCCCCATCACCACAATCACAGAAAGACAAGAAGTCACCCCTGGAGATTCAGGAAGGTGTATTACAACAAGAGCAACTTGCTGAAGTTAAGGCTGCACTTGAAGATGCTGAAAAATTTGGCCATCATGAAGATGCTCAGCAGATGGCAAGTATTACATTTCATGAAGATATTGCTGAAGCAAAACATGAATCACCAGTTGCAGATCTGGCCTCTGATGAATGTGATAGAACTACCGACACCACGGGGAAGACACGGGATTTGCTGGTTGACATGGCCAAGGAAGAGATTCACAAAATTGCAACAGCAGATATGCCTATTCAGATACCTATCACCACTGCAGTCTCTGAAGAAAAACATGATGTCACCGTAATTCCAAGCATTCATGAGGCAAATCAAAAACTGGGCTCAGGTATTCCAAAAATGCAGGAGACTGGTGAAGCTAACACGTTGGATGATCTTGTGGGTGCAAGTAAATCTGCTACTGCTGAGACTGAGGGTAAAATTTCTACTCAAGTAGAAGAGATTCTCACATCACCAAGAAAAGAAAAGTTTGAAACAGAACTTCAGATCCAAGTAAGTAAATCTGAAGTGCTAGCTGACAAAATAAGCAGCACTGTTGACAAAGACTTGACAGGAATATCTGAGCTGTCAGAAGAAGAAGAAGTAATAAGAGCATCAGAAGAAACTAAAGACAAAAAAGAAATGAAATCATCACTTACATGTGCGACTGAAGATGACAAAGTGATCCAAAAGACTTATGAGGAATTTAGGCATGAAGCAACATCAGTTAGCAATGTCACTAACATTGCTAACATGCCTGCTGCTGAAAAAGACATGTTTGATTCAGATCTTACAAGCTCGATAACAGGACACAGCATGGTAGGAAAAGAAATCAGTGAAGACAAGGGAATGGAGACAGAATTGAGTACTAGCACAAGTATTGCTTTTAGAGGTGCCACTATCCCACCAACAGCCATTGGTGCATCTGCCACACAAGAACTTCCAGCTTCAAGTAGCAGCTCAATACAATGCACAGAGCTCACATCAACAGAGACAATAGAAAAAGGAATTATTAAAGAACATACAGATGAAGTTACCAAGGAAAGTATCAGTAAAGACAGCATATCAGAAACTTTCAGTACTGGTACTAGAAATGGTGATATGCATACAGATAACCACGAATATGATGACTCTACTGGTGACAGAGAAGAAAGTAGTAAATCAGTTACAAAAGTGACCAAGGAACTGACTGAGATAGATGGTGATATTCAGCCTGGTGAGAGAAAAATTGTGGAAGAGTTCACTACCCAAGAAATTGGAGAAGATGATAAAATCATAACAAAAACCACTAAAACTACAAGAACATTTGCACCTGTAGAAGGAGAACAATCAGATGATTCTGATTTTGAAGATGAAGACAATGTAGAATCTACAGCAGCAGAAGATGGCTCAGACTCCACCCGGATAAGCAAAATCACTGCACCATTTACAGCTGTATCTAAAACAGATGATAATGGTGTCAGATGCCTCTCAGCAGACAGCACTGCAAGAACTGGCAATATTGATCCAGAAATTTCAACAAAAATAACTACTACTACCATCACAACTGTTGCTACAGCATTGTCGGATGATGAAGCCAATAAAATGGCAACCACAACTACCATGAAGGAAAGGATTCCAGAGGCTGTAACCACAACTCATGACAGCAAAGATGTAGACTTACTCAGCAAGAAAGAGGAATTCTCACGACCAAGCTCTGATGACAGCAGTAAACTAGCAGAGTTATCAAAAGCTTGTTCTTCATTGAAAGTTACCACCACTAATGTAAGCCATTCTGTTCCAGCTGAAACAGACACTGAAAAAAGTGTGTCTTATACAGCAGATGGGACCATGAAAGAGGAGGAGAAGGGAGTGGTGAATGGACAGGAAGGTGATAAGGAATCAAGGACAGCAATTTTAACCAGTGTTGTAGGAAAAAGTGCAATGGGGGATGTGGATGAATCCTTGTTTGTTTCTGGAGTGCAAGTTTCAGTAAAGAAGGAAGTTCCAAGCAGTTTCTCTGAACTAACACGTAGTGCTACACCAGGTTCAGATGCGCTGAGTGACCATGACATAGATATAGGCTGTGGCCCATCAACTCCTCACAGTGACATCAGTAGCGGGCAGGTGTCGAGGGCAGCCACAAACACGCGGGAAAGCAGTGAGGGCCGGCCAGACTCACGACACTGTGATAGTGATGAGGATGATGACGACGATGAGCCTGGGTCACCTCTCAGTGTCACCTCTCAGCTTGCACATTCTCCACCATCCAAGTTTTATTTTGAAATGGGTGACAGAAACATGTCTGACTATGATCATACTTCCATGAAGCACAAAGAAGTAGTTCATTCCGCAATGACAAGTTCCCTTTATGGAAGTCTCCCACCAGATCCATTGCAAGAACTTACTAAGGAAGAAAAGGAAACAGAATCTCATATGGCATCATCCTGTATAAGTGAAACTCCAGTCAGATACGTCGGAAATATTTCATCTGGGGAAAGTGTCATGATGAGCAGTTTTTATGGGTCTCTAGAAGAGGACAAAAAGGGTACTGAATCCATTGGTGCTGAGCATTTTGAAGAACGTCTACAAGAGGATGAGCTACTTGATTTCGAGAGAGCAAAGCATGAACACCGAGCAGCACGTGGTAAGGATCTTACTCCCACTGGGCTGTCATACCATTCTGAAAACATATGTTCATCCAGGCATATAACAAGTAAATATGAACAACATTATATGTCAGAAATAAATGGGCAGAAGCAAAAACATGACAATTCATATCAAGAGTTAACTGAGGACCACGGGAATGGTAACATTGCTGCTGGAAGAGAGTATGAGGACTTTCTGAACCAGAGCCATGAAAGTAAGGAAAAGGAATATAATGGAAAAACAGAAGTAGGGTTTGTGGATCCATCAGAGTCTGCTTGTGACCAGGAAGTTTACAGGAAAGAAACTGAACACATATCAGCCAATATCCTAAAAGACAAGAAAGACACAGTAAGTATGGACACAGAAACTGACCCCATGTTCCAGAGCCAAGTTTCTGCCCCAGCTACATCTGCTGTAAGTTTCCCAGACCCTCCACAGGGATTTTGTCAGTCCTCAGTAGCAGAGACAGATGATAAGAAGAAAGATCCAATTGCAGACTGGGGGAAACCACTTGGTTTGCCAGCCCCAGTTCCACCACCCACTAATAACATCAATACTGTTGGCGAAGTTTCACCAGGCACTCCAAAAAAAGAGAAGAAGCTGATGCAGAGCAAAAAGACACTGATGATGAATGAAAGTAACAAAGCCGCATCAGGAAAGGATAGCAAGACCAAGAGACCAGAATCACCTATAAAACAGCCAAGCTCAGAACGAAAAGGCAGTTCAAATAAAGAAGGTGGTAGGAATATAGGTGGAGGAAAAGGTTCTGGCAGTCCCATTTATATTGACCTCGCTTATGTGCCCCATCATGGCAATTCATATTACACCACACTCGAGTTCTTCAAGAAGGTGCGAGCTAGATACTATGTGTTCAGTGGCACTGAGCCTAGTCGTGAAGTGTACAATGCATTACTTGATGCCAAGCAAACCTGGGAAGATAAGGAACTAGGTAATTCAATTCAGATCTTGTTCATTTACGTACTGACTCCATAGCAGCAGCGGCAGCAGCAGCAGCAGCAGCAGCAGCAGCAGTAGTAGTAGTAGCAGTAGCAGTAGCAGCAGCAGTAGTAGTAGTAGTAGTAGTAGTAGTAGGAGGAGGAGGAGGAGGAGGAGGAGGAGGAGGAGGAGGAGAAGGAGGAGCAACAGCAGCAGCAGTACCACAGAACTATTGAAAATTATGCCATAAGGTAAATAAATTGCCTAAATTTGACTTAAGCAATGTAAAGTGCCAATAAAAGGTAATTTTATTTACATTTCAGGCAGTTAAATTAACAAAACTGTTTACCATATTAAAAGTTATACTTCTAAATTACTTCTGCCATAAACTACTGGAACTGTACCATAGCCAAGTGATGCTTCTGCTTTGTACGTGCTGTATACTGGTAGAACTTGAGTAAAATCTTTCCTGATACAATGTAAAGTGTTAAGAATTCGAACTTCAATTATGGCTCATATTTCACTATTCCACCATTTCATTTCAAGGTGGCTGGAGTGGCTTGAATGTTTGACACCTGCAGAAGGCTAATGTAATCCACACAACCATAGAACTTAATCACTATATCACAGAAAAATAGTTTTCGATAATTTGTTAATGTGAAGCCCCTCATACACTTTTATAATTCACCTGTTCAACTTCTGTTGCACATTTTTGTCCTTTTAATATATGTCTGAAAACCATTTACTAGATAGCTTAGTTAAAATGACACCAAGTTCAAACTATGGCACTTCAGCCTCTTGCAGAAGAAATTTTGTCAGCATCAAAAAAAGAACCCTATTTGATGATGATCAAGGACACAAAACATTCACCTCATGTGTACCCTTCAAATGATAATACTGCTACAGAATATACCACACACTGGTAATCACAACCTGTGATGCCCACTAGCTATGCATGAACACAGCATAATTGCTTTGTGTGCATGATATGATTCAACTGGGTTTGGATTTGTGACTTGGCAACTTGTAAAAAAATAAACAAATGCATATGGGCAGCCCTGAAAATTCTGGAGGAAATCTGAATAAAGATCTTGTACCAGTGTACTTTTAAGTGTGTTATTTAATGACACTATCATTGCTAAGATTGCATAGCATTGATGATAGATGAATGAGGGATGATAGTGATAGGGAAAACCAACGTACCCACATATTGACCTATCACAGTGCCATTTTATCCACCACAAACCCCACATAAACATGCCTGACATTTAACCCAAGACTTTGCATCAAGAGTCAGGGAGCTAACTGTCTGAGCCATATTACAACAAAAGGTTAAATGCCAGGTCAGATATATTCAAAATTGAAAGTGTATGTATGGTAGGACTGAGGAAGTCATAACTTAGCCCTAAGGAGCATGAAATTTATATGAATAATGAGCTATGAAACTATATTTCTTGCCTCCAAGAAAACACGCTGCATCTCCATTAAAAAGAACTACTTAATAAGGCTGTTTAAAACAGTAATAGCTGCATATTTTGGGAATCATTCAAAACACATAAATACACTGTTAGCAAAATGCTGGACTTTTAATATTAAAGCAGGTGTTATATGTAGTAACCAGTGTTTTTCAGTGATAGGAATGACTCTCATTAACAGGATTTAAAAATCGAATGTCACAACATCTAGGCTGTATTCTGTATTCTTTATTCATTAATACAAGTACCCACACAAGGTGATAAGGCTCTGTGTACTGAGAATTATTATGAACTAAATGTTAATTCTCTTATTCGGCTATGATTAATGATTTCTGTATTGTGGTAGCAAATTTCCAAAGCCCTACCAGTTGTTATGCCAACAGCACAGGCACATGCACATTCTCATGTGCATGCACGCATGCACACACACACACACACAAGTTCTTACTTCATCTGACAAATATAATTTTTCAATTCCTACCACTATTTGCTGCATGTATGGACAGTTGGCTAAGTGGGCTACCTTAGTACCACAGGTGAGCCAACAAGAAGTGACAAATTATATTTGTCAAATCAAATAATTACCATATGTGTATGTGTGTGTCTGAGGGAGGGGGAGCATGCGTGTGCCCTTGCCCGTGCTTGCCTGTACGTTTTATATGCAGGTCTGCATAATGCTCGGAATTCACGAAAGATAAGGTCCGTGATGGCCGAGTTGTTTTTCCTTGCATGCCATATGAAAATAATTATGTAATTCTTAGCTTAATATTAATAGAGTATTTTATTATTTATTGTACATTATTTATACGCATACTTTATTATTCTAAAATTTTGTGTTCTCACAGCAGTGAATAATAAGACAACAGTCTTCTGGCATGTCACGTTATGTAGGTTTCTTAAATATCTTGGTTCCGGTCTGCCAAAGTACATGACATCACACTCCAAGGTCAATTTTTAATTACTTCATTTTGAGTTCAATACATGAGTGCATTTTTAGCTATTTCACGAGACATTTGTCTAAGCAAGACCTGAAATTATAGTTCTTTTCAAGTTACTGCTCACATTCATACTACAGTTTCAAGTTATGCAATTTGAGACTTCCGCAATTTAAAAAAAAGTAAAAATCAAAATACAGTAAAACCTTCTTATGACATTTGAAAATTCCAAGAAAATCTGCCTTCTTTAGTGGGAAATGTCTGAAAAGTGTAGGACCGAAAAGTTCTATTTTTTTAATTTTTTGTTAACTTATTACATATGTATGTATGCTGAATTTGTGCAATTTGCAGCTGTCTTAACACATTCTCACCTGTATCTGACCATGTAACCATTTTGTCTGTAACCTTTCATTCACAGTTTTATTTACACCTTTAACTATACTGTCACTGACTTTTCATTCACAAGTTCATAGTCCTTTCCAGATGTTTACTTTCACCTTGAAATATTTGTCAAGCGTGGTTCGTCTTGCTCTCTTTTCAAACACAGCTGCAGTATACATCTTCAGGTTCCACACGTTCACTATTAGGTAGACCATGGATGGTGGTTAGTAGTTCCAATCACTTTCACTAACTCTGTAGTGTCTTGAATTTATTTTGTGGCATTGCTGGTGTAACTTATCTGCACACAGTCAACACAAATGCTTCACAATCACACTACACCATGATGCATTTATGTCACCGCTGATAAATTATGTTCAAACAAGTTCTCGCACGTGTGCACCCACGCATCTGGCGTCAAACTGGTTTCCCCCCAGCAAGGCGGATCTCCGGGTGGCTTCAGCTAGTGCACCTGAAGTCCTTCAAATGTTATTGGCTGCCTGAGTTCCCTCCTAGTGCCAGCCAGTTGAAATGACAAGTCAGCTTCTACATGCCAGCATTGCCAAATGCAGGCTCATGCAGGTCACAGAACAGCTAGGATAGGCTTCTGGCCCCCTGATACAATCTTTTGGTTGTCATGATGGAGACCGAGTAGTGGGGAATGACTGACTGCGGTCTCTGCATCGTGGAAGGAATACAACATCCCCACGCCATGAGGTTGCGTCATTCTGTTGTGTGAAACTTGGCAGAAATGACCTTGGAGATTAACCTATATGAACTGACTGTGCCATTTCAATGCTGTATTTTGGAAACAGAATGAATTAAAAACTTGGAGAAATTGTTTTAGAGTTTGATACAAAATGTATTAAATGGATAAAAAATTGCTTTTCCTTGTCAACTTTTGTTACTTCTTAGGTGGGAAATCTTCTTATGTGGGGACATATTAAAAGTGCAATGTGTAATATTAATCAAATGGGAGAATTTTGGTGCTTTTTTTCATTCGGATACCTTTGGCGGGAAGACATCTTAACCGGGGACATCTTAAACCAGTTTTACTGTAATATTTTTGGAAATCATGCCAAGTTTTTGCTGGAGGGAATGAAAGTGCAGCAGCATAAAGGTGGCAACAATTTATTGCTGGGTGATAGCACAGGTGGCAGGGCAACCACACTGCAACCAATCAGGTTGCAGGGCGTGACTTTGGATTGCAACTGCACTCCCTTGTACATACACATACAGTATGGTTGACTGTATATATACTAAATCCCAACTTGTGCAAAATTAAACTTGAACCATAACTTCCCAGATACAGCTATTGCATAAGTCAGAAAGTGCTAGTACAAACTTTATTAAACCCCAGCAAGCGTTTGCTGAAGCATTTAGCTACAGCTGCTGCAATGATCATTCTTCCCCCTCATGGACCGTCGTCTGAGAGAGAAATTTTTTTCCTTACAAACACCTTGTAATAAAGTTCTATTGTTGTTACAGAGGCAACTATCATTCCTACATACGACACAGATACCCTAGGCTACTGGGTGGCTGAGAATGAAGACACACTTGCCAAGTACAAGATTGACTTGTCACCATCAGCTAGCCGTTGCACCATAAACCTGCAAGATTATGAGACCAGCTGCTCTGCATACAGACTTGAGTTCTGAACACACTGTCATATTCCGCCATCTTTATCTCACATGGAAAAAATATGAAATGATAGCAGTATTTCAAAAATGTAAGTAAATTTGATGAATTTAGGATGAGTCTTTCAGTGATACATATAGCGGATCAAACAGGGCCTAAATGTTGAATCAAGGTTAATAAGAAGTTAAGTACACACTATATATACTCTGGAATCTGCAGGAAATATTTCCAGCTCTGTTACTTGGTCACTAACTGGCAAATATATGTAGATATATACCTAATTAGTGGCATCACTGTCACAGTACATGCAGGCCAACAAATTCAAACCTTTACACTCTGTCATAGCTACTTCACTTATACAGACACACCCGTCCTTACATAATATCAAATTATGCAATTTTCAGATTTAAGCAACTTCCCAAAAATTTTTCAGACCCACAAAAAATTTTTAATTATGGGAATGAAAGCAGTGAGGGTGAAGGTGACAGAGAAGCACGGGCACCCACTGGGTTATGTAAGCCCTAACTTAGGTAAACTCAACCTTACATATACTCTTCTTTAAATTAATTACATTATTACCATTGACGTATTTATTGTACCCACAATTATTTTGAGGGTTTTAACACAATTATGCTTTGCTTAGTACCTTAATAGACACTTACAGGATATAACTATATAAATAAAGAAAATCATACATATGGTCAGTGATGAGTCGAATTCCAACATGTAAAATCTGTGTTATGTAAACTTTTGTGGAACAGAACCCTCACACAAGTTGGATGGAACAAAGTGTATGTATGAAATAGTTTTTCTTTGTAGTTTTTTATCTTGTGCCTCCAAATAGGTTTGTGTTGAGTTTCCTGGCCTCTGCTCAGCAGGTTAAGGGTATACAATGCATTTACCAGGTCAGGGCATCCACAAGGTGGACATCTTATATCTGAAACATGCACCATCTGTGTCTTATGACAACTGGAATTCTAGAAACATGCTTGATTTGAGTATCACTTAATTATAAAGATCACTGGTTACATAATAATAATTTCATGTCTTTATTGTGATAAACTTCTTGCTGTTTGAATTCTCATAAAGAAAGTAAAGACAAGAATGTATACAAATGCAATTCTCCAGTCAAGCTCAGAAGCCAAGAGTTAAAAATCTCTGCTTACAGCCTACATTTCTTCAACCACTATGCTTCAACCATTTAACATTCACTCTGATATAATCTACATGAAGCAGATTGTTATACACCTCTGACTTTTCAAGAATAAAATAACAAGTTGGAATGCATGTCAATATATGCATTGAGAATGAATCGTAACATTTCTTCCACAGCCTTTATAGTGTACCTTGATGTACCATATAAGATATTCCTCTTGCAGACAGACTATTTTATGGAGACTCCTATTTCTGTTTGTAGTAATACATGAAAAAATTGCTTTGAAATTACAAAATTGTAGAAATTCTTCCATAATTTTATACCCTCTCTGTTAATCACATTAATATAATTATGAGGAAAAGGAAATAATAACTTGAAATTGAAAAAAGTTTGAAGGCTATAGTTTTAAATAATACATAAATTGAAAAAATACAAAATTTTGTTCCAGGTAAGATAGTGTACTGACAGGTGTCTCAGAACGTCACTTGTGACAGCCTGAAATTGTATTATAATTGCAGTAACAGCATCTTTGTTATTAAACTGTTCACAGTGGAAGTTTTCTTTCAGGACTCCATTTCAAGTAACTATGGAAAATATTAAACATGCCAAACCTCTTACTTAAAAATTGGCATTTGATATGTTCAGTGTGCCCGTGAATGTATCACAGCTAATTTTATACATCATTTTAAACTAAAAGGGAATTTTATTATACTTATTGTACCCTCAGAAGTTCCTTAATTCACTGCACCTTAATCAAATGTGTAAATCCAAGCATGGCTGTTCTTAGTCTCCATTCATAATTTCGTTTTAGTTTATCAAAACCAAAATGTAAGCTCCAGTGTGATACATAATGCCCAGAATTCCTTTGCATATCTTTCAAGAAACTGTTAATGAGTTCAGTTACAACATCGAGCATTTTTCATAATAAGTGTATGGGCCGACAGTTCCATTCTTTGATGAACACAGGTCAAGGATATTGTCATCCACGTCTCAGAAAGACTTTCCTATGATATGTTAGATATGTGCTTGTGATGAAATCAAGTAGTGTCAATTCCTATGCTAATTCTTGCAACTCTGGAATCAGTTCCATGTGAACTGTGGCATTATCTATGAGTGACTTGTGAAAAAATACAGAACTGTGGAGCTATTGGTGGACAGGTAACTGCGTATTAATGGGTGCTGTGAAGAATAAAACACCTGTAAACCCAGAACATAAGATTTGGATGCGAGGCTGCAGTGGGAAGTGGGCCTATATTGATGGGACTGCAGAAAATTTTAAGTATTAAGCCACACATGAATGATATGCAATTTTACAGTTCTTTCCTTGCTTTCAGAAAAGGATGGGTGAATATTGGTGGTAAAGCAGCACTGGCAATATATTAAACTATTTGTCCCCCTCACCTCCAGGTGATGAACTGATGTGCACACCTTTCATTATATGACGCTGTGTAACCTCAGCAATAAGTGATGAAGTAGTCTTAGGTCAGTGTGCTCTTAAAATCATGTTTACAGCACCACAATTTGAAAACAATGTATGTTCTTAAAGCCAAGCTATGAAAACTGCATGTTACCAGATTATACTCTCTTACAATTCATTTGTACCGACATATAATTTTTCTAGTAGTAAAATAACTTTTTAAGAGCTATTGCAGTCAGGAGGTTCTATTTTATAGAAGTATGCCAGGTCTCACAAACTTAAGAGGAGTAGGGTCTGTCATTCTGTGACAATGTCTTCATTTTCCCTTCTTCCATATGTTGCCAGTCTCAACCTATGCCTTGCTGAAAGCCAAATGAAAAGTTTCAAACTTGGAAAGACTTTATCTGTTAAACATCTTTTGTTGCTGGCAGATATTCTAGGATTTCTGTGTACCTGGTGAGAACTAAATAGTATGGCACTATAACGAACTTCGTATAATGTTTATGGGTGTCTGACAGATGGTGGCCTGGTGGGGTGGGATATAGCTAGAGTATGGCACTAAATCAAGTTACTTGCTTATCGTCATAAAATGAATACCAACTGCTGATAGATGGCTGAATAGGGCAATGGTAAGTCATACAAAAAAACAATAATACAAAGATGGATTCATGTGTTTATTGATACTTGTTATTGGTAAAGTAGAAGTACTTGCTACTTCACACTGGTATGAAGTTCCTAACAGTAAGATTTTTTTTGAGGAATTGTATAAACCTGTACACAGAACAGTTAACTGTATTGTTTGCAATTGCCTCTCACACCCTGTAGGTGTGCACAGCAACATAAGGCTTCTGCAAACAGTGAGCATATGATCTTGTCATGGAATTTTTTCTTCACATGTGAACTGACTTCAGTGTTCAGAATCAATGGAATTTACACTCTCAATTCCAGGCAACAGTCACGTATGTTCCGTAGTTGTCAACCACATGTGGTATGAGTATTAGAAATTAATAAGTGCAGTATTTTTTGTGGGTGACTGTACATGTACATTCATCCTGAAACTCCCTTTTATGGTGTCACGTACTTAAAAATAAAATAAGCCTGGGCCTCCACACAATAATGTCTCATATTCCATTTGAATTGTGCAACTACCCTTCCATCTTAGAGTTAGATTTACATGTGTACCCTTCCACTGTCACTGCAAGTACTTTAGTCAACCATGTTATGATAAATTTAAGCTAAAGCTTTTTAGTGTCATCCAGTTTGAAAGAAGGAACCGTCAACTGTATGTTATTAATGTGATAAACCCTCGTTACATCTAAGTTTGTATTAAGAAGATGCAAATTGCCAGCTGGAATAGCACTGGTTTATACAAAGACGAAAAGGTGTTTAGAAACTGTTGTTAAGTGTTGCCTCAGATAGATTTTTATAATGAAGTATTTGAGTGGATAAGGAACTTGAAAATTATATATCTGACAATTAATATGTAATTATTATGTTCTTTTAGAAGTGCTCAAAAATCATACAATCCAAACCATCCAAAAATGAATCATAACACTTTGGCAAACAGTTAATATAAAACAAATAACCATTAAAATGAGATACTATTCAACCACATTAAAATTATGTAGCCCATAGTCAACATTAAATGTAAGCTACCTACAGGATGGTGAATACATATGAAAAGGTTACAAAGCCATAGTATCCTTTTGTATTTAGTGTGTGATGTGGTGTGGTGTAGACAAGTGAGCTATGTTGTTTGAAGTATGGGACACTCGCTTTACTTTTGATGTTAGTGTGTTTATTAACACCGTTTTTCCTTTACGTAGCCATTAATATTGTGTTACACATATTGTACTCTGAAATTAGTAGTCAACACGATACTATTTTCATAAGGCCTAATTTATACTTTAATAGAATTATTTAATATTTTTTTATGATTTCAGTGATGTAACAATTACTTATAACCCATAATATATTATTCATTTGTTAGTGATGGTGTGGCTGACAGGTGCATGAGCAGGGTCTGAAGTACTGTACATTAACTACCAATATATATTATATTATTGTAAGATGTTATTTAATATATACTATCATGGTATAACTGTCAACTGGATCAGGAAGGACCGAGCTTCTTATAAGTCACTGTAATATTCTAAGCTGAGTTGAGATTGAAATGGTGCTAAGAATACCCAATAATGCCTTGTTAATTAATAGATATGAAGGTAGGAGCTGTGACTGTATGGTGAGAAACCAGCAGCTACAGACACTGTCATCATTTTTGATGTGGTGATAGGAGATGGGGTAGTGCAAGTTGCTGAAGTTACTGTGCTGTTCTAATAATGATGGAAATTTTTAAAGTGATTTTCATGACTGTTACTGGCAACAGGCCTTGTAGTGTGTAAATCAGGCTTCCTGTTTAATTCCTTATTTATTAATTTATTTGGTTATTTATTTCCCCTTCTTGGTAAAAAAAAAATGTGGAGTTATTGTTGCACCTTGCTTGTAATTTCTGTGTTTTTTCGGGAAAACCATTACAAGATTTAAATAATACTAAATAATTTTAAAATGTCATATAGAAAGTTTTAAAAAACATGCATTTGCTTAAAGTTGGAGCTTCTAGTCAAAACGTTTGCTCTATGCTTGCTCTGATATAACTGCAATGTATGTATGGGTCATGTATGAGAAACAAAGTAAAAGTGGAATAAAACAAAAAAATTTTGAAAAAAGCAATCTAACCTTTGTTCTCAACAAAATTATAATATCTCAAGTTGCGCTTTCTCACAACTCCCATCCTTTGCATTTCGCTCATCATAATCATGATGCCTGAGCCATGAAAATTTAGTTAAAACTTTTTTAATACATAGATGGTTTCATGTTTCCGGCACATTGTTACTCATTAATTAATTAATTCATTCATTCTGTAGTATCTTACAACAGATCTGTTGCCTCTTCCACAGTGAGTTCTCCATCCAGTGTGATCTAGTGCTTCCTCTTTCAATTTCCAGTATCTTTTCTTTTCCTTAAGGCAATCCAGTAACTGCTTACATCTTCTTCCTCATCGTCCCAAAATTTCTGTCCTTCCCTCCAACTTTCCTTCAATCACACATTTTAGAAGGCAGTTTCTAAGCAAGATGTGACCAATCCAGTTGGCCTTTCTCCTTTTCATGGTGTATAGGATATTCCTCTTCTCCTTGACCTATGTAAGACTTCTTCATTTCTCACATGATCGATCCAACTGACCTTCTCCATTCTTCTGCAGCACCACATTTCAAAACTTTCCAGGTATTTCTGATCTACTTTCAACAGTGTCAACGTTTCAGCACCATACAAAGCTATGCTCCAAATGTACCACTTTAGTTATTTCTTCCTTAAATTTTAGTCCAATTTGCTGGTGAAAAGAGCCTTCTTCTCATTGAATGCTGCTTTTACCATGGCAATTCTGGATTTAATTTCATGTGCACATCTTGTATAATTTGTTATCATGCTACCCAAATAATTGAAATATTCCACATTCTCCAATCGTTTTTGATCTATCATAATTTTCTGTGGGGACGGTTGCCTTGAGATTCTCTTAACCTCAATTTTTTTCCACAGTCGTTTCCATTCCACAGTGTCTTCCAATTTTATTTGGTCTATTAACCATGCCACGTAGCATCACTTCTTCCTTAGCCAGTAGCACAAGGTTATCTGCGTATTTCACAGTGCACATTACTTGTCTTCCTATTTTGAAATCTCCAAACCCTTCAAGAGCTTCCTTGGTAAGGTACTCGCTGCATACGTTGAGTAGAATCACTGACAAACAGCATCCGTGTCCAACTCCTGTTCCAATTTTCATACTTCTAGTCTCTCCTTGGTCCAGTCATACTTTTAACACTCTGATCCATGAACAATTTGCTGATCAGTCTTTTTTCATGACAGCCTATCCAAGTTCCCTTTAGGATTGGCATTAATTTGGTCCAATTTGCATGGCCAAATGCCTTTTGTCAGTCTATGAAGCAAGCATACAATTCCCCATCTATGTCCAAGATTTATTCTGATATTATTCTCAGCATCCCAATCGCATCCCTAGTTCCTTTTCCTCTTCAAAATCTAAACTGATCTTCTCCAAATACATCTTCAACTTTCCTGTGAGTCCTTCTTCTACATATCCTTGCTACTATCTTTGCGGTATATATAATAAAGCTGACTGTGCAATGGTCACTGCATTTGTAGCTTTGGGCTTTTTGTTTAAGGTAATCATTGTAACTTAAACAAAATCTTTGGGCCACTCTCTGGTTACATATACAATACTGATCAGCTGTGTCATTAGTCTGAGACCATCCTCTCCCAACAGTTTGAGTGCATCCCCAGGTATGGCATCATGTCCTGTAGCCTTCTTATCCCTCATGTCTTTGACAGGTTTTTCCACTTCACTTTGCAAAATATAAAGGCCTTTCTTATCTTCATCAACTTCCTTTTCAGGTTCGACTTCTAGGTGTTCTGGTCAATTAGCTCAATCGTAGAGCTCTGTAATATAATTCTCCCAAATTTTCAGTACTTGTCTCTGATCTATTATTTTATCATTAAATAAATATCACAACAAATGCAACAGTGTTATATGTACAGCAATACCCATTTTAAATTCCCAGATCCTCACATGTATACATTACCTATAGGCCTACACCACAGTCACGAAATTTGACTGTGGTCTAGTAGAGGGCACTAGCAGGTTTGCATGTGGATTCTGACACTCAATACTAATTCTCAATTCATGAAATGTTGGAACCATAAATTATATTGACATTACTGCTTATATTATATTCCTGACATCTACTCCGAATAAAGCCACATTAGTTCAAATTCTTGTCTTCAGAGTACTTACACCCTGTAACCTTGTAGGCAGATACAAGGTTTCAAAGGAGCATGCAGCCCCCATTTCAGGATGGAAGTAGAGTGAGACTGGTTAGCTTATACAGGTAAGGGGCAATGCAGGTGGTCTAAAATGTCTATGGGAAGGAAACGAAACAACCTGGTATGGACCAACAAAACATGTGGTACAACTCTTCTTTTCATGTACCAAACTCAATCTTGGTCGATTGGGTAATATACAATTTACGTATTACTTCAATTACTCCTATTAGGATGCATCTGTAAGCCCACATATTTGTATCTAAAGTTTCCCAAAAACTTGGAATCTTACTATTCTATTACAAAAATTCGTCTTATAACGAACATCAATGGTGTCATTAGCTCAGAATGTGTTAACTACCTCCATGGAGCACTATTTCTAAAGGAAGTACAGTTCCATCACCTAGTCAAGATATCACCTCCCTTTACTGAACCCATAACGTCCAACACCATGTTCGAAATAGCCTGCCACAAGTCCCTAACCAGCGCCACATTAAACCCGCTCATGCGCGCCCATTCCGTTTTCAAGCACGTCTGCAACACTACAGCCTCACTTACAGGTAAGTTTACTAAGTGGTTTCTTTCCCTCAAGTTCCTACCAAAACCCTGGACCTGTAGCGTCGATTAACAAGATTCAATTAAGTGTACTCTCATACCGACAACTTCAGAAATTCATAAATCAAGCGTATTTACAGCATTTCATTACTTCCTGCGCCATTTTTATGCAAACGTCCGTGGTCACGAGCACTCATCCGTGGCTGCTATCACGCATTAGAGCTTCCTAGCCACAGATGATATTCCTAGCCACATAGCCTATGTTTAGGGTGGAAAGTTACTGTAGCGTTTCTTTGTTTCAGCTGCCGTACTTTTCAGTTTCAATTTCATCTAATAGAAAATGCCAGGAAAGACTTTATGTAATTGATATTATGTTTATGTTGAATTAATGGTAGCTGAAACATGTTCATATATGATTTTTTATACTACGAGCGCAGATTATTGTGGGGCAATATAACGCCCAGTTCCTAAATTGGAATCCACCAATCAGCGCAAGGGTGGCAACGTCGCGTCACAAGTGGGAAGCCATTTTGATCCTCTTTCATTCCGGTAGAAGAAAGAAACATGGCTGCAAATAATTACTTTGGATTTACTCATGGTAGCACGCAATATGGGTCTGTATCATCATATGTGAATGTAAAATGTTATTTACAGTTTAGAAGTACAGTGCCGTGCAATTTTCAGTTTCTGGTTATATCGCACTCCAAGGGAAATAACGAAGTTGTGCGGCGTGTTTGCATGTCGGGGCCTGGAAGTGCAAACCGGCTGTACGACATCTTGGTGGATGACTAGTACTTGTTGTGTATTTCTTTTACTTTTGTAGAAATGAATTGAAGAATATTTAGACATAGTTGACACTTGTTTTGAAGGGCCCTTAACGCGTATCACATTCCGTACTTCGATAATGCTGTTCGTAAGCCAGCCGGTGCGTCCTGGCCGAGGTGACGCCATGATGCCGTTTCATCGGAGCGTGTAAATGTTGGTAGTGTTTAAATGGGTGCTGTAACATACCTGCAGTAACTCCATAGGACATTTATGCCTATATTTCAGTTGTATTGATTTCAAGAGAAGTAGTGTTGCTGAGTATACGGGTTTTTAAAATTGTGACGCTGCAAATCGGCGTATCCAAATCAGGGATTACGAAGCGTCGTACATTGTAAACCACCATCAGATTGCCGTAGGTGAGCATATTGACAACATTTCCCGTGAAAGAGCGTTGGTGGGTGGCGTGATGGTAACATTTCGTAAGCAGTTCTGACCATTGTGTCCTTGGTTTCCTTATATCTTTCCAACATACCACTTGCTTTAGAATTGCATGAATTGGGGATATTAACCAAGGTCCGGTTGTGGTTAGGTTAGAATAAGGGTAAGGCGTTCTAGTCCGTACTGCTATGGCCACAGAGCCGTGTTTACATATATCAATACTGGAACAGATGTGTAATTGTCAGATGCAGAACATTACGGCCACAGATTTGTGTTCGTTGATATTGCTTGTGGAGCTGATGTGTTATGGTGTGGCTGGTTATTCGTTGTCAGACCATGCTTTTTCGATGGTCGGTTGGGTGATCAGGGAAAGCATTGATTAAGGGTCAACATGCTGGTGAAAGGTTTGTACCTGAATTTATGCCCTACTATTAGTGCTTTGTTTGGAAACCATCTTGGCTCATAGATTGTCACGGGTGCCACTTTGCACCAACCCAAAGCTGAAGGTCATACTTAGTTGGGAATCATGGCAGGATCATTTGTGAAGGTTGTACTTGACTGATGGACAATTTATTGCTCGAATGTTTTCTTGTGCAAATGCATTGAAGTCTTCTAGTGTCTGTGTTTGCTGAAGAGAAGGTTGTTGATTTGCTCAGGTTGCCTATGTGCGATTGCTCTGGTTGCCTGCCTGCTAGGTGTTGTCCCACCTTACATATCTCGACTGTATCATGAATTACGGCAATGAAATGCCACTCTGTAGCTGTTCAGAATTTGTTCTTAGTACTGAGTAGCTGGAGGGAGCTGGGATAGTGTAGTGGCTAGACTAGGGACTGGAAGGCAGAGAGATTGTTGTTTGATTCTTGGCAGGGTCAAGAGATTTTTCTTTTCAGCAGAATGCAGGATCAGCTCTCGGGCCAACTGAGCCTTCTCTTCAGGGGGTTTGGGGTAAAGTGGCTGGTGCATGAAGTTGACCTCGTACCTCCATCTGGTGCTGATGTCATTCGGTCAATCTGTGCCTTCTCCCTGTGTAACTTCATGGCATGGCAAACTGTACCTTTTCACCTTTACTGAATAGGCAAAATGCTTATCAGTGTAAGAAAATTTTGTGCAAAATATACTGATGCAACACATGCCTGTTCTTTTAAAAGTTCTTTGCACTGGGTTGAAACTTAAGCCTGGTGTTGAGCTACAAAACTGAGAATGAAATGTGGTACAGAACTATGCCATATCAATACATTCTTCACCCAGGATGAGTTGTTAATGTTGAACTGTTTGTTGTCAACCACTGGTTGTAAATTTGTGTACAAATTCAGGATTTTCCATTGTGAAGAGTAACTTGCATACGACTCCTCAGTTTTTAAATCTCTGACTCCGTCATAAAAGCATAATATGTATTAATAATGGTAAACCTATTAAAATGATAAATAGTATCATAAGACATTTCGTCATCACATGGATCATCAGGAGACTTTTTAGGCTTATAACCTATATTTAAATATAAGTGTAATTGTTATTGTATCTATTTAAGATTTTATATTGAGGACAGAGTCGGTACATTTTTACTGACTCCGACTCCACCCAAAATTCCTTTCGACTCCACAGCACTGTCTGTATTACTACACACTTCTGGCGAAGCAAACATATTGTTTTCAGGTAGTCTGGTTGCTGTAATCACAAGAGTCAGAACAAACCTATGTTTTCATCTTATTGGTTTTGAACATTGGTTGTGAACATTTGGGAGGCCAGTAGCAGTAACTCGTTATTTTGCGTTCTGTGTACTGAACACAGCTCCGTATCCTTCACATCTAAAACTTAGAGTTATTAACAGAAGAATTATCCAAAAATTAGTGCTGCTATTATGCCAATGTAATTTTAGATTTTATTTCAGACAGCATTGAAGAATGTTATGAAAAAACATGTATGTCAGCTGATATTTCCCCAGTCTCAATAGGCCAGTGAACAGTGCACTGAAGTTGGGGAGTCATGACGTGGGTACTCTTTGTGTTTTCTTAAATTTGACTGGGCTCTGGCTCAAGTGTGGACAAGTGGTGGGCTGCTGTGAATGTAGAAACAAACTTCGTAATTATTTGAATTGCAGGGAGTTTAGTGACAGTCTGAGGAACTGTTTTCATAGTTTCTAAAGGTGAATTGTGGTCCATGAAGTTTCTCGTATCGGTGCCATAAAGTAATAACACATAGGTCATGTGTGCAGTGTTTATTTTGTGATGCTTTGTGCAGGCAGTATTTGACTTCGGTGGGATGGTAACACACCATGATAACACAGAATGTTTCTTTAACATTTAATATACAGCCTTTTAAAAGCCATATTTTTGCTGCAGCCAGAGCACTGTTCAGTTGAAATTCTCACTGCAGGATGATTTCCTTTTCGGATGCACAAGCTGTACGTTTAGTGGGACGGGTTGTCCCATTTGTCTGTTACAGGTTAAGAATGCAATTTGAGCACATAACTTTTGCTGCATCAGTAGAGCAATGCATGTAGCTACAATTTGGAGCTGTTGTATTTGTGTGATTTTGAGGTCTGCTGCGTATGTCTTTACTGGCAGTACTGTAAACTGTTGTTTGTACTGTAAAAATGGCTGGGGTGGGAGAGTTCCTGGGATTGAAAGTGTTGTGTGAATTGCAGTACTGCTGGGGCTGCTGCGTACCAGACTGGCCAGACAGGGTATGCTGTGACCCCGACTGCGGCCACAGCTGCTACGTACACTGCTCAGAGGGCTGGTACTGGGTATGAAACTGCATACCAGACTGCAGCCACTCATACCACAGCAGGCACATATGCAGGTAAGTTGTTATTTAGTTGCGTGAATGGCATGTAGTAGAAAGAGCTTAAGGTGCACTTCCTGTACAGTTCATTTCTTCTCTTCCCCTGTTTTCCGTACTTTGTTAGCATGTAAAAATAACCTTTATAGCTTAGAAATATAAGTTCTAGTCTTCCTGTTTAAAAGTTAAGCATTTTGCAGTTTCTTGCATTTCAGTAGGTTAGACTAGATAGTAGCATTGTGTTTCTGTACATGTAAAAGTAGAAGACGCGACCTGAAGTCATGCTTTGAAATATATAGAAATTACCTTGGTAGTCTAAGGCTCCTTCTTCATGAATAATTTTTCGCAGCGCTTTGGGAGATATATTGGTTCAAATGATTGTATTTCTGTAAACATGTGTTGCTGTCAAGGTTACAGCACTGCTAACATTGCCAGCTGTAGGGACCAGCATTTTCCCACAGCTGGCAGTGGCTGTTTCATGTCAGGCTACTAGGTGGGACTATGTTGTGTCATCTAGTTCAGACTTTTCTAAAAATATCAGAGCAATCAACTCTTGATTCATTCGACATGGAATTGTTTATTTCAGAATTAGAGTGGCTGCAAGCCATTTGGGACTCAGATTGTCTCCTTACAGCAGTAAATGAGGAAAAATGTATATATGGGAGACATTTTGCAAGAAGTTTATTGAAAACTTTTCTTTTTATAAATTGTCTTGTACAGCAGTGCAAGTGTAAGAACTTCCTCATTTACGGTTATTACATATGCTGACTGATGGTGGGGGAAGGGCAGCAGCAAATTACACAGCAGCGCATGGAGACAGCTGTTGTCTGTGGTAGCAGTGCTGCCAAAAAGTGCTCGTGGAAAAGGAGCCTAATGGAGGCAACAATTTTACAGACATGACTGTAGGATCAGTACGCCAATTTCATCTTCCATCACTTTAAGAAGGAAATGCTACATTTCTGACAGCTCCAAAACTCCATGGAGCAGACTCCTGCCCTTGAAGCTAAGCAGGTCCTCCTATAGTCAAATTCACAGCATTTACATTGCCGACACTCTGAAAACAATATCGAAGAGTAATTCTATATGATGAAAATGTGGTGGTTCTTGGGGGGGGGGGGGTGTTAGTGTGGTTGGTCATTTCAGTATAATACCATTAAAGCTGCTCTCTAGGATTAATTTGTTAATAATTCATGTTCATAATGTTCGTAAGTCTGTATTTACAGTGTCCGTATGTATCTTTCTGTATATATACAGTTTTTATGCATTACCGGCATTTGAGGTAATGGAAAACTACAAAAACATATGTTCTTTACATTATAGTGTAAATTGAACAGGAGGCAGAAGATGGTAATTTACATGTGTTGTAACGAGTATATCCGCTTTGGTGAGCAATAGCAACATAGAGTTGGCCTGCCTTTCTGCAGAAGTACAGTATTTAACCCCTTCATTGCCACTTGCTTGTATAGTAGTGATGACACAGACTTAAAATTTGTGTAGAATTTTACAGTGCTCAGTGTTGTGATTCACTATTTGAGGCAGCTTACTGGTTTTAACACATGGATAACTTACATTCAACATGAAATCGCCTTGCACAGTATATAAAATTTCAGTACATGTTGAAGAATCATAGCAGAAGTGGCATGGTGACATTTTTGTAGCATGGCAATTAGGATAATTACTGGCTGTTTGATGAAAGCACATTGTGTAATGCCATAGTTGAGCGTGATGATTTAATATGTTTTACATATTAGACCTTGTGAGGGAAATAATATGGACATGTTTTTGTACTAAGTACTATTGTAGGAATTTTTTTAGACTGGAAGTGTTATTTGTCTTACCTGTAAACTGAATTAACCTTTAGCAACCGTGCATCCTATATGTAGGACAGGCGTACTTCTACCGCTCTGCAACCGTATGTTACATATGGAGTCAACAGATTCACTTAACTGAATTTTTTGAGACATGCTGCACAGTCTCTGTTTCTTTTCCTCTAAAAAATTCCGTGTATTTCATGTCGTAATTTTTGGCTCATAAAATACATTTTACATAACAGGTACATTGAAATTTAAATGTCCACATTGACAAAAAGGTTGAGTTGTACTGGTACTCAAGTACCAATGTGAGAATGTCCTTGGCACTAGGTGGAAGAGTGGTTGGCTTCTACACTTTGGCTGCCTTTAGTATTAGATATGTTTTTAGGTGATTTCTGTTCTGAATATAAGGGTGAAGACCATTTACACTGTGTATGCAAACCCTAATCCCACTTCTTCAGTGTGTCAGAATAGTGTAGTCAGTGTAGTGCTTCGCTATGAATTGGATGGTCTGGGGATCAAATTCCGGTGGGTGCAAGATTTTCTGCACCTATCCAGTCTCGCCCTGGGGTCCACCCATCTTCCTGTACAATGGGTACCAGGTTTCTTTCCAAGGGGTAAAGGGGCCATGGTGGGGTGTTGACCACCCACCCCATCTAGCGCCAAGGTTAAAGAAAGGGTAGACTTATACCTCTACTCCAGTCTGGGCCTTCATGGCCTGTTCTAGGGTGAACTTTACCTGTTTATCCAAGTTTTTCATTTGCTTCTGCTTCTGCTCCTGCTCCTTCAGCTGCCCAAGTTTGTGTGTGTTTGTGTCAGAAATTCTGACACCTGCGCTCACAGTAATCTCATTATAAATGTAAGTCCTTATTTACGTTTGGAATTATTGTTACTTTACCTTTAAGGTTACTGTCTTACGGGATGTGAAACATAGTCCGGTGATGTGTGCCAACATATCAGAACCCTTATTATCAGGGCTGATCATACCAGTGCAGACAGAAGATTACTATAACTGTTGTGTCCACACTACTTGCGTTCGGGCTCAGGATTGTGATACTTGAGACGATTATTTCAGGCTAGGCACATACTGCTCATTCACTGGCTTGCAATGTTGTGTTTGCTGTGATCATTGTACAGAGTGATTTATGGTAGTGTAGGAGTGCTGGAGACAATTGTGTGTTCCCATTCGTGATTTTCACTTCGGAAGTCTTTTTTACACTGAGACCAGCAGAGAATTAATTCCACATTTCAGCTGTGCTACAGCAACATTCATTTTCTTTGCTATTTCTACCCACACATTATGTTTTGGGGAGGGGCGAGGGCCACTTTATGTTTATGGCTAGAAACTCATAACACATGGTGCTCCTCTTACTCGTCATGGAAATTTGAAATATTATTATACCACTTCAGTACTGTTACAAAACATAAACTAGCATAACAAAAGCATTAAATTTATACCCTATAGAGCATAGGTAACATGAGATTCAAGGACCAGCTGAACACCATGTACAGTTGTGCCCAGGGTGCTGCTTGATTGCCCTGGGTGCTTGTTGATTGCCCAGTGTGGGCTGAGACAAAATGAGCCACATTTATATAGACAACTGAGTCAGCATGAGTAGTCTGGACACAGTCAAAAATGTTTGTACATACCTGTTAGGCTACATGACACTACATCTCAGTAATTTTTGTCATCACCGGGTGGAGAACCTTACATCTTACATCACCTTGGTTAAGAACACATTCACATCTAATGAGATAAGCTCATCACTGTGCTTGTTCTTTTCTTGGATCGTTATGGTGGTTGGAATTAAGTATTGTAACTTCAGTTTGAGCAGAATGTATAAGGTCTCTGTGTATCAGTTAAGTGCATATAAAAGACAGGTTTATGAACATAATGTTCACAGTACATTGGGTTTCACTGTACAGTATCTTTGTCGTTCTGTTTTATAACATCTAATTCTTTCCTCTTCAGAGAGCATTTTAGATTACCACTAGTCAGAAAACAGTACTTGCTGTGTCATGCTTTGCTTTTGCACATAGTGGTGTTATATATTCATTTCTTATTTTTACGTGGAACCTTGATCAGTTTTATTAATACTAATGTTATGTTGTCAACATACTGAACAAATTTGTGATCATATGTGTTACATGCTTGAAGTCAAGGCCTTGTGGTTAAGACAAATTATTTTTAATTATTGCATACTGCTATTTCACGGCATCCATTACTTCTAAGGTTGCCACATTTTGACATGCGAGGGGTATAGAAATTAGCTTCCTAGTGAGTTTTTTTCATAGGTTGGTACCACTACAACGTACCAGACCAAGAGGAAACATCCATGTCTGGTGAAGGGAACAGAGTAAAAAATTGGCGGACCGATCCTACAGTTGTTCCAAATTGTATGCCTAACCAAGAACAAGGTAATCTTTTGTTCAAGTAGGGCCAAAAAGAAAATACTATCTATATATAACTTAGCTGTTTATTCACTATAGTGAAATTCTGTGTAATTTCTCATACAGTGTTGTAAAGTATGTAATTTACAAGGTGGTCATTTTGTATCACAAAGGCATTTTTATTTTTTGTGTCACTTTTGTAACACTAAGTTGTGCTGAGTTAGATTTGAATTTCTGTAATTTTTGAAACAAGAAATGAGCCTAAGTTTTAAACAAGGGTACCATAGGCAGCATAGATGCTGTTAGTGGAAGTACTTAATTCTTGTCACAGTTTGGATGAAAAATGAGTATACTTAACTGCTTGGCTCAAGCTTTGTGATTTCATATATCTCACACAGTAAATATCAAGACTGAAGTGCATTCGCAGTTTTGTTGAGTGTAATGTCGGCCCATTTACAGTTTAATCTTTAATGTATGTTCTGTAGCAGTTACTGGTTTTGCAGAAATTAAGGTAATAAGGACTCCAGTCCAAAATACTAGATGTTGCAGAACTTGTGGGGGCTTGCTATTACTTTGGTTGTGGGTTATTCAAGAAATTAGTACATCATGTGTCTACATTTTTGTGTCTGATTGTGTTGCTGAAATTTGGTCTGTGTAGGTTTTTCTTGGTCATTTTAAAATCTAATGCATATCATGATGTAGTGGCAACATCTGCCTGTGTTGTGATTAACTTCTTGAATTATGAGACTTCACCATGCATGTGTGTAGTTATAACGTAGTTTGCGAAATGGAAGATGGCTTCTGTAGAGGTTGCTGGGTAAGGACAGTGTTGAACCGTGCTGTCTGTTTTTATTTGGTAACTTGATGCCAGATTTTATTTCAGTTTCATCTTTCTTTACTGTGCTTCTGTGTGAAAATGAAAGTTGAAGAATACAGGAAGCAAAGTTGTCCCTGTGTTTAAGCATTACATCATGAAGGCATGTGGGGGGAGTGGAGGTATAACTCCATGCACTCTTAACGTTAGCACTAGATACAAGTGCGGGGTAAACTTTATGCCCCAGCCAATTTACTTCTGGGTGGAAAACCTCCATTCAGTAGGGGGCTGGGCATACCACAGGAGTTGGGCTGGATACCTGGCAGAAGAGAGAATACTCTTGCTGTACCAGGAATTGAACCCAAAGTTTTAGGTTGCCCATCCCATTGCCTAGTGATGTTTGGCAGCTGTCCTGTGTAATGTTACAGGAAATTAGTGCTAAAGTTGAGGGTATATTGTAGAACACTTTTGTTTTATCTAGCATGGGTAGTTGAGTAGTATGTGCATTTGATTATGGGGAATCTGTACCTTGTTGATGGTGGGATTCTTTGCCATGTTAAATTGAGGTGTATTAATCTATATCGTAATCCACCATGTTTATACAAGCTGTTGTTACATTTTCTGGTAAGATAGGTTTCAAATTTACCAATTGTTTTTTGGTCATGTTTAATTTCTTCTGAAGAGTATGCCAGAAGGTGAATAGGCTAAGAAAATGTACAGCTTGTGAATGGGGGTCATGCATATTTGACATGGCGTCTTATGTTTGGAAATTACCTTATGCTTGCTTTTGTGAAGTCTATGTTACGTATGAATTATTTTCCATACATTGATGACATGGGGACAGCACTGCAAGATTTCATACACAGGAACTTCATGAATGTTCATGTGACAGATCGCTCTTTGCACGTGTGAGGGAGATCACTGTCTCGTGCAGATGCAGTACGCTATTTATATACCCATGCTGTCAGCCTTTTATCACTCATGAACTATACTCTGGTTAAGTCCTGGGCAAGGGAGTGTGAATCTCAATTATCAGGTTGCCTGTGCATCTGAATTTTGTGTGGTGGTGCGGAATGTTTGTGGGCCTCCAGTATGTAACTTGTTGTCACTGTTGTGACACGTAGAATGTGAGGTGGCTCCTACATTTTTGGAGATATTGTGGACCCCTGGTCTCTGGTGGATATTAGTTTTACAGAAAATTTGAATGCACATTGCTGCTGCCAACGTACAGTATGTTGTACACCATCTTAATAGTATGAGTGTATGTGAATGGATGCGGTTCACATGTGGATAAGTGACGTGAGGTGACTGCAGAAATATTGAGTATACTGTTGTTCACAAGCATTGAAAATTGCTGGTCAGGTTTGAAGCGCTCTTGTATTCCAGTCACACTATGGTTTTTTGTTTTAACGAGAACCTCATCCACATCATGTTTGTAGTTCAGTAAACGTTCTGTTGAGAATTATAATGTTTGTACTATAATTCTTTTCACTTCATACATTAAATAAATAATGGAGATATGTCACATTGTTTCAAACAGCTTGCAGGTTATTATTGTTGCATTGAAATAGAAATTTTCAGTGTGAGTTTTATTTCCTCACAAAGGGTGTGTAAAACCCAGTTACTTTTTTTTTTAACCAACCAGCCACATTTCTAGGATTCAGTAGTTGCATTAGGACCTGATTTAAGAATGTACCAGAGGTGTTTACATCTGCCATATGCATATATGCTGTCCAGTATGTTTCTTTTGACTGGGTGGTATTAGATCAACATAGATCTTCAAAACAAGGAATGCTGGACAGGCCCTCTGTTTCTCTGAATCGCCAGACTGAAACTTTTGTCTTAGCGGTTCCCTGAGTGTTCATTTGAAGGTGCAAAAGCAATCAGAGCATGTTTGTACCCACAGATGCAACCTGACTTTCGTCTCATTTGTCATGTCAGAAGCATTTTCCTTTAATGTGCTTCTTCATTAATCGTAATTGGTGGAGTTGCAAGCTGCAGTGTCTGGTCTAAATAATGGATGGGCAAGACAACTACCAGGAGACAGGGCACACTGACCGCATTATTTTGGGGTACACAAAGGGACACCACATTCTTATGCCTGGACCATAGGTCAACAGCTGATGCTGCTGTACAGTGCTGCAGCACCAGGCAGGAGGCATTAGATGAGATGCTCTGGCATACACAGAAAGAGAAGTTCTCCACAATGCCTATGTCCATGCAGCCTGGGCTATAGCACAAGTTGTGGGGCAGTTACACTGATACTGTCTTGGCTTGTGCCTAGTGACTTCCATTTGTTAGACCACTGAAGATACAGTCCAAAAGAACACTGCTGATGGCATGACCAGGTGAGAGCCAAGGTCTGGTGTTGGGTGTAAACACTGAATCCTGATTTTGTCTTTGTGAGGATTGAAAAGATTGTGTATTGCTGGGATAGACATCTCCCCTTCTCTGACAGTGGTGTTGAGAAATGGAGCGTTGGGTCAGTTGTACCTTGCTTTGTTTGACATCTGTGTTGAAGTAATGTGTTGGTGTAATGTCCATGGGTTTTACTTATTAAACATCCCTTCTTTAACTAGAGTTCATGTGTTTGAGCATCGTAACTGCACTGGAAATGGACCCATCTTGTGACATGTTGACCTAATGTTCATGCTCTGATCCATGTCAGTCTTAGGTATGGTTTTACATATAACCCATCATTTTATCTATGTGTATTATTGACGTATAATGATACTATGAAATCACAGTTTCACTGAATATTAATGCTGTGAATTTGAAAATCTCTTACTCGGTTTTACGTATCTCATTGGTAAAGTATGCTGAAATGCCAACTGAAACATGGGTATCTCTTCTCTGCTTTATAATTTCACAAATTTGCACTGAATATTCACACCATGAATGTGAGAAGTTCTCAGAGAGAGAGCTTGATAGGTGTTGGGAGAGTACAATGCTGCAGTGTGAACCAAAAGATAGGTACTTCGTGACTGCTTCATAACTTAGTATGACTTTTTGGGAATCACTGCCATTTAGCAGAAGTATCAATTGTGCGAAAACCCAGTGAATGCATAAAGTTAGTCATGCACTTGCTCACAATATAGGTTCATTATGTAAGGTAGATATTGGAAGACAGAGGTGTTGATTTGGGAGTGTAAAAATGGAATTCCCATTAGCTTCAGAGCTGACTGCATTTTTTCCAAGCCAGTTTACCACATTATAGGCTTCCAGTAAGAACTGCCACCATTAGAATATCTGCTTGACACTAACAATTTTTGATCATGTAGAGCAGTGTTTCCCAAACTTTTGTGCTTGCAAACCCCGTTTGGCTTAAAAAAAACATGGTTTGTCACATTCTTGCTCACCTGAATAGTGTCTGGATGATAGGTATCCAAAATTAAAAATTTGTCTTGGAACTGATTTTGGATAGCTACAAGTACATACCAGTAGTTACGTAACAATGCTTTGAATTTGACCTTAATTAAAATGACTTGCTTCGTGAGTATAGGTAGTTCCATAATTAGGTATCGTAATTGTCATACGAAGTAATTAATAAATGCACTTTACTTTCACTGGGTCGTACATCCAAATAGTACCAGACAGTTTCTTTTAATTTTGTCTTGTGGTGTAGTATGTGGCACTGTCAGTATTCAGATGAGGAACCTTGGACTGACACTTGGGCCAAATGAATAAGTTTCAAAATTACACCAGGCTGCACTTCCTTTTAAGCAGTAAACAGGTTAACTATTTTCCTCCAATTAAGCATTCATGAAGAATATTCCTTACTTGTAACAAATTGTCCATGGACTGTGGTTGATGGTAATTTGACCATCGCGAGATGATGGTCCGTGTTAATTTACTTGTTTACACATGAGTTTTCCTAGATCTTTGTTGCCATCTTGTGGTATATTTTAGGACTGTGTAGCAGTTACGCTTTGAGTAGAGGCTCAGTAGATGTGCAAGGTGCATGCTTTCCTCCCCCCAACATTGTGATAGCGGAAGTAGTCATATACTGTTGGGCTGAATATGTTTGCAGATCTGCTTCCAAAGGCGGATCAGCCAGAACATCATGCGTAGTCACCAGTTTGTTAATAGCAAAGCTGAAATGTGTTACAAGCACTGAATTTTAAATTGTGTTTTTGTTTGCTGACATGTGATGTTCCCATCTGGAAATAGCAAGTGTATTTGAAGCTCTTTCAGCCTGTGACAGAACTGTTTTAATTTTTTAACTTAATGTAATTAACTCTTTAAAGACGAAGCAAATCTGTTTCCTGTAAGGACTCAGTGCGTACCGCACTGTAAACACTCTCCACTTTGGGTGCAAAAACCAGTCTCTTAATGTTTTATAAGGCAAAAGTTGCTGTTTGTTCTGAGATTCGTACAAAACACATAAACGCAATATGGGCACCACATAGAATTTTTTAATGTAGAACCTGGTGGCATGTAAAGTTACTGCTAGGCTTTAAAAGGTTAATATAACCAAATTATGTAATATAATAATATAATTTTTCAGTAGTGTCAGGCCAGATTCTATAATTAGGAAGAGATGAATGGGCTGCATAATTGGAATTAAATGACCAGTGTGATCTCCAGAATATGCAACAGACCAGAATTTAGAGGGCTGCTTAAGAGCGCCCACAGTTGGCCATTGACTGTGGCTGATATTTGGCATCTTGAGCATCATACTGCGCGTTGCAGGTCTGTAATATTGGCTGTAATGAGTTAAGACCTTGCCGGTACGGACTGTAGAGGTTGTTCCATGAAACATGCCAAGCTTGAGGATTTTATTATATGGGTGATTTGGACTAAATATTTTATATTACCGTATGAAAAGTCAGTGGTAGATGAGTTAATGTAGAGCCTGCCTCATTGCTAGTTTTCCTACCACAACTTGCATGAATAGTGGACAGTATGCACAAACTTTACAGCTAAGAAACATGATGGGCAATTTTATGTTAGAGGCCACAGTAATTTTTTTTGGATTATTTATCATTGGTATCACCGCTTTGTTTAATAATTCATAGCCATCGGTTTTGCGGCACTTGATTGTTACATTGGTGAAGGAATACAATTTTTTTTATTGTGTAGGGGCAGTGTTTTCATTTCTTAAGTATGTGGTTATCTTACACTTTGCAAAGTGATATTCGTATGTACACAAAATGCCCTCATCACATGAAGCACATTCATTTCTGACGCTTCTCCTGCCTTTCCCAATGAATTCACTTACTGTGAACTGGACATCATTGGTGTGTGGGTCAGCTAGCAGGAAGCTGTAGATGCCTGATGTAAGCTATCAGGACTGTAAGAGGGACAGTGTTTGACTTCAAGAACAGAATTGTCATGCAAAGTTTTATTAAACATTTATAAATCATTCAGTGATTGTGAACGGTGAAATTGGTGTTAGTACTGTCGTACGGTTTCTGACACCATGAAATTTGGCAGGTGGGCAGGTACTAGTGTTGCAGAGGATCCTGCTGCCCCCAACACATAGGTAATGAACAAATTATGCAGTGTTGTATCCCAGAAGACTATAATATGCATATTCACTGGTGCAAAAACATCATATCTGACAAAGTAATGCCTGTCTATAAGAGCTGCAAGTTTATTTTTACTATGTAACTTCTGAACTTGATGTTACATGTGAAAATGTGTTCTGCGCTTGTATGAGAGCTGCATGATGGAATGTTAGTTCTGTGAAGTTTATGATAAATGTGCACCAAAGGAACTTTTGTGATTAATTGAAAGTTCTGAGATGGAAAATTTCATACCAGACTGCTTAAAATTGCTGGATGTTCGTGTCACTACCATAAACCAGGTCCTGAGCTTTTTAATTTTCTGGTGTTGTTTTGTATGTAATAAGTACATAAATTTTACATGTCTGTGTTGCCCCTTCCTGTAAGGAGTTTTGCTCGTTTAGGTAGTATATTTTGCCGTTTATATGTCTGTTTTCTGTGATGCGTAGCTGCAAAATACAAAGTCACATGTCCATGGTATTCTTATGGCGTCGTCAGTGTACCACCAGTTTCATGATTGCTTTCTGTTGCAGTAGGAGGTGTACAAAATTATGTACTATGTTATGTCTTTTTGTTGTTTCCGTCAAAATGACCATTTCTGAGATTTTTCACACTACTACTATTCATACAGCATTTGTGTCATGAAAAGAATTAACACTGATTCTTCTCCTGTCTGTCTGCTTAGCAGGTACTGCCCCTCTGCATGTTTGCCTTCCTCCCACCAGTTTTCACTATATTATCCTGCTATGTTCTGGGTTGTTTGTAAGCGGGGGGGTATGCAATTTAGATAGAATGATGTAGCAGGCATTCTACTTGAACTCCCACCGCTTGTTTTCATTCTTACTCTGAGCAAAATGTGTCATGGAAACAAAACTGGTGCAATTGTTGCACAGTTATGTTGCATATAGTTAATACAGATTTCAGAAGCTTGCTTGCTTTTAAAGTGGGACATCTAAGGAATTTGTATATTCAGCATTAGTAAATGTACCTTGTAATTATTTGACCCATGGATGCAGGAACACCAGGAGAAGGAACAAAGTGATGTGGGTATGGACGCAGTGCCCAAATAGCATATGACAAAGAAACTTACTTGCTTTTAAAATGGGATTTTAAGGAATTTGTGTATTAAGCATTAGTAATTATACCTTGTAATTATTTGACCAGTGGGCGCAGGAACACCAGCGGCTGGAACGACATATGATTATGGCTATGGACGCACCCAGACGGCATATGACAGCACGAAGACTTACTATCAACAGCCTGCTGCTGCAGCTGCTACATATTCAACAACTGACACTCATTATCAAGGTAATGAATTTTGATATATTTGAGGCTTTGTGGTGAATATCCGCTAGACTTTACCCAGTCAGTCAGTTGCATCAAAGTTGAACTGAAAACCAGTGTGGAGGCCAGCTGCTTTGTCCATCAGGTTGATGTGTAGTCAGTGATTTATGTGACACAGTCACTGTTGACTGATCCTTGGCCATAAGATAATGAATGTGACTCTTTTCATAAAATTTGTTTTTTATTGTGAATGTTATGTAATTTATATCTTGTTGCACTCAGCATCAAAACCAGCATTTAGTACAACAAGCACATATACTGCCACAACACGGCAGGTGACCCAACCCACTCCAAAAGCTGCATCATATAGTTCTGCATACACTACGCAAGGAACCCAGGGAACAAATTATTCAACCGGTTACACTGCTGCTGCAGCTCAGACCACAAATACGACTAAAGGTATGTGTCACTGAATAATACACAGACAGTTATACCCAATTCGAGATTAATTTTTACGGTGAAGCATGTTGGTGTAACAGATTAATAGTCTGTACACATTACGAAACACATTAAGATGGTCAGATCAAGAGCATGTGTGAGGCATCACTTTGTCGGGGAGGTCAGAAGTGTTGTTTACATAATTTTATGAGAAAGCCTGAAGGGTAGAGACCACATGAAAAGCCTGGCTTAGATTATAACAAAATATTAAAATGGATCTGACATAAATAGGGTGGAGGGTTTGGGCTAGATTCATCTCTGGGGGTGGGGTTCAGAGGTGGTCTGTGATGGGTGTAGTTATGATCCGTCAGGTTACATAAAGGACGTGGAATTTCATGAGAACAACTAGGACATTTTGGAGAAGGGCCTTTGCATTTGGTTATGTATGTGTATTGACCAATGATGGTTCTCGTAGATATGACAGACTGACAAAGTGACCAATGTGAGGTGATTAATTCTTATTCTTGGGCTCAGAATGTAGGTAAAATTAATTGCCCAGGGATACACTCCAACCTTGAAGTTAGGAACTAGGTTGGAGAATGAAATAAATGTTGCAGGTATATTTTAAAGTTGTTACACATTGTAGTCTCTTCAGAGATATTTGGTTGTGAATATAGAAGGGTTCTCTGTTCTGCAAGTCCGGTTGTGATAGATTTTGCCATGTTAAGGAAGGACTTCATTGCAGTGCCCAGAGTGTGTTTGAAATTAGTATATCATAAAGGCATCATGTTAACACATGTAAATTGTTATGATCAGTTTCAGATTAGTGGTGTTGCCAGTCATAATGTTTTGCTTTTCTGCTGACAGCTATGAAATGAAAAGATGTGTTTAATTTTCACCTTTCATTTTCACACACACACACACACACACAGCACTATAAATAGGATTGGCAGAGGGTTAAAACAGGTAATCACATCAGTAGTTAGAGAATTATTAGTCATGTGGTATAAAATTATATGTATTCATACTTGCTGAGATGTCCTTTATTCTAAGTAAAGTAGTGGACTTTTTGTGAGAGTGCTGCACAGTCATGAGAGCTGATGTGCTTTATACCTTGGTAGTTTACAAATGTAGCAATCATCACAAGGCCAGGTGGGTATGTATTCAGTACTTTCCTACCCTTTGTGTTACCATTTATATCAATTTTATCACGTCGATTTATTTAAGTGCATGGTATCTGCTGTTTTGTCCTTCAACAATGTCACTGGGCATAGCCAAGGGTTAATAGAGGGAATTTATCAGAGGTGAAGATACTTCAGCTTTTCTTTTGTGTACTTGTTGAGCTCCTCAAGGGTAGGAGATTGAAAATGTGCCCTGAACGGTAGTAAATTCCATGAGGGAGCATGAACTAAATATAGCTGGTGACTGAGTAGAATAAAAGGTGTAAGTTAATAAACATCTTTCCCTAGTTGGTGAAACGGAAACATCACCTTGTACAAATGGCCAGCTTTACAGATTTGTAAAATCATACTCAACCTGACATGATCGAGTGCAGGGAGTCACAAATTTGTTTTTAGCTGAACTGTGCATATGTAGTGTCAAACAGGATGACATGGGCTGTGCCCAAATGTGCTGTGAGAACAGCATACATGTTTTGATTAGAAAGCCAAAAGGAAAGGGGCCATTTTGAAGACTTTGCTGGAAATGCGCTCATATTGATCCATGAAGTCAAAGGGGAGCACTCATTTGTAAGACTGTAACATAGATGGGAGGATAATATGTGAATGCATTTTAAAGAAATGGAGTGGAAGTGTAGAGAGTGGATTTGTTTGGCGTAGAATATGGACCAGTGATGACACCGCTTGGGACTACATTAATAAAGTTGCTGTTCCACAAAAGACAGGTAGTTCCTTCTGTAGCTGAATGGCTATTGACTTTTATCGAAGGATTTTGCTGTAGAGATGTATTTTTTGGTTGACCTACCAGTGATACATGAACAGAGTTTGATCGTATATAGTAAATCAGTGATTTGCAAAAGTGTGGGGGTTGTTAATTTCTTCTGTTATTTGAGTCTGCCTTTATGTCGCATTTTAGGTGCATTCACAAAATTGTGAACGGCAACTATCTGCCCATCTATCTGTCCGCCCACGTGGAACAGCTCGGCTTCCACTGCACGGATTTACATGAAAGTTAATGTTTTGAGTATTTTTCCACAGCAGCTATGGTTAAGCAGGCAACCTGTGTGTTATTTTGTGCATACATTGCCTGTCCTGTGTAACTGTAATTATGGAAGGCAGCGAGTTTCTGGCCTGTTTCTGTGAAGGCCTGGGTTCAGTCTCGTGATACTGCATGTGGGGTTTGGTGGACAAAATGGCACTGGGACAGATTCTTTGTGTAGTTCAGTTCTCCTCTCAGCCACCATCATTCCACCAGTGTTCTATACTCATTGACTCATTCATTTATCATTGATGCTGCATGAACTCAGCTTTTGTCACTCATTAAATACCAGACACAATTGTGGAAGTCAAGGTTAGAAATTTCAAAAGAAATGCTTTTAACATGTTCCTATATAGCTGCTGCCAATACGACATATTCAGGATATGACGCGGCATTGTACAGTGCTGCCACCATGTATGTGGCACAACAAGCACAGACTGGTGCTGGTGCTGGTGCAGCTGCTGCAGTCACTACAAACACAGGCACTG
This sequence comes from Coptotermes formosanus, assembly GCA_013340265.1. Lineage (NCBI taxonomy): Eukaryota > Metazoa > Arthropoda > Insecta > Blattodea > Rhinotermitidae > Coptotermes > Coptotermes formosanus. The sequence goes on from BLKM01000655.1 coordinate 1,483,611, forward strand.
CAAAGACAACTGGTTCGTGGCAGGGATATAAAAAGGGGCCAATCCCTGGTGGTATGAAGACCATGAAGCCGAAGCAGCCACCTAAACCTCAGCAGCTTCATTACTGTGATGTTTGCAAGATCAGCTGTGCAGGCCCACAGGTGAACATTAGAAATGATTTTAATTTTGTGTTTAAATTTTTGTGAATTTGTAACTTAGAATTTGGGGGTTTGGCTGCATCATATGTTATGTATATAGTCACTAGCATGTGGAATGTTACAGTTTTTATGATAGATGTGGGTCGAGTTTGCAATTAAATGTGTGCTGTCTTTTAAAGTCATGTTGACATACGACCAGAATAGTTTGGAGCTTGTAAGTTGAACAGATGATACACACTAGCTTCGTGTACCATTTCATAGCATTCAGACCTACACAGGGAACTGTGTCATATGTATAAGGTTTCCATCAAGTTTTGTTACAGGTAACATCACAGAATGTTCATTCTGGTGTGAATCAAGTCAGGAAGTATACTCATCGTTTAACATGCTGTTTTGTTTAGTTATCCTGAGAACTACACAACTGACAGAGAAAGTGCGTTTGTCATAGATTGTGTCTTTCATTTTGGCCTGTAAGTTCCATTTGAAGCAGTCTTTCTTCGACTAAATACATAGCAAGTTACGGTTAAAGTGCACATAGAAATGGATGTCACTCTGTTGGTGTGTGACTTTAGCCAAAATTGAAGTGTGTTAAATTTTATTATGGTTCTTCGTGTCTGAAAACAAATTAGCATTGGTTGTGCAGTGTAAAAACTATGAAGTGTGCGCGCCTGGGTGCATTAGGTTTAGTCCAATTGATGGTTTCGTATTGTGCATTACAAAGACATAGTGCACCCAAACAGATGACAGGTACAGTAAAATTCCATTAATCCGGCAACCCCAGGACTTAACAGGTACCGGATTATCAGATTGTTCCTACACTGGGCTGAGTTCTTGCAGGCAATTTTTTGTTACTGCACCTATACTTGGGCTGCACAACTAATCGGGGGTATTCCATTTGGCCATTTTCTCCTGCTGGTTCATGGGCATCAGGGTCCTTTTCTGTGTTTTCTAGAGTATTCGTAGCTGAAGAAGTTGGTAGAGTAGGGGACAAAGTGTCAGGAGATGCCACAACTGTTGATGTACATGCACTCTTGAGGCTTTCTGACCATGTCTCTTGATGTGTATAATTGAAGAAGCTTTTTTTTGGTAAAAGGTATTGACTAGTGCTTTTTTGAACTGCTGGATTGAAGTATAGTGAAACCTCAATGCATCATTTTTGAAGGGGATAGAAAACAAAAATGATGAATATGGGAAAATGATATTTGTGGGAAACCAGTAAAAACTACAGATAAGAAAAATTTAATGACTTCTATTTATCGGCAATTACATGATACAACTCTTCATTAAAACTGCCAATTCTTCTGAAAAAAACTCTGTAATTGACAGTTGTTTTGTAGAAACTTTGCGTCTTAAGTTCAAAGATGAACTCTCCAAGCTTAAAACACTATCATGATCACCATCACTGTTGCTGTGCGCATAAACAAAAGACTTCACTTTCATGAGCGCTTTGTGTGCTTTGGCAAAGTTCGGCACAACTTCGGGTTCCGTATCTTCCTCTTCTGCCCCTTCTAACAGCGTGGCTCCCACATGGCTCTAGTACAGCTCTTCCACCGTATTAACACTGCTGGTCGCCAGGTGACTGTCCACAGAGGCGTAGTCAAATTTCTCATTATCCATGCCACTGAACTTTTGCCAGTCATGCTGAAAAGCATCATCGTCATCTTCATGCCTCATTACGATGTCACTAACACCTGAGAGTTGTCCGTGCCCGTAGCCAGCTTTTCGAAAACAGTATTCGATGGTGTGCTGTGTTACACGGAACACGGCTGTTTGATGAGGGAAATGAGGGGAATGGCTGTTTGATAAATGAGGGGAATGGAGGGAGTGGAAGTAAAACACTAAACTGCTGCTGTAGCCCAAAAGAAAAGGATGGAGATACGATCTGCAGTTGCTGCCGGCGGCAGCGTTAAGAAAGCATGGCACACGCGCTCCCTCAATTTTTTGAACTAATTGAAGGTCATCACGCATTCACCCCTCATAAGCTACTAAATCATCGTTTCAGTTTTCCAGAAATGATCAGTGTGGGAAACTGTTGCATCAGGACCACGATCTTTCAACGATGAATGCGATAAAATGATTGTTCGAGGAACAATGGAGGCGGAAAAAAATAGTGTTATTAATACGGGGCTAATTCTGGGACCAAACAAGACAGACGAAATTTGCAGGAAGACGATGGTAACAGGAACGGTGCGTTGAGGTTCCACTGTAATTCTACTGTAGTTCTGGTTACTGCTGATGGTTAATGGTGGTTGTGGCTGAGAATTAGAGTAAACACTAGAAATTAGGTTGCTGGAAACTAACCCAATTGGAATTGCAACAAAGATAGGACAAACGTTTGGCAGCATTTTGCAAAGAAGTGTGGTTGAGGCTGGAAAGGAGACAGTCAAGAGCAGGGTTTATAACCACAGAAGAAACCTAGACCAGGTTTGGCAAGTTTTGGTTGGTGTGTTATGTGACATGGTGAATGAATTTCATCTTCTGAAAAGCGGTGACTAGCTTTCAAGAAAATCATGTGTATGTAAAGGTAAAGCTCAGCTTTGTCTTGGCAGAGGTAGTGTTTTAGGGGAGTCATATATCCAGTTTTATACTGCAAGGATATTATTATGCTGAAATATAGCATATTTACAGAATATCAGTTTTTGTAGGGAAGGGTGTAATTCATGCGGCTGCACCTTAACTTATGGAGCACAAGTCACGTGCTTGGACTGTAAGGGAAGTGATAAGAAGTCAAGAGTTGGTAAGGGTCAGGGATATGTTGCTGATACCCATATGGTGTTCAAGCAACTGCCTTAGTGACACAAACTGATACTCCCATTGTTTGCATATTGAATGTAATGTTGGGTATTTTGTTAGGTTTGACGTCATCTTGTAGTTGTAATAGATTTGAGATTTTCACATTAAGTAATTGTCGTGATGTTACCTTTCTCCAGTAGCTTGAATTCTTTTTTCTCCAGACATACCGTGAACATCTGGAAGGGCAGAAACATAAGAAAAAGGAGTCTGCCTTGAAGCTTGGATCAGCCCCAGCAGCTCGAGGTGGCAATGCTCTGCGCTGTGAGTTGTGTGATGTAACTTGTACTGGCTCAGATGCCTATGCTGCTCATATTCGTGGGGCCAAACATCAGAAGGTAAGAATTTCTAGGTTAATCACCTCTATTTAGACTTGCATGATTAGGAAAGAAATATAAAACACATTGATGCTTAGGTTTGTCAGTTTGGTATTAGGATGGTTGGTTGGAGATCACTTACAGTGTACATATGTTGTGTTCTGTATTATCAGTTTTAATAATAACAGCTCAGACTTAACAGTATTTGCCCCGTATATAAATTGAGAGTTTGTCCTGATTAATCTGAAAAATGGGAGGGTGTTGCCTTATTATTGTGCACAGTGTTAAACGCATGCTACGCAGGTATTTTTATGGACATAAACATTTTGAAGGGGAGTCATCTTCTGTGTGGGTAAATACAGTAATCATGCAGCTATCCCACCAGTTCTTGACTTAGTCCCTGCCACAGTTGAGACGTGTCATGTTGTGGAATGGGCGTTTCTGTTCCATGTTCATAGAATTCCATATCCTGTGTTACAAGTGATCGTAGCACAGCTGTTTCCATCTTACGATCATCTTCAGTGTGCAGCTGCCGAAGTTTTGTGTAAGCGCTGAAAACAGTATTTTCTGAGCACTGAATTTCCCTCAGTCAGTCACGTACGTTGTTAATTAGAAAATGATTCCCCATGTCACTGTATTTTCTGAATGTCATATTTCTCCTGCATAGCAGTTGAATACATGGAGTCTTCCCCTTGTCCAGACTTATATCAGTTTCTTAATATTTATACATGATCCATTAATTTAGAAATGGCATTTGAATCAGAATTTATTCAGTTATACATCCCATGTTTGTAGCGAGGAGTTCTGAATCCAGAGTACTGTACTTACGCAAGTCTCACATGTCCTCACCTGTTTGAAAAACAGAATTTCGCAACTGAGATTATTATGTCAGTGTTATTTACATTAATTAGCAAGTTCATTGCCGCAGTGGACACTGATTATCTGCGCACATTTTCCTTTCCTCTGCATTGGGCAGCAGGGTCTTCAGCAGACCCTCTACGTTGGTGCCATGGAGGAGAGTGTTCGCCATTCTAATCCTTTGATATACATTTGTGCCACTTACATACATCTGCAGGTTCTTTGGAATTTCTAGCGGGTGTTTGCTGTGATTTGTGGGTTCCACAGCTGCTCATCAAAGTCTGACATGTCACAGTGGTGTACAAGATGCATGCCTGAAAGCAGTGAACTGGGCCATATGTATTAAAGCAAGTTTGAAATTCTCCACGGGGCATAATAAGTCTGGTGCATTTGGTCCGTTATTGTCTGTAGTGTTCCTATTCCTATTATTTGCAAGTACTTCATGATACATGCATTTCGAAGTTTGTGTATGAATACACTCCAAGCCAGCAGAAGAAACTTAGGTTGAGCATGGAAGAGATGCAGGACCTATGAATATGAAATAGCCTGGGATGGCTTCTGTACCATGCTGCTGCTGCTGATGATGATCATGATGATGATCATGACCACTATAGTGACTTTATGTGGTAAATATATCACATAAAGTCACTGTAGTTGTCAAATCCTGATATATCACTGCAGTTTATAGTGGTAAAATAGAGAATTCCTGGTCACAGATTCGTGAATGCTAAGTGATGGAAGAACTAGATCAGCACACGTGTGTGTGTGCATGCACGCGCATGTGCATACGTATGTACATGCACATGTATACACACACACGTTTAGAAAGTGATGCTGTTTTAAATGGAAATGTTGGTAGTACAGTAAAACCTTCTTAAGGCACTTTTGAAAATTCCAAGAAAATCTTTACTTCTTAAGCAGGAAATTTCTTAAAAGGGTAGGACCAAAAAGTTCTATTTTTTAAACTTTTTTGTGAACTTACTACATATGTATGCCGAATTTGTACAATTTGCAGCTGTCTTTAACACAGTCTGACATGTATGTGACCATCTAACCATTTAGCTGTAACCTTTCATTCACAGTTTTATTTACACCTTCAGCTATAATGTCACTTGACTTTTCATTCACAAGTTCACATGCCATTCCAGATGTTTACTTTTCCTTGAAATATTTGTCAAGCATGGTCTGTCTGACTCTCTTTTCAAAAACAATTGCAGAATACATTTTCAGATTCCACACGTTTGCTGTTAGGTAGACCACAAAGGGTGGTTAGTAGTTCGTCACTTTCACTAACTCTGCAGTGTCTTGTATTTATTTTCTGGAATTGCCGATGTAACTTATCTGCACACAGTCACCACAGATGTTTCACAATCATGCTATATCGCGACGCATTTATATTACTGCCGATAAGTGAAGTTTGAACATGTTTTTGCATGTGCACACCCACACATCTGACGTCAGACTTGTCGCCCCAGCAAAGTGGAATTCTGGGTGGCTTCAGCATGCACGCCTAGAATTCTTCAAACGTTATTGGTTGCCTGAGTTCCCTCCTAGTTCCGGCCAATTGAAATGGCAAGTCAGTTTGTATGTGCCAGTGTTGCCAATGCAGGCTCATGCAGGTCACGGAACACTTAGGACGGGCTTCTGGCCCCTCAATACAATCTTCTGGTCATGACAGCGAGTAGTGGGGGATGGTTGACTGCAGTCTCTGCATCATGTGAGAAATACAAAACCCCGTGCCATGAGGTTGTGTCATTCTGCTATGTGAAACTTGGCAGAAATGACCTTGGAAATTAACCTATGTGAACTGACTGCGCCATTTGAACACTGTATTTTGGAAACAACGAATTAAAAACTTGGGGGAATTGTTTTAGAGTTTGATACAGAAAGTGTATTAAATGGGTAAAAAATTGTTTCGTCATCAACTTTTCTTACTTTTTAGGTGGGAAGTTTTCTTATGCTGGGACATATTAAAAGTGCAACATGTAATGTTAATCAAATGGGGGAATTTTGGTGCTTTTTAATCCTGACTTCTTAGGTGGGAAAACATCTTACCTGGGGGACGTCTTAAACGAGTTTTACTGTACTTTTAATGTCTGAAGACTGGCTGGTGACGAAATTGTGTTTTCCTAGCATGTTGGAAGTCATTCCAGAGTTGAAGAAGGAGCTGTGGTTTTCTTGTCTGAGAATTGGAATCAGTTTGTTACTTGCTGTCTGTTGTAGATTTTTGTTTTGTAACTTCAGTTTTTGTAACATGTAACGATTGTGTTCAGGTGGTGAAGCTGCACACAAAGCTTGGAAAGCCAATACCATCAACAGAACCAGTGGTTGTGGGTGGTGGAATTAAGACAACAGGTACAACAGCATCCACTACTACCCCAGTTAAAACTGTGACTACCACTGCAGCAAAACCTGCAGTCCCAGGGGTTGCCAAGAAAACTGTTACTGCAGCACCTAAGATTAATTTTGTTGCAGGTAAAACATTGATGTAGCAATGTTTGTGGCAAGTGTACTCTCTATTACTGAACCTCCCTTGGTAGGCAGTCTCATGTTGGTTACCCATGGGGCCAAAATGAAGTCAGTGTTTAGAGATGAGGTTTATAATATGCCATGCCTGTTGTCATTAATGCCACAAAACCGTAGAACATAGAAACCCTGCTCACATCTGGGGCTAGAGGACATTCAGAAATGAGCTGCTGCTTCTGCTGCACAGGTGTATTACATGTGTTGGGCTGCAATGTGAAGAATGTGTGTCGATGACATGTTCGTGGCTGATACAACAGCCTGCTGCTTCCATTGCTTCCTTACATGATACACAAGTATATATGTTGACAGACATTCATTGGTTATCTTTTTGACCTGCTTCTTTCATCGCTCCCTTAGGTGTTATACAAGTACATATTTTGGTAGACATTCATTTGGTGTCCTTTGTTTTTTACGTGCTGTTTCTCTGTGGCCGTACACATGCAGTCTCTTCTTCCAGTTCTTCGCCCTCCCAGGTGTTTGTTATAATCGTCTGTTTTGTCTAAGTATAGTGACTCCATTTTGATTTACACACACACACACACACACACACACACACACACACACACACACACACCGTATTTACTTGAATCTAAGATGATCCCCCAAAAAAACACCTCTGCAAAGGGAAAATGTGTTTATCTAAATCTAAGATGACTGCCCAAAAATAAGACATTGCCAAGAAAAAATATTCCGCTGGGAAGAACAGTGACGCTAATGCTTCCTCACGGCTAAGAGTGCAATATTAGTGCACTTTTCCTGTTAAAAGAAATAACTTTTGGCAGTCTACTCCTGTACAGAACCCATAAATTGCATTTTTCTTAGTTGTGACACTTTTCTTCTAGACTAACGATTATTCATAATGTAGTACTTCACAATACGAAGCTTTGCAGTAAAGCCCAACAGTCTCCAAACTGCACCCACCGGATCTTCCTGGCTTGCTCATGTGGCTACTCGTATCTATGGCGACCATCGCTCCTTGCTACCAATCAGTGTAACTGGTACTCAAACGCAGTGAAGGGGGGGGGGGTGGTAACACATACCCTGGACTTTGCAGCACTATAATGAAATACAGTTTGTACTTTTCTAGTTTGACTTTATAAACACATCATAAATTTTTTCTTTTCGTTTAAATACATTTAAACAACTTCAGGTATGCTCTGTTTTCTCTTTGGTCAGTGCATGACGATATAGCAATGCAGGCCTTGGTTTGGCTAGCCACGGTCCAGCGCAGAGCGATCCGGTGTGGTATGGTCAGCTACAGTGCGGTCTGGTTCAGCGCGTCATAGGTGAATTTAAGATGACCTCACATCTTTAAGCACTAAATTTAGGGCGAAAACCTCCTCTTATATTTGAATAAATAGGGTAGTGTTGTTGGTAAGGATTTATTCTGCTGAAGGTGTTGCTGTTATGTTACCTAGTTAGCCATTGTTGGGGCTACCATGTTCTTCTTACAGCTCCACCGTTAACAAAGCTGTTGTGTCGTGTGCTTCAAACGCGATAGTTTGTTGTGGCTACTTTATGAACCTGTAGAGCAAATTAAATTGTGACTGATCATCCTGTGGGGTATTAAGCCACTTGACCAGCTACAGGTTTTATGCCATCTTCAGTTACTTGGCCGAATGTCTGTTTCCATTCTTCTGGCCTGTTGTCTGTATATTGTGCATAATACGAGAGTATTTGAAATTTCTACATCTTGAAATCAGTCTTCATTTAGTTTTGGGTCACTTCACCAGTGGATGAACTTTGAAGCAATGTCATGCCAAGTTGCTGGCCATGGAATGTCCATTGCACGTGTAGGTAGTATCTTTCTAATTTTCTTGTTGACACATTTTGGGTGGCATTTGCCCCAGAATTGAAATCATTTTATTGCCATGAGTTGGTTGACAAAAGTGTGAATGTGGGATTGGAAGACAGGTATGTGCATTACTTCAAACATATTTTTACAAGGGAGGTTTGCTATTATTGGGTATTTTGTGCTGTGATTGCTATATTCCTTGTTACAGTAGCATACAGTTTTTCTTATTATTTTGATGAGTGGGGGGGGGGGGGCGGTAGAGGGATTGAAACCGGCTTGTTTTTGACAGTTTTTTGTTCTTGGACCTTCGGAAGATGTTAATGGCATTTTTCTACTGCTGCCATTAGTTCAAATGTGTGTTTTTATGTGGGTAGTACAGAGGGCGCTGGTAAAACACAGTGTCAGTGTAGTACTAGGTAGTTTCTCCAGAGGAAACTTTTAATGGTGCTGCAGATTATCATATTTTCAAGTGTTTGGTGTAATATTTGGTATGAAATGAAATTTACAAATGTCTTTTGGCATGCCAGGACTGTCAGAAAGGATTCATTCAACTTTCGTAGAGAAGTATGTTGAAATTTTAAAAGCCTTGTGCACATTAATGAGGCTGATAAATATTCAGTGTTGGAATATATTTTGGTATTTGTGGGAGGGGGGGAGGCAGATATGCCATTGTCAGTAATACTTGTGACATTTCAGTGTTAAGTATCATTTTTGTTTTTACATCAAGGGTGCAGAGTTGTTTGATATATCATTTGCTTTTTTTATGTCTTGCACTTTCCATGAGCCTTGCCTCCTTACACGGTGAACTTGACCACCATTGATACGACTCTTTGTGCTTAAAGCTTCTCAATCAGTTAATGGACGTGGGAAGTTCAGTGGACTCCCAGTGTATTATCCTGCATGGTGTGTGTGAGTGTACGTGTGTGTGCGCACGCGCGCGATCATGTGTGTGTGTGTGCGTGTGTGTGTGTGTGTGTGTGGTATAAAATATTGTGCCTGTTGCAGCTGGATCTTTGGGAACAGTTGGAACAACATCTACAGGAGTTAAAACTGATGTGACTGAAGTAAAGTCCGAAGTTAAGGAAGAGCCTGTGATGTCTGACTCAGAGCTCACTCTCAGTGATAAAGATGTGCAACCTGTTGGTCAGGATTATATTGAGGAAATCAAGAATGAAGAAGGTGAGTGAGGTTATGTGCACTGCATTATGGGTAACAGTGTTCTCTTTGGTGCCATACGACTGATCGATGTGCAGTATGATGCTGTGAAGCCAATCCCAGTGGCCGCGCTGCTGCTCGCTTGCTGGAATTGTGGGTTCACATCGCACCAGGGGCATGACTGTCTGTCTCTCATGAGTTTTGTGTGTTGTCAGGTAGAGGTCTCTGTGATGAGCTGATCACTCGTTCAGAGGATCCCTACTGCCTCTAGAAACCTCTACCATGTGGCAGCCTAGGCCCGATCTGGGCTGTTGCACCATAGGAAAGAAAATGATGCTGAGAAAACTGAACATTACCTATGTCATCAACCAAGGATGTGCAAAGTAGTGGGTAACCATTTGTCCCTTTGGCAGTGGGACTGAAGTTACAGTATTTAATTTTTTTGGGGGCAGAAGCGTAATTATTGAGGTTAGTGGTGACAGGGTGAAGATCCCAACAGGCCTGTACAAAAATGGCCACGATTGGCCAATGTGAATGCTAAGTCGTAAGGAAATATGAACCTGAACCTTGCAACGCAACATAGTGGCACCAAATGGTTAATACCCAATCTTTTGTACAGTACAGTGGGCACTTAATTCTGGCGCCAAATGGTGAATGATGCTAATTCTGGTACGAAATGGTGAATGATGCTGTAAATTGCTGAGATTATATAGCATTGATCGTAGTAGAATGAATGTGAGGATAGGCCATTGGTAGATTGGTGCTGATAGGGGAAAACCAAAGTACTGAATAGAATGCTGTCCTGGTGACATGTCCACAACAGACCCCCAATGGATTGGCCTGGAGAGGCCAGAGGACAGGACCGTCAACTCCCAAATTTCCATAAGGGCGAAATGTTGCGACTAGCATCTGTAATGCAAGCATATACTATTATTTTGTTTGTTAGCCTTTGTAGATGGAAGCATTTGAAGATAAATGATAGGCTTCTGGGTAATTATAGTGTGTGGTAACATAAATTTGTTCTGTTCCTTTGGGGGAATGTACTGTTTCAGTTTTCAGTGTGACTGACATAGGTTCAGGTGGGTTTTGAAATGATTTCAGAGGACAGCGTGAAAGGTTGCAAGGATTGCGTTTAAGCTGAGCTATGGAAAGGGGTGAGAGGATAGAGATTGCTAGCCAGTAGGAACGGAGAGTTCGAAATGAAACAGCCGGGGTAACAAATGACAGTTTGTTACCCTGGTCTCTTTTTGTCTGCCCTATCCAGAGCCAGCCAAGGTAACAAATGACAGTCTGTTACCCTGGTTGTCTCATTTTGTCTGCCCTGTCCAGAGCCTGTTGAACCCTCGAGTCCTCCCTAAATAGTGTTAGGAGGTAAGTGATATATTTTGTTGGAAGAAGGGTGATTGAGTACTTTATATGAAACTGTTTTTGGTGCTCTGTTCTTAAATTTTGTTCTGTTCCACAGTGTTACATAAATTGTTATAATCTTCTCAGGTAAAGTAATCAGTTTCAACTGCAAATTGTGTGAATGCCGGTTCAATGATCCAAATGCCAAGGAAATGCACATGAAAGGTCGTCGCCATCGACTTCAGTACAAGAAAAAGGTGAACCCAGAATTAGTTGTTGATGTGAAACCATCTCTGCGCCAGCGGAAGCTTCAGGAGGAGAAACTTAGGAGGCAGCAGATGAGGGACGAATACTGGAGACGCCGTGATGAGGAAAGGTAAGGGGACTGATGCTCATGTGCACACGTGTACATGCACAAATTGTTACATGGGTTCAAGAAATGTCACCCACTTGGCATGGGACTTTGGGGTGGTAATCATAGGAAAGTGCTCCAGTTGTAACACTAACAGCAGGAACATCAGTGAAGTTTATGCCATAAGAAGGTACCTGTGGCACTGTGTTGATTGAAGCCTTCCTGCATGTGTTGGCCACCAGTGAGACAGTTGCAGCATTAATGTGTATACATATAGACATGAGAGCCTTGTCAAGATAAAATGCGACCGGCATGCTGATGCACAAAAAATCTTTCACAGAAAGTGCAGATTACCTCTGATTTTAGCATGATTCATTCCCATTTAAATTTAAGTGTGTATTAATCGTTTATCCATATGTATTTTACTATGAGTAATTGTCGTGCAGTGCATAAGTGATAGTCATCATACATGTGTGTACTATGTAATTGTACTATTCAGTAAGTTGTGCTTTTGACAGAGTTGTTAACATGCATACATGGGGAAGTAAAGGTACACCTGTATGTGATAAAATCAGTGCTGTGACATGATATGCAGATACATGCAGCCTTCTGTGTTCTTGTTTTGTATTGATACATATTTAATTGTGCAGAATGATGGAGGAGGAAGAAAGAATGTACTGGGAGGAACGCCGTCGATATGAAGAGGAAGTGGAATATTTTGAATGGTACCGACGTTATGGGAGAGATCCTCGTGGCTTGCCCCCACCTCCACCAAGGCCATTTGGACCAGGTGTTCCACCACTTATGGTGAGTAACATTGGCATGTGTCAAGTAATTTCTGTGTGAAACAAGTGTCCTACCATTTTAAATCATCGGCTGAATTTATTGTTGAACTGTTGTGCTGTGATATGCCAAAAAGATGTGAAGTATTGGTGTACCACACAAATTCAGGTACCGCTGAAGCTTTGATAGCTGATAAATTATTGTAAAGGAGCTTATATGTATCAATCAAAGTTGCCCATATTCGTGTGTGGTACGTACAGTGGTTTTCATGTGTGTGTATCAAGAAGTGTGAATTTTGACTTCCATGACTGAAAAGGGTGTAATTGTTAAAGTGTGTTATTTTATGACACCCAATTGCTGAGGTTGTGCGGCGTCAAGTACTTTTATTATGTCTTACATTTCTAAGCCTGTGGGTTACATGTGAAGTAAAGGTGAACAATTTTTCAGTTGAGATTCATTCATGCTGAAGATACTTGTGGAGTGTAGCCACCTTAGAACCTTGTAGTGATTGGACCATTAGTATAGCAGTTGGTGATGGTAAATACATGAAGTCAAATTTTGACTAGTTCCTTTGTGACTAATTACAGATTGGTTTTCTGAAAGCAATGGAAATTTTTATCAGTTATATATACCTGGAAAACAAAGTTCTTAGTGGCCTGGGACTACAAAACTTGAATACTTACGGCTGTTGTTTATTGCGTGTCTTTTGAAATGGTGCTGACAGTAATATTTGTGTTGGAAGGATTAGTGTAGAAAAGTGGTGCTTTTGTTTACAGTGGTGGTCATTTCAGAATAAAGGGTGGCTGCTGACCATTGATTGTTGCATCTCTGCATGGTCATCAGTTACTGTTGTTGCTTGTAATGGGCTATTCCAGAAGAAAATGTAGCTGTATGCAGAAATATATAGGAATGCATGGTAGTGTCACTGAGCACATCAGTTGTGGGAGAGCAAATGTCAAGAAAGCATCTTCATTGTGTATACCATCAGCATCCAGAACTATTTGTGGTGGTGTTCCGAAAATTATTACCACTATTCACTTTTCAGCAATAGCTGCCAACAGTTTCTGTTTCAGTTTGTAAATTTTGTGTGGACTTTGCAAATATTATCCATCAAAGAATCCCATAAGGCAGTCACATGACATAAGACAGAGGTTGCTAGCCAGAACAAGCTATGTCCATGGCATGTGGGAGGAAATTGTAGGACAGCCTTGTCATGAAATGTTTACAGAATACATGTAGCGTTCATTACATGTGTTATATGTAGTCCATCCGTGGCAGATGGCTCTGAGGCCCACACAACCTCCTATTCAATGGGTAGTGGGGTTGTTCCCTGGGGGTGAAGTGGCCAGGGCGTGAAGTTAACCACTCATCCCCATCTAGTACCAAGGTTAAGAATGAGTAGAGCCATACCACAGCTCCTCCTACATGCCCTCATAGTTTGGACAGGTGCGACTTTACCTGTGCCTTTGCCTTTGTGGCCGTAACAGTACAAGCTGAGTGTACTACACTGTATTTTTGGTGTACTGATGTTTTCTTCATTTTGTGGGAGCTTTTGTTAACACACGCAGGAACCGTAGAAATGGACTGTGAAAGCCAGCTGTTATATGTATTGCTCTCTGGACCACTGCATCTTAATTTTACATGGAAACAATTTCACTTTCTTGGTAATAGCCTCTGTGTGTTCGTTCGTTCATTCGTTCCCTAGTCATGCTGTGGTGAAGGTATCTTCAGATTTTGTGGGACCATAATCAGTCCCTGTGCACATAGTGTTTTGTGGTGTTCTGATCTCATTGTATGGCACCAGGGTTGTTGACCATAGTTTGAATCATGTTGAGAAACGTCCCTGTGCTTCTCTTTTGTATGAGATTCATCTCTTGAAAAACATGAACATTATGGTAAAGTCCTTTTTACTAAAGTGTGAAGCTTCTTTGTAGTGTTCACGGAACATGCTCCCATTCAGCTTTGTTCCATGAGTTGTCATAAGGATCAGCATCTTCTCGCATGACTGCTGCAATCATTGGATGTTTTGGCCAGTAGATAACAAAATTTGGGCATCCTTGTTTTAGATACTGTATTTTGAGAACTGGTGAGTTGGGAAGGAAGGTGATGTATGTAAATAACTAAAGTCTGAACACTATGAAGTTAGAAGTTACCGAAATACTGCTTGTATCTACAGATTGTACCACTTGGAAATGGTCAGGTGCTGCATGATTTATTTATTGGGGGGGTCTCACTGTCTCTTATTCACTACAGTGCTTCATAGCAGAGTTACAAAAGGAACCGAAGTGTATATTGCTGGAACCCAAGAAATGAGTGAATGTACATGTGTGACTTGAAAATCTTAGGCTTAAAATGAGAACACAGTTCACTTGTGATTCTTGATACTTGACACACAGGAATTTGTGTGAGTAGCAAATGCTCTGGTTTGTGGAATTCTTCGTGCATTGAAAAGAGATACATTAACCTGTTGTGAACAGTGCAGAAATGAAGTAAGAGAGAAGTTTATAAATGGACTGGAAATGTTGAGATATCGTATTCCATCATTTCATGTAGACCATCATCTAATACGAACAGTTGTAGTGATGACATATCTGGCTCGCTTTGATGGATAAATGAAGAAATGTTCTGTTTGCCATTGTGAATCTGAGCAGTTGTGATTGGGACTAGGAGTGATAGAAGCACACGTCACTGCTCTGGTGAAAACAGGAGTTTTTCAAATATGAAGGAAAAAAGGGCAAATATTAATATAATGCTAAGCCTGAAGTTTAATTTTGTGCATTGTTAACATATAAACCCAAGAAGATGTGCATCTGTCTGACACAAACAGGGATTGTTTGACATTTCCTGTTTAACCATTTGAAGAAGTGTCTTGACATTAATTTCGCTGGACATATATTGAGCCTGCTTCACAACGGACATGCTACAGGCTCGTAGTCAGAAACAAGATATGAAGACTCAGTGAAGTGCGTCATTGCAAGATTGTTTCTGCATAAAGTGTAGTAGGTTATATTCCTGAAACAGGGTAGTTATAGTTAAGGTATACATTGTGAGTTTAAGTTGTCTTCATTCATTGTATCTTGCAGTTTTTCCCCCAGCCTGTACGTCGTCCTGATTCAAGTGATGACCGACATGTAATTGCTCGACATGCTGAGATCTATCCCAAAGAAGACGAGCTACAAGCTGTGCAGCGTATAGTATCGCACACTGAGAAGGCACTGAAGTTTGTGTCTGACCATTTAGCTGATATGGCTACTGCTGCAGCCAAACAGGCAGCTGCAGCTAAGCCAGTTGTTGGTGCAGGGGCTAAACCTGCAGTAGGTGTGGGGGCCAAGGTTGGAACACCACCAGTTAAGACTGGTCCAGTAGGTATGTAGGAATTTATTACACATATGGAAAATGTAAAAAGTTTATGCATGCTACTTGTCATTATTCTGGAGTTCTGCATGACAGAGTATTTGCAGACAGGAGCAGAATGTTGCAGTGTCCACCTTTGGTGAAAAAATTTATATTTTGTTGTTGATAGCATTGCTTAGATTGTTTTATTGTTCTATCAAGTTTACTGTCTGGGTATAAGCATGGCTGTCTTCGCAAAACTTTTTGTGTTATTGTGGTTATATGTATTTGATAAAATGCTCTTGTGGACAGTGATATATGTGCATAGGAACAGATTCTTGATAGACTTTTGATCCAAATTCTGATGTTTGTAACGGCAGTAATATCCCTCTCAAATTTCAACATGCATTATCCTACTGTATAATAGTAGTCCAGGTGATTGGTTGCAATGATGACATACCTAGCTCGCTTTGACGAATAAATGAAGAGAACTAATTTGTTCCCTATTATTTACCATACCTGAGCAACTTATCAAGCAGAAGAGATGTAGCAGTGTCTTAATGGAGTAAGTAGTTGAATATTACCTTAACCCAGATGAGGTATCTATTCAGGTAAAGCTGTGCCAGCAGTGAAACCTGCTGTTGGAACCAAGGTTGTTGCTGGTACCTCACCTGCAGTTAAGCCTGCAGGCCAGGGTCCAGTACCATCTTCAACAGTGGCAAACAAAACTGAAAATGTGGAGAAGCCCAAACCCGACGTGTCAAAAGAAGAAAAGAAGGAAGATGGTCGTGATGGCAATCTGTAAGTTTGCTTATGTTTACAAAATACTAAATTCAGTCATCTTTGTTTAATGAGCACTTGTGCCCAGGAATTTCTCTGTTCAAATACAGGATTCAGAAAATGCTGATACCTTTAATGTGTATCTATTTCTGATTTTCTCCATATAAATAATTGTTGGTGAGTTAAATTAATACTTAAAATTGAGCCTGTAAACCACATCCCTGTATTTTCAGTAAAAGTGTTTGCAAGTATTACAGTAGTACTGTTATACAGATGTGCATATGCAAATTTGTTAAACAGGTTGACTAGAAGTGTGTGTGATGATGATTTTTGGTTTTATTTTTGAAAATTTAATGGGTCTCCAAACTTGTGTGAGTTAGTCTTACGTGCAGGTGCATAATTCTGGCATGGAGACAAGCCCTTTTCATTGTGGAGACAATGTCACTTGTAACTGTCACCTGGTAATTCTGGCGTGGAAACAAGTCCTTTTCATTGTGGAGACAATGTCACTTGAAACTGTCACCTTTTTTCCTCCTCCCATTGCTGCTGTATCCCATCTGATCTGTGTCAGCCAGCCGAAAGCACCTGTCATAAGCAGTGGTTATCATTACCAGAATTCCATATGAACAGAACAACTAGAAGACTGGAGGGGAAAATAGAGGTACATATTTGAGGGGTAGTTCAACAGTTTGGTGTGTAGGGAGTTCATTGATAGGACGTTATCCATGCACTCCATATGGTTGGAGAGGAATTTAAAAAAGGGAGGAGGTATAATAGGCATTTTGCTTTTAAGGAATTCAGTGAAAGTGCTTCAATTACAGATTTTCATTCCACCGGGATAAGGATGACAGCCAGGTGCCCCGTGTACTGAAGGGTGTAATGCGTGTGGGGGTATTGGCCAAGGGTCTGCTTCTGCATGGTGATACAGCCGTGAATCTCGTTGTACTGTGTGCGGAGAAACCCACACGGACTCTGCTTAATAAGGTGGTTGAGAATCTCCCAAAACAACTCCAGGTATGTTGCTGTTTCGTAACAGAAGACAGTTTCTCAGTCTTATACTTATGAGAAGATGCATTATTCACAATTCTTACATCCAAGTACTATGTCTGGAATTCGGTAGTGTGATGAAAACTTCTGCTTTATGTGGACCTAGTGGCATAGCATAACAGATTTTCTTTGTCAAGGTATCATCTAAAAAAATTCAGGAGCATTGGTGAATGTATGTTACAGTGACTAATGTAATTGCTCTTTTGTTTCTGCTGTGTTTGGGCAATAAATCACAAGATATTTGTATACGTTGAGGTTATTCTTCTGAAGGGATGCCACTTTGCAAATTATATTTATCATAAAACCAAAAAAAAAGTATATATCGAAATATAAAGATAAAAATCATTAGAAATACAGTGAAACCCACGTATGATGTTTCTGGAAAAATTCAGTGAACGAGGTTTATTAAACAGGATTCATTTTCATCACCAAACCACATTTCAGGTCTTTCTTTGTTGATTCTGACACATTCCTGGACATAGGACAAGAGTTTTTTGACCAGCAGTCAGTAGCTGAAGAGCTTGTTCTTGGTGGAACTATGCCATAATAACAATTCTGCTGTAATATGTTTGCTATTGGAACTTTTTTTTCTCAGTTCAGATGTTCAGCTAGTGTTGTCTCATACTTAGGGTTGACACAAATATGCAGAGTTATCACAAACCAACTAATGCACTTCATTCACATTGAATTGTTTAGAAGAATGCATCTACATGTTTTGAACCTACAGGGTTCATCCTCGGGGAGTCACACAATCACTAATCACACTCGCTAACCACAATATGGTAACAAAAGTTGGTCACAGCTTAAAATATATCTGCTGCGTTGATGAAATGTCATTAAACTTCTCTTTTTGAGACGATGAATATAACTTGGTTAAAAAGATGCATTGTGCATTGATATATGGGGCAGTTTTTGGAGTGTACTGAAAGGTATAGTTGTATCCTGTTAGCATTGTATTACATGGTCATCATATATAAGTAAATTCTATGCACAGTTATGGTCGGTGTATACACATTCAAATGTAATCATATCTATATAATAGTCTAATAATGTGGAATGTAGATAGATAGACAGTTGCGAAGACGATAGTGTACATACCTGTGGTACTGTCAGTGGCAAGGTGTGTTACGGCTGGTGGGTAGACACGCACTAAGTTTGTACGTGTAGGGTAGCTACAAGGTTCTCAGGTCACATGGTTGTGACGTAAAGGGAAGTTGTTTAGGAGTTGAAACAGAGCTTTGTATTCAGCTGGATATTGTTCATTAACTAGTTTGTTGTTTAATGCGTATAACTGGATATAAAACTGTTCAAATGTGTTCATTGATTGTTGGCCTTTTTTGATATATTTGATTAAAGACATGCTGTTGATATACCCAGATTTGTGTCTTGTTGAGTATGTGAACGGCATATGCCGATTGTAGGTTGTAGTTCTTTATATATGTAGTGTGTTCAAGGTAGCTTTGTCTTAAGTTTTGTTCGGTGTGACCAACATATGCACGTTTGCACGTAGAACATGTCAATTTGTAGATGGGACATTTTGTATGTTCATTGTCAGCTCTAGTAGGCATAGGTTTGAACATGTCGTATAAAGTGTTGGTACTATGGAACGTAATTCATATGTTGGTTTTCCTGAATAAATTAGTGATCTTACATACCTGTGGACCATAATATGTGAATAATGCCCATCTCTTTTTTATATTTGGTTCACTATTACAAGGTCGGGTGTTGTTGTTTCTTCCCTGTATATATGAGCTTAAATTCTGAATGTATGTGTAGGGGAATTTGTTGGCTTGTGCTATATATTGTATGGCATACCATACAATATATAGCACAAGCCAACAGCACCACATTGCTAACTTTCAGGGTATTTCTGACCTACTTTCCAAAGTGTTCAAGTTTCATCATCATATGCAGCTGTGCTCCAAATGTAGTACTTTACTAGGTTCTTTCTTAAATTTAAGTGTAATTTGCTGTTGAAAAGGTCTGTATCTTCTATACTGGTTGTATAATTAAAGCTTCCATTTTACTTTCAGGTGATTTACTTATTAAAAAAACTGGAATACAGTAAAACCCTCTTAAGACCTTTTTGAAAATTCCAAGAAAATCTGACTTCTTAAGCGGGAAATATCTTAAAAGGGTAGGATCGAGAAGTTGTATTTTTTTAATTTTTTGTGAACTTATTACATATGTGTGTATGCTGAATTTGTGCAATTTGCAGCTGTCTTAACACATTCTCACCTGTGTCTGACCATCTAACCATTTATCTGTAACCATTCACAGTTTTATTTACACCTTTGACTTTACCGTCACTGACTTTTCATTCACAAGTTCATATTCCTTTCTAGATGTTTACTTTTCCTTGAAATATTTGCCAAGCGTGGTTCATCTTGCTCGCTTTTCAAACACAGTTGCAGTATACATCTTCAGATTCCACATGTTAGCTATTAGGTATACCATGAAGGGTGGTTAGTAGTTCCAGTCACTTTCACTAACTCTGCAGTGTCTTGAATTTATTTTCTGGAATTGCTGATGTAACTTATCTGCACACAGTCACCACAAATGCTTCACATTCACACACCACCACAGTGCATTTATGTTACCGCCGATAAGAAGTTTAAACAAGTTGTCACATGGGAGCACCCATGCATCTGGTGTCAAACTGCTGTCCCCCCAGTGGGTTGGCTTCCACCCCTCATGGTAGGACTCCATGCCAGCAAGGTGGAACTCTGGCAGGCATACCAGAACTCTGTCAAATGTTACTGGCTGCCTGAGTTCCCTGCTAGTGCCAGCCAGTTGCAGCGGCAAGTCATCTTCCACATGTGAGCATTGCCAAATGCAGGCTCATGCAGGTCACGGAACAGCAATTATAGGCTGCCAGCCCCCTGATACAATCTTTCAGTCATCGCGACAGAGACCCAGTAGTGAGGACTGACTGCAGTCTCTGCATTGCAAGAGAAATACAACACACCTGCACCATGAGGTTGTGTCATTCTGCTGTGTGAAACTAGCGGAAATGACGTTGGAGATTGACCTATATGAACTCACTGCGCCATTTGGACACTGTATTTTTGAAACAGAATGAATTGAAGCTTGGGGAAATCGTTTAGATTTCGATACACAAAATGTATTAAATGGTTAAAAAAATGTTTCGCTGTCAACTTTTGTTACTTCTTAGACAGGAAATGTTCTTATGCAGGGACATATTAAAAGTGCAGCATGTAATGTTAATCAGGTGGGATAATTTTGGTGCTTTTTTTATCCTGACATCTTAGGTGGGAAAGCATCTTAACCGGGGATGTCTTAAATGTTTTTACTGTACCTATAAACCAACGTTTTACAGATAACACCAACTTCCTGCCAAATGTATGTTCTCCCTTATATTTGCCATCATGTGATATGTTTATATTTTTTTCCTGTATTATCATTCTGTCGACACTGAGCCTGAATACTGTGTCTCTTCTACAAACCAGTCACAGCATATAGACTCTCAACCTGTCTCTGTTCACGACTACAGGAAACCCAAGCTTTTGTCAGTATACTTATCATCTAACCTGATGATCACGTTTCAGAATGTACAGACTGCTGACACAAGTGAGCCCTAAACTATTCTCCATCCAAGAATACATTGTAACCTATATCTATATACACTGTAAAATATCCTTAAGGGTAGAATGTTTATCCTGTATCAGAACTCATTATTAATATTTTCCTAGATATTACTCCCTCTTACCATTCTATAACTTTTAAGTCTGTATTGCTATATAACCCTCTTAAAATAATAACTTCATTGTAAAATGAAATCTCATTTTGATTCAAAACACTTGAAAGTTGCATTAATCCTCTTAAGTATTTTTGGAATTCTGTATTACATGATGGCCTATCCCAACTGAAACATGTTTTAACCAAATTATATGTATATAATTAACATTTTAGTTTAATTGACTTTGTTTTCCTCTGTCATTGTTTATTGTCACAACAGGATGAGTAAAGTTAAGACACTACTGCATATTCCAGAAACAACGTTTGTGCCCCACTGTTTCCATATGCAGCACATTCCACACATCTTTCCATTCATTTACATTGCTCATGTTTTAGCTCTTTGGGATGGCCCTAGATGATGGCAGGTTTTTTTTTAGTGAACTTGGCCAGTATGGTCGCAAATACTACACACATTTGTAGTTTTGGCTGAAATGATTGTTTTAGTGTTTTATGCAGGAGAGGTTTTATGAAACTTGTTTTCCAGGTCGTTGCGCCCGAAGACACATACAAGGTCCACCGAAAACTGGAAGAGGCTGCCATTATTGTAATGGGAGTGAAAGAGCCTCATATCACTGTTACCATTACCCTAACATCGCCAATCATGCGTGAGCAGTTGCTGACCCCGCCGGAAGGAAGTGGTGGTAAGAAAACGAATCATCGGCAGTGCAGGTATCATAGAGATAGCGAACCAGGGGCCCATTATGAGGTGGTGCAGGTTGTGCACATATGTGCATCTTACTTTCTTGTGCTGCCCAAATAATGTTTTCAAAAACATACCAGAGTTTCTCTCCAGTTCAAAGACTTCAGTTAGCAATCTTTACAGTCAAGAGTTGTAATGATTCTAAGGAGAGAGAAGTCACTTTGGGTGGCCCCTGGGATGATATTCTCCAAACATGCTAGCCTGGTGCATGGATTCTTTGTATGAAAGACAGGCTAGCATATTCCAGGCCAAGAAAAGGATAAAATTCTAACACCTTAAGTGCTTATTTAGGTTGGATGATTAGGTCATTTTGAGATCATGCTTCTAGTCATTGATATGTGAGGTTGGATGAATTTTGTCACTGATAATGTTTGTTCTTTTCATGAGCCTGTTGTCTTACTGCTAAGGTTTCTAGGTATCCTGTCGACTTTACAGCCACCGAGAAGGGGGATCGTTGAACGCCGTGACAAATGGGAAGGATTTTTGACCATGCGGGATAAAACAGTTTCATAGCCGCTGGGTTTAGGTCAGACTGGCCTGAGTTGCTGTCAAGCTTGAGTTATAAATGTTAATATCTCCATCTGTAAGATAGTCACAATGAGAGATGGCATTTGAATGAAGGTGATAGCGATGGTAGTGGGCAGTTGTTAAAACTTGTCGAATGTAACCCAGAGAGAAGTTTGTTCTGATCAGTGATCACTTGGAAATTTCTTTGTGTGTTATGTTCTTCCCAGTGTTTGCTTCTGTTTCTGGTAGCCACGTTCAGTTGAAAATTGTGTGTTATTTCTCTCTTTAAGTGAAGAGACCAACAGCCTCCCAGCGACTTCCAGCAGAAGACGTCGTCATCTCATTTCCATTGAATAAACTCTTCAGTCGTGTTTCTGTGACCTACTCCCTAGACTTGAAACTGTTTTACTTACTGCTATGGTGAAGTGTGTTAAACCGCGATGGTCAAACACCCTTTGTAATTTTGTCTGATTGGCTGTTTTTCCATCTTTCTTCCCCAACCCTAGACTCAGTGTCTGTGAGTCAGGCGCAGGCAACCAAGGATCCGCCAGACGTGCTCGACAAGCAGAAATGTTTGGATGCCCTGGCAGCTTTGAGGCATGCCAAGTGGTTCCAGGTTTGAAGGAATTCCTCCTTTATGTTTAATAAAGACAAAAAATCAGATATCATGAAATTATACTTTTCAGCCTTGTGTCTGTCAAGTTTAACGTAGATTTCGCTTTAAGGGTGATGGAAATACAGAGTAACAACTTCGGCGTGTGCTGATATCTCAGTGGAAGAAGTCATTCTGAGCATAACCAGTACTTGCTTTTGTTAAAGTTCACACAATGCTCATTCAACTGTTGCAAGGTGATAACAAAACTGAATAAGTGGCGACATCCACACTGTTGCATTTGCAGTAGTACTGTTTACAATAATTGGCTTCTTCTGCTGGAGGTACAATTGCAGAACCCAAACAAGATGCACTGTGATTCCATTATTCTTTACCAATGCCCTAAGCACATTTCTGTAATAACCATACAAAATCAGAAACTTGCTGTTTACTTTATCAGTAAATTGTGATGATGTAAGATAGTAATTACACCTACTTAGTAGTATTTTCTGTGAATATAAAGTTTATTACTACCACACATTTTTGTTAATATAAATGTTTGTGCCCTTGTGTATGTGTAATTTTTTGCTTCCAATAATAGATATTACAGGTCAGGTTTTTAGAAATAAGAAAATTGAAGTCATTTTTAATGGGATATGATTGTGGTATATTATTGAGGATTATTTGGTTTCTGGAATGTGTTCATCATGTTATGTTCTGAACAGAACATAGCCTTGTGGAAACTTGATCTGTTTTCATCAGGTGAAAGGGTGGGAAAGTACCCAGTCACGTGAGTCTGATAGAAAGTCACTGGGCCCCGATGAGGACAGCTTGTTTTGTCGGACCCAGCTGGGTGGGTATATCCCCAGCCGTTCACATAGGATGCATGTTCTGTTTGGAATTGGAGATAGTGTACAAAGTTAAAAAAACAATCTTAAAAGAAATTGTAGTTAGGGTTGTGTTTAAGAATAGTTTGTGTACTGTGCTACTGGATCTGATTCTTCATCGGTAGTGTCAGTGTGTGTCTGATACATGAGGCTGGAAAGTTAGCGAATATATGCTCACAAAGCGAAACCTCTTTGTTCCCAGGGCATTATCTCTTCATTGGGTTTGAAGTTCCCTTCGCACTGTACATGCATACCACAGTTCGTCCGTACTTATCGCAAGAAGTGTGCATGTTAGACTTTCTTTGTTCATTTAGTTATTAAAGAGTGGGATGGAAAACAAACAACAGTAACTGGCAATATATTTTTCATGTAGTGTTTGTTTGGGAGTTTAAATTGTAATAGCTATATACTAATTTCGGGAGATATGAAGAATGATTAATGGGGTGTGGTTTAGCATGCACAGCGGTTTAAATAAATGTTCTCAGTTGTAGGACGAACGTTAGGTAAAATCTCATAAATGTAAAGGTAAAATGTGTGGTGTGAATTTCTCTGCTTTGGTAGATTGATGTATTGATGTCTATCATAGGCTAGGGCAACTGGACTGCAGAGCTGTGTGATGGTGATCCGAATCCTTCGAGATTTGTGTCAGCGAGTTCCTACCTGGGCCCCTCTTAATAGCTGGGTAAGAAATCTATGATTTGAATGAAGAAGATACTACTAAAAACTGTCTGAAGGAAGTTAATGATGTGAGAATCAGATGTTACATAGAGGCTTTTGCAGTGACCATTATTGTGTTGAGTAAGAATCAGATGGTACCTGTATGAAATGTGAGGTTTTCTCAGTGCCGAAAATTCATATTAGTAAACTAAGGCTCATGTGTTAACTGTATGAGATTGACATTTTCAGATTGGTGATAATCTGTGTTCTCATTTTTTGGATTATGACATTGTGTAGCCTGGTAGGTTGGAACCATTGTTCTGGAGGAACATACTGGCTCCTCCTCCACGACATTTCTATCCCCTGCCTGTAAGGTCTTGTTACAAGGCTGACATTAGTCTTTTTGTTGCAGGCAATGGAATTGCTTGTAGAGAAAGTCATCAGTTCTGCTGCACAGCCGCTTAGTCCTGGGGATGCACTACGCAGAATTATGGAAGCGCTAGCTTCTGGTATTCTGCTGCCAGGTGGTCCAGGTCTTCTGGATCCCTGTGAAAAGGATCCGTCAGATGCTGCAGGCAACATGTTACCTCAGCAGCGTGAGGACATCACTGCCTCAGCACAGGTGCTTGCCATAAATATTTTTGGTATTGATATGTAATGGAGTTGTAAAATAAAGTTCGGGTATAACAAATTTGTAACTAAAAATATGGTTTTAATGTTCCATAATTTTAGATGTGTGCATTCTCTGTATACAGTTCAGCTTTCTGAGCTGCTTTTGTAGGCTGCTTTTTTTAATTTAGTGATGAAAAGTATAGCTTTCACCATCAAGAAACTTTAAGCAACTATGTTGGTGTACTGACTGGTGAATTTAGTCTCAACCCACTGTTGACCAAACAATAAACCCTTTTGTTGTCATTCTTAACCGAAGTATGCATTTTATTTGTCAGTATACACCAAGGAGCTTCTAAGAAGATCAGGTAGCAGCAACAGACTACCATTTAAGCATAGGTGCAGGGGCAGTGACAGTGATTTCCAAATAAGTGTTAAATGTTCTGTCAGAATATTCCATTGAAGCATATGTATGGTTTGTCCTACAGCATGCTCTGCGATTGATAGCCTTCCGTCAAATACACAAGGTGTTGGGAATGGATCCATTACCACCTCCGAAGTTTACTCGTGGAAGATTTAACCGTAAACGTAGGCGTGATAATAGCAGTGGAGAAGGAAATGACTCTGAAGGTATATACAGTAGCACATATGTTGAACATGTATTTTAGTGCAAGATGGAGCTTCTCACAGTGGTGTTGCTGAAGGTACAAGTCTTGGGATTTTATGCCGTGTTGATTGGTTCTGGTTCGACTGCTTGACTCAGCAAATGAAGCTGTTTCTTCAAAACATTGGTAACTATCAATCAGCATGGTGTGATATCTTACAAGACTTGAATTGTCATTTATTTTAGTATTAAATTTTTTGTGATTGTCTAATGCCTAGTGAGAATGGCATAATCAAGTGAAAAGTTGTGTAATTAATCTGTCTACAACCAGATCCTGAAAGGAAACAATGAGTTCTCCATTTGTGTGATAATGAACCATTTCCCCTTCATGTGCCTTCCTCCAGTCCCACCAGTTGTCTCTTTCTGTGTCCAGTGTGTGATGATGACAGAGGGAAGGTGTCCAGTGTAGGTAGCTTGTGTAGATGGCAGACTTTCAGGGCTTGTGTGTATCTATGAGATATCACTAATGTTTGAGGACTGTTGCGATTGTCCTAAAACATATTAGTGATATCTCACGTGTGACACCATTGTCAGAAAATTTTAGTGTCCTGTTGTGTTTATCATTTCATGGTACTAGTTGGTGGTGCATATCTGAGATTTTGCAGAATGATTGTAACATTGTTTATAATTTATTTTCACAGCTGGAGATGGCAAAAAGGATAAGAAAGAAGATGTTGATGAAAAGATGGAGACTGAGAAAAGTGGGAAGTGAGCAACCATGTCATGTACATACTGAATCTGTTGCAGTAGCATTATTCTTAAAAATTTGTCATAGAATATAATGGTGTGAAAAAGAGTCACTTATTTTCTGTTCACTGTTTTTCATGTGCCTGTAAACCTGTGTAAAGAATTTGTGCTTACCTGTTCCAGTGCAGTTGGCTGCATGTTCACTTTGACAGTTAACTTCTATATAAATGTTGAATTAACTGCTCCACACAAATATTGTAAGGCATTTCATCATTAGTGAATCGATATACTGTTAGTCATTTGAATCTTATAAAGTACTAGGCAGTAGGTGCATCATCAACAATGGATATTTTTAATTTTGTTAGAGAATTATTTTTGACTTAATGTTGAGTAACCAGGTCATAGAAAACATTTCTACATTGAATCAGTGTTATTTTAAGGTTTCCTAGTTATATCATTCCTTTGCCGTGAATTCCAATTACCACTGTATTTGCCATTGTGGAATAAAAATAATAGAAGAAATTGCTTTAATTATATATGCTGTCATGTGACCCTTTCCACTCAATATTTTTTTCAACTTCAGCTCGTTCCAGGTTTTGTAATCAACAAAAATGCTTTTTGGTCTTATGACACTAGAAACTTACAACTGATGAAAAGAAATCAACTGAAATGTGGTGCATTCCTATGCAAACCAGAGATGGTTGATGTTGGGGAGAAGTCATGAGCGTGGGATTGTATGTTTAACAGATGGCAGGAAACTTTAACCAGGTGCATTAATATGGGAGCATTGCAGTACTCAATGTGTGCTGGCAGAGAGTGGAAAGGGTTGAGAAAGTCATCAATGCTTCATAATAGAATTTTGTTATTTCAGAATACCATAATCATAGTTCTTGTCACAGGGTCATGAGTAGTATTGTGTTCCTATTAAAGAGGGTGCCAGATAGGGATCCCCTGTAAATACAAATTGTGAACTAGCTCATAATTTAATGATGGAACTGTATATTCTAATGCCATATGCTTGGCTACAGATAGGATTCATTACACAGCTTGTTGGTTCTCGAAACAGGCTGGGCAATGAAGATAGGTGTGGTTTTAATGTGTCATGTTCAAAATGGGATAAGAGTGCTTTTAATTGGTTAATGTATATGTGTGTGTGATGCTTGTAATGTGTGTTGTCTGCTTGGGAAAATACAAATGAGACTTGTTTACATGATAAAAGGACCTGCAAGTTTCCCATCATCCACCAAACTTCTCACATCCAGAATATAAGAAACTTCCATTTATGTTTTTCACTTCGTCTTCAGCGTGCATTTTTCACATAGAATAACAGTAATCACCAACAGTACACAGACAACACTCCACCATGCAGAACACAACAGAACACAATACAGACTGTTACACCAAACTTTCTTCGCCAACAAGGATTTATGTGGCTTTTCAATCCATAAACAGACTGCATGACTGCTAAGTTATATAACAGCGTACTGTATAGCCAAAACAGTGTGTTGTATAATACAGAACATGGAATTTTAGCATTTTTAAATGTTTTAACATCTTTAGACTATAAACCAAGTGGAGTGCGACAATGTATTATGTAATGTGAAACATTGTTTTACATTTTAATACTATAACATTATCTGCAAACTGAAAATTGAAGTATCAACACTCAAATCAAACCAGCCTCAGTTACCTTAATCAAAAAAGTGACGAGTGTCTTATGATATTAGTGTGAAGACATCCCCCTGAAGATGATGTAGACAAACATCGAAACATGTTGGGGTAATGAATACTAAATAAGTGCATTTTGTTGGTGATTATTGTTATTCCATTTATGTCTTTCAGATTTATGGTACATACGTGTAGTGGGATGATTATTGACTTTCCACTGTTACATGGAACATTCATGTTTCTAGGGATATAAATAACTTCTACTGTTCATCGCACCCTTGTGAATTATGAGGGAACCACATAGTTTCAGTATTTGTAACTCCTTTGCGACCTGTAACTTGTGTAACTATGAGTATTATGGGCCTGATAGCATATATAGGTAATTGAAATTGGCAGCTAATTTGAGCAGGTGAGTTTGGTATAGCTTTGTCATTTTACAACGTATGGGCCAAATGTACCATACTATGATGTTTCTAACCCATGATGTCCCTACAAATTCAGACAGCAGGAACTCAAATTTTTTGTGCACTTGATTTCCTTTGACTCACCCTTTTACATTTGGCTGATGAGAACTATACAAGCAGGTCATGTCTTATGTGATTTCTTTTTGTGTGATTTCACTTTAATGCAGCTTGAAAATTTACACCACTTTGGAATTTACATCATAATTTTAGTTTAAATGTGATTTGGCATAGACAGTCCATGGCTGCACTTATGTTTGGTAGGAGGCTGGCAGAAAGTGACATTACTGTCACGCCATTAGTCACGTATATGGAGTGATTATGTTGGTGATATAGTCACAGCTCATTTAGTTTCCTCTTCAACAGTATTGGCTTTTCTTACGAACATACATGAGAAATGTTAATCTGCGTCACCTAGTGCATTCTGAGTGAAACATCGACGAAAGACAATCGGTATTGAAGAGAAATTAAGACGTAGTAAGCAAACTTGAAGAAGGTAAATGAATTGTTTGACATATGCCATAATGTTAGACTCATTCATGATAGTGTATGTACTTTTCTTGATAGTGCTGGTAGAATTAAAGTGCTGAGTCAGAGAATAACATGTTTATGTGGCTGAACTACCAGTGCTATTGGAATGAACCATACCAAAAACCGGATGTGAGTCTCTCATATTTTTACTGAATTATAAATAAATATGTAGAGTTGTACATCTACTGTATATATGGTACATATATACTCAACAGGTCTGTATGTTCACTAGTGGTATAGTTGTACATTATATAGTGTGGTTTTTGAGGAACATAACGCTGACATAAAATGAGACCTGCCTGTAGTTTGAAGAAGACATTAATGGAAACAAAATAAACCTGAGCAAGTGGGTGTAATGCTCAAGACTTGTTTTATGGCAGTGCCTAGTCTCAGTCTTGGCTGAATATGGACTGTTGTGACTGAGGGTTTTTGTGTTTGTCCTCTGTCTCCAGCAGATGTTCAGGTTCCACCTAAATTAGGCTGTGACTGCATCCTTTTAAGATTCCTTTTAATTAGTCATCCACCAGTCCTGCCCTTGGCATTGCATTGATTTGAGCTACTGGCAGCATTATAAAATGAACTAGCAATATAAGGAACTAGAACTTGAGTTCTGTTGTACTAAGCAGCAACACTGCACTTGTGTACCAGTATGTGCTATCGCATTGTTTTGTGTGTCTTAAGCTGTGATATATGCTCACTTTTCAGATCAGTGGATAACAGGGTGGGCTGTAACAAGTCATGATTTAATAGTGCTCAACTCTTTCCTGCAGGATTTTGTGAAGGATGGCATTGTGCAGTTTTGTGGGAGGGAGTTGCAGTGCTGGTGATGCCTCCATTGCTGACTGGCTGATCTGTAATGTCTTGAATTTTTGCATGGCTGTGAATGAAGTGAATTTTAATTTGTAAAGGGAAAAAAGTTCATCTCTGTGCACACCACAAAGACATTGGGCAGTGGAGGAATAGCTCCACTCATTCTTAACCTTCACACGTGATGGAAGTGAGCGGTCAATTTAATGCCCTAATCTAATTTACTCTTGGCAAAAAAAGAAAAAAGGCCCTCATACCAATTGAATAGGCTGGATGGGCTACAGCACTGGTCTATGTGATTTGAGAAAAGGAAAATCCCTTTGCCATGCTGGGTGTTGAACCATGATTCCTCTGCAGTTTGGTATGTCTGTAGCCCAGTCAGTACATCAATTATGCTGTTCCGGCTCTAACAATTTGAGCATACAATTGAATGTGCTATGTAGCTTTTTGTGTTTCATTCACATATAACCTGTTCAGTGTTGCAATGTGGCATTGTTTTCATATTTCTGTTGTTTTCTGTACTTCATGTCTAGCTTTGAGGTTAGGAATATGAGTGGAGCTATAGCACAGCTCCATACATGTTCCTGGATACATTTTAGCTCACCTTTCCTTCCCGAAATGGAAAGGAAATTTGGCTTAGATCATGATGATGCTGTTGCCTTTCAACTTACCGATCGGGAGATTTTCGCGAAACCTGGTGCGAACATTGTCATTGAGTGACACCCTAGCGTCAGTGGTGTACCTCGTAATTTTCTAGTGATATAATAATAATAATAATAATAATAATAATAATAATAATAATACAGATGCGCAGTGGCGTAGCAAGCTTTTTTGACGCCGACTGCGAAAAAACACAGACAGCATCTGACACATTTTGGGAGCTTTAAAAGAAACCAATGATTTATTGAATTTCCTTTTATTTGCCTCACTTTAAAATCTGATGAGCGCAGGAAATCAAATTTGTTAATTTAATATAGGCCTATTCATTTTTCCGCATCTTGGACTCAGCTGACCTAGTCGGTCGAACCACCATAGCTACACTTCTATAGATGCTCTAACGTGTGAGGTGGGAGCGACACTTTCTTCCGGGCCCTGATCGAGTCAAGGTACGGACACAAATCTTATTACGCGTCATTCTGTGCAAGATCATATCCGACCTACTTTTACGTTGCCTCTGCACAGTTCATCCATGGGAAAGCCATGGACATGTTTGTGGGAAGTAAGTCAAGCTCTTATCCGAGAGCAAGGAAGTTAGTTCTCTGCTTTTTCGAGTTCAAATGGTGTGGTCTGTGTTCGGTCGTAATGTTGATTCCTTTCGTTGTGCTATTCATTGTTGAAGAACGAATTATAATGTGGCAGAAGTTTTGATATTGCCGTAATTCTGCATGTTCGAAGAAATTCTCGTGGGTAAGATAAAATGTTTTTGAACGTGTGCCGGGATTTCAGGTACTGTGGTTATGTGCTATGTGTATATACAATAGTTACTACGGATGACTCGATGTGCAGCGTGTTAAATGTTCTTGTATCAGTGGGGTTTTCACATTTGTGAGGTAAAGGTAGACTCCCATTACTTTCTTCCACAATGAAAAAGTTATAACTACGCTGTATTTAGTATCAAGGAAGATTTGCTTTTTTTGCTTCGTACGGCTGGTGAATTTTAACTACGTGGTGTAGTGTCTTTGAGAAGCTAATCGTTTCTCAGTCAAATTTCGCGCATTTTATTTAACCCGACGGGCGATTACCACAAGAGCCCACCACTTGTTGCTATCCTGAGCCAGATCAGTCCAGTCCGTGCTACACATATTATTTTTCCTCTCATCTCCACCAAAATCTTCTGAGTGGTATTTTGCCTTCAGGGTCGCTTAGAACCGTACATGACCCTCTCATCTCCCCCATAAATTATTAAACATTTATTTGTTGGAGCGTTTTGTGCATTTGTTAACTTCTAACAGCTGAGGGGAAAACATATTTTTATTTTGCAGTTTCGCATAAAACATTGTATGCCTGCTGAATTCAGAGATAGGAATGATCATTCAGATTGATGGTAATCAAACTTTCAGACAGATTGGGTCAGGTATTGCAATCATAAAAGCAGAAAGGCCCATCTATGGATGAGCTTAGATAATGGACAAATTATAGCTTTCACATTGTGGTTTTCATGGTTGTGACACTGTGTTACTGTACATTGATACCAGTATTCTGAAGGAACCTTTTGCCTTCATGTTTGGGGTTGAAGTGGTTATAGTGAGGATATAACTAGGTTATAGAAGGAGGATGCCAATGGAAGTGGTCACTCAAAGCCATGGGAGGGGAGTAGGAGGTAAAGCTGTGTGGGCAAACAGGAAGGGTGTGTGAAAGAGTGAGGAAGTCACCTTATTTAGGAACGGAAGGTGATGGAAATGAATAATGAAACACACCTGTGAGAAACTGCCTTTCTCCAGATGGTTTGGTGACATGGAGTTTGGTCACTCAGAACCACAGGAAAAGGAGCCATTAAGAACAGCGAGCCAGGTTTTGAGATAACAGGAGGATAAGACTGTCTTGTGCTTGGAGATTATCATTTTTACTTCCTTCAAGATTTGAATGAGCAGCCTCTGCGATGTGCTTGGGGAGAGCATCCTCACTGTAAACACCTTGACCTTGAAGATGGAGGCAGCATGCTCCTCTGAAAGGTTGGTGTCCACTTACAAGAACACGGTGTGAAAACCTGGAAAACGACTGGATGAAACTCAGTGCCATCGAGCACCTGAAAATATGCATCACGCCCTTCAGTTTGCCATAATTTTGTTCATCTGTGTCATTACAATAACTGTCTTGTAACAATGATTGTAAAAGGTAAAATGGTGAAGTTGTTCTTGTGCGTGCTGTGAAGGCACACCCGGAGGAGGGGGGGGGGAGAGGGTAGAAGTGTAGCTCCACTCATTTTTAACCTCAGCACTAGATGAAGGTGAGTGGTCAGCTTCATGCATTGGCCACTTTGTCCTGAGTACACATTTGAACAGGTGGCTGGGTGGAACTGAGTGCCAGGGTGGATGTTTTTGAGGCGAAAAATTTTGTGCCCTTGCTGGAAATCAAAGCCCAATTGTCATCTAATTACTCTCCCAGCTTTCAGATAGCCAATAATAAAGATATAAATGATTACTTTTCAGTTTGATTGTTGCAATGCTAATATAGCCTGTAGAAAATTGATTCAAATTCTTGAAAAGTGATATTCTTTTACATTTAACATATAGGTATATACTTTATTTGTATTGTCATGTATATAATCATGTTTAATTTTGTTAGAGTATATGTTTTGATCCAGTGTATTGGATTAGTGTCAAGTTGTTTCATTTGAGCCATTCAGTGGGGATTAAAAGAATTACAGTAGATGAGAAAATTCTCCAGTGATCCTTTTGAAGTTCACTATTGCATATCATGTATGTACAGGTGTTGTCTAAGTTAGAATATTGTTAACTGCATGTTAGAAAATGTCACCGTTATTTTCATAAAGTTGTTGATGAATGTGTGTAAGTGTCTATTTATGCTTGAATAGGTCTCAGACATTTTAATATGTGAACAATATTTCAGCTGTAAAAAGTTGTGAATGTATGATATGCACTGGTTAAATTTCACAATGATCCTTTGGAAGATTTTTAAATACATTGTAATTCTTTTAATGGTCACTTAGTGATTGGTGTGAAAAATGCATTATGTTGATCCTACAGTAGGATTAAAATGTGTCAGGGAGCAGTAGGTTGTTACACAAATAAAGTATATAGGCCTGCTTGTTGAAAATTTTGTAATGTTAAGTCACTAATGTTTTGCCATTCCACTGAACATTTTGAAAGCCATACCCACTGAAGGATATAAATTATCTGGCAACAGATCATAATTGTAAAAACATGTAAAAACAGTTGTACATGTTTTTGACAGTGTGAATACTTTCAAAGTGTTATTGAGGACACATAACATACTAAACTGCAGAGTTAACGGTATAAACCAGGTCACCTTTGTAAGTTCCTTTTAAGTGGCAAGTATCAATCCAGCCCCCCCCCCACACACACACACACACACACACACGTGTGCGCGCGAAAGTTATCTAATTTCATATTGAAATGGTTGAGATGATTAAGATTTGCACTGTATGTCAACCATATTATGATTGTAATATGAAATTAAGGAATGCGGTTTAAAACAAAATAATTTCATTGGTTTCAGACTTTGTTGGTGATAGAACATTGTGATGGATGGTGCAGTCAGTAATTTAGCTGTGGGGTTGCTTAAGTGCAAGATAAGTAAATGGGAATTGGATGGTGGTAAGTTATCTAAGTGGGTTATGTTACTCTCAACAATTTAATTGTACTTGAATGTAATGAAAATGAGGAGAATGTTAACAGTTACAGCAATCTTTGTATACTACATTGAAATTTATAAATATTGTTGTGATTGATGATACTGTTCTTACTTTTGTGTTTATATCACAATGGGATGTCACACTCATAAATATGAATGTAGTGAGTTTATATAATTGCACATGAATGTAATGAGTTCAAACATTACCAAGGACTGGAATTTCTAAAATTAAATACTATTTTCCAGAACATGATGACCAAGATAGGAGTATGCCTAGTTCAGTAAACAATAAAAGTCCGCCAATAAGGAAAATATTTGTGGGCAATTTAAGTAGTAGGGTAAGTAACAATGTCATTTATTTTCTTCTCTGATATGAAGTCACAATTTGAATGTACTTTCCAAACTGAGAAGTTTGAAACCATTGTTCACATATTTTGGACACAGCAAAAGGAATTGGAGTATGTTTTGAATGTCTTAATTTGGTTGATTCAGAATAATTATGTTGCACATATGCAATTTGATTGGAGCTGAAGGTAGGATACTAACAGGAAACACAAAATCATTGGTGACAAATAGACATGAATAGGTATGAAATTGTGTATCAGTTACTCTAGTCCAGAATAGTGCTCTGATTTATTCATTGGCTCAGACGTGATATTTTACAAACCTTTATTCATGGGCACCTCCATATACAGCTACTGCTATTTGTTATCAGAGTAATATATCATAGTGAAAATGGTAATGTAAGTATGATATTTATGTTTGTTGCTGTCTTCAATAATTTTTACATATTGTATGTTGGAGCCCCAGATAGGTGAGGGTTTCTAGTGCATGACTGGCAGGGAAACTGAAATCACTGTATTCTGGATACCTCAAAAGCATTTTTGCAAGGATTGTTAGACTTGGGTGTATAATTATAGTGACAGACCTGAATTACAGTTGTTATTTTTGTGACAGATATGCAAGATACATCCATGGAGGTTAGACTTTGAGGTTTCATTTTATTGACAGTGTTTAGTTCTTCAGGTTTCATTTTAGTCACAATACTTAAGGCTGCAGTTTTCATTTTATGGACAGAAACTGAAGTTCAACAAAAATAATTGTAACACCAAGATTAGTCTTTGAGGTTTTGTTTAAGGGATGCAAAGTTAATGCTTTCAAGTTTTGTTTCATTGATAGGAACTCATTTTCAACAAAAATAGCTATTGCTTGAAGGTTATGCTCTGAGGTTTTGTTTTGCTGACATACTCATAGAGCTTAGGCTTTAAGGTTTCATTGTAGTGACACAAACTTGAGAATATCAGGATTCATTTTATTGACATAAACTTGACCTTAACAGAGACATCTGTCATTATTTATTACATGGGTCTCCAACCTTTTTTTACAACGGGCCACAACTATTTTTGTGAACTGGCTCGCGGGGCACACGTGTAAAAATCACTGTGTGTGGTACACCTAACTGCCTAAATTGAAAAATTGTATATATTAGGGAGTTTTATTACAAAAATGCAACATTATTATAGTATGTTAACGGCCTTAATAAGAGGAAATATTGTCTTGATAAAAATCTTAAACATAAAAGCATTTCACTCTCTTGTTGCTCTCTGTCAAGGTCATACTCTACTTACTTGTGAATGGGTTGCGTGGATTTATTCGAACTAAAGACAACTGCATTGTTGTTTAATTTTTATAGTGTATGTATAATTTACAAATGTGGCCGCAGGCCGCATGACACAACAGTGATTTTTTATGTACGTTTCTGCTTCAGCAATTTTTATAGTGTTTGCACCATGTTCCTCAACCTTAGTTTCTTGGACACATTTTTTGTTTACGTAAGTTTTAGGTATGTATAGTGCAATTACATGAACGTGTTCAGTCTTGAATATTGCTTCTGTTGGAGACACAAGTCTTTTAACTTCTTGCTGCATGTACAATAGTAAGCAGTTGTATATAACAAGTAAATTCAGGCATGGCATCATTCTGGACTAGATCTGATATTAACGTTATTGAGGTTAACCCTTTATGTCTGATATACAAATGTATGTGCATAGTGCGTCCTGATGTGATGGAGTACATTTTGTTTTAAGTTTAATGCATTTTTTTTTGATTTGCTAAATTTTTACCAAATGTAACTAGTGTAGTATGTGTTACCAGCAATAAGCTTTTAATATACTAGATGGCAGCTTGTTAAGAATTTAAGGGATGATATAAGCAATATTTGGAAAGAGCTAAATCCTTTCTTTTAGAGTTGAATTTTGTAAAGGAATGACTGGCATAATAGTTCACAGATACTTGTCTTCACCATAAATTACCAGGCCACTTTAGCTCTGAGTAAGACAGTTGCCATGTGCTTGTATAAGAATTGGAGCTGATAAATTTAATTCTGAATTTAGTGCTGAAAATATCTTGGTATTGCCACTTTTCCATCTTCTATTTTTTTCAAATTGTATAACACACTCTTTCCATTGCTAAGTAAATTATTACAAACAGGAGGAGTAGTTATGAGTCTAATAGCCTATCGCCTGCTTGGATTATTTATTGTGGAACTGAATCCACATTTGGCAGTGCCACTTTTATCTTCATCTAGACTTCTGACTAAGAACTTGACAATATGTACTTTCAGTCAGTGTACATTTGTTGGCTTGGTGTATCCTGGTGTAAGTTTTCTATCTGTTCGGAAAATGGCTGCAGTTATCATCCTCTTAAAGCTTATTCTAGGTTGATACTGTTTCATAAATTAGTTAGCCTTTACATAAATATGTATGTTGACTTCTTGGAAGAATGCATGTTTGTAAATGAACTTTTTAATTAATTTTACATTGTTACTCAAGTTGCAGTTATTTAGATGTTGCCATTGTGTATGAAAAATTGTAGTTGTGGTTCTTTGTGTGCTATGTTATAGTAAAAACCCCAAATCCATTACTACAAGTTCTTACTAGTAAAAATGAAAATTCCCCAGCAGGAACTTGAAATTACTGCACCTGTTGGTGGAAACCTGAAATGAGTTTTAAGATATGGTATTTTATGCTGTTTTTAGTAAAAACTTATCAGTAGTACTGACCACATTTCCTTTAGTTAAAATGTTCCTGACTGATGCAACTTCCTAAAATTCCATGAAATACATGGCATTTACGGTTCTTTCTAGTACAAGCCAGTTTTTGAAGATTAAACTCAAATTCTCGCAGATCAGTTTTTGTCACATGTCTGTCGGCTAAAACTTGGTAAGATGTTCAAAAGTTTTATGTAACCAACACTGGACAGCATTGATGAGCATTTATTGAGGGTTGGCTTACAAGCAGATGGTTTGTCTGCAGAAAGTCTAAAACACATGAATTTAAGTGAAATGTGAATAAAGGCTATATTCCCAACTTTGCTTTTGCAAAAAAATATCTTCTATCCTTATCTGTGCCAGCCATTACTCTGTCTTCTGTGCTGGCCACTATATAACATTTACACTCATTTATTGTAGTGTATCTTAGTGTGTTCACGCAGTATACTTCCACCACAATTTAAAGGTCCGTGGCAGTTAGTGTGGAAGAATGGGATGTTGTAGTCAGAGCTTTATTTCAGCTGTTAGTGGCAGTGTCAAGCCACAAGCTTATGGCAGTAAATAAATTAATTCTGATTCATAACAGTTTTTTGAAACTTGTGGGCTTAATAAAATTGTGCAGTAAGTGTGGGATATTTCTCAATAATGACAGAGCCAGTGAGAGCTGCTGCTGCTACCAAGAGCTTTGGTTAGAACAGGCTTTTACTGAGAAGATCAGTAAATTGTAAGTCTTCCAACCTCAGTTCGGGATTTTATCAATAGCTACACAAATTCATACTGTAAACTGGTCAGTACAGGAACCCCTCACCCAGCACACTTTTGCCTGGTGTGGTTTTGACTGTACATGATGGAAAATTACGAACTATAGGCAAAAAATTTAAATACGCATGGATAAGAGTTGGTGGTTACTCACTTGTGTGGGAGCTGGTGCTGGTGGCATCAGCCACCGAAGCAAAATGTATGTATTTTAGGTGACTGGGGTTGCATAAGTGTAATTGTATTTTTGTAACTAATGTAATTGTATTTCTCCTGTAAGAATCTGTGCGACACAGTTTTGCCTAACACACTGTGTTCTTTGCCCCTAACCACTGCACTGGATGAGGGCTCAGTGTACTCATTTTGTCTGCGGTCCTTAGCCAATTCTCGTTTTTAGTGGTAGGAGCTGGTGATACTGGATTTTGGGTGTTTACTGTAATATATGCAGGAAATATGATCTGATTCAATTTTTTAGGAATAGTCTTTGAACAAAAATTGTTTTATTTTTAGACATCTTATTGTGATTTACGCCGTCTTTTTCGTCGGTACGGCAAAGTTATTGATGCACATGTCTCAAGAGATAAATTTACTCACGCAAAAAGGGGGTTTGGCTTTGTGACATTTAAGTTTCCAGAAGATGCATTAAGGTAAATAGAACACATTTAATAAATATGGTCTTTTATCTGTCCTGTTGGTTGCGATTATTGAAATGCAAATATACTGATAATAATTCTTTTAAAATACACACTTAGCTGTAACAGCTCTGGCACATTTACTGTGTTATTATCTTTTACTGTATTATTTTTGAATGCTGTTTTAAAGACTTGTGTGAACTGATGACTTTGAGCAGGAATGTTTGTATTTACACTATGCTTTTCTATTTTTTGCACAACAAACACATCAGGGCTGAAATCATGCAAATTATGGGGATGTAAGTAAAAATAGAAGTGGCTTGCTTTGTTGTTCCTTTGCTTAATGGAACTACCATACATTCAAAATGTACTGGGGGAGACAGCCTTCACACAAAACTGAGGTGAATGGCTGCTTTTACGCTCCATCTGTTTTTCCCCAGGCAAAGAGCGTGCTGGACACATTAGATCGGAGACTGGTTGGTCCTTGTAGCTGATATGGAACCTACACATGGAAAAATTTCCACCCATGCAGGGAATCAAATAAAGTAAAATATTACAAAAGCCAACCAAATGCACAATTTGTCTCTCATAATTATATTATGTAAAACATTAAAAATTAAAAACTCCTACATTTTTTGATTCCTGTAGGATCATCATATCAGGGAGTGTACACATCAAGTAATTATGTATAAAACACTATATAAAATTATTCATAACAGTTGTTGCTTGAAATATTGTACATCGTGTAGTAGAAGCAGAAGTATAGAGTAGACTGTTTTGTGTAAAACAGATGTTAACATGTACAGGGAGATGGAACTCTGATGTTCAAGGTCTTGGTGACATCTTGGGTATATGAAAAAACTAGCACAGGATGCACATACTCAAGGTGCCTCCAAGATCTTGAACATCAGAATTCCATCTCCCTGTATATGTTTACATCTGTTTTACATGGAACAGTCTACTTTCTACTTCCACTTCTACTACACACTGTACAACATATCTAGCTCCAACTATTATGAATAATTTGATGTAGTGTTTTATTCGTAATTATTTGATGTGTGTGCTTCCTGATCATAATCGTGCAGGGATCAAAACATTTGGGAGTTTTTAATTTTTTATGTGTTAATCTTATATAATTGTGAAAAACAAATTTGGATTTGGTTGGTTTTTGTAATATTCTTGTTATCAATGCTCAGAATAAAGAATATTAAAAAGGGAATCAAATCTCAATTCCCCAGTCATTCAGTCTGTAACTGAGTAACCATGCTGACTGTGGCTTAAAATTTAAATCCAAAATTCCTATTTTGTATATAAAATAGGCAGGCTGTTGAGTCTCATTACCTTTCACTATGTTTCAATACACACACACACACACGCGCGCGCGCGCGCGCGCGCGCGCACGCACGCACACACACACTGTGCACATGTGTACAGTAAATTAGATTTCCTTTGATCTGGCCACTGGCAATCCAGAAATCCTGCTGGTTTGACACATGTGGAAAATAATACCAAGACTGGATATGTATGTTCTTTGACTGGAAGTTTTGCCATTGGTAATTGATTTTGTGACTTTATCGTGTGTTATCTAGAATTTTGAGTCCATTGAGCTATTATGATGACCTGAAAAGATTCCAAGATGAGTAAACCTGGTACTGCTGACAGGAGGGGTAACATTAATGGTTCCTCAGAAGCTTGAAATATTTAGGAGGCCTGAAAGTGTTGACAGCTGAAATGTGGTTATGGCTTCTCTGAGCATTGGATCAGCTGTCTATGATACGGAGAAACAGAGGGACCAACTGCAGTTGTTTATGGCATCAAGTGAGAGTTTGAAGGGCCTTTTCAAGGGACAGACAGTGAAACAGCCTGTATTAGTGCAACTGGACTAGGTGTTTATAAGTGGTTTACAGCAATGCGTTCTGAGGGAAAACCCATGACTGGGCATATGTGAATTCAAAAAGCTAAGTTTTTGTATGTTGGAATGAAAATAACTGGATAGGTGTACATTCTCTGAGGGCTGGCTGTGAAATTTAGGTACTGTCTGATAATCGGAATTATTTGATACTCTGGCACCTCTCTGGTCCCATGGGTGCCAGATCAGAGGAATTCTACTATATGTAAATTATGAATGCAAAGTAGTATTTAAATACGTAATTGTGTTACATACAAAAATATCAAAAGGTAGTGTTTGTAATAATTAGACCTTTTACTTTGTGGATACACACACGTTACACAGCTTTTTATGTGCTTAAAGTCAACAAGATAGAAGGTGTACGTATCATGTAACACTGTGATGCATTCAGATCTTTGCTCATCCTAAAGCATGTATCAGTTGAGCCATTTTGCTTGAATAACTTTTGAAGTGAAATTATGTATGAACATTAAAAGTGTTGTCATGGAAATGCAGCAGTGAGTTCTGTTGTGTATTCTTGAGTAACATATGTCACTGTCAGCAATATAAAAGTTACACAGGTCTTCACATAAAGAGCCTGATTTTTTTGTCACATTTTAACCTAGCTTGAATTTTTGTGACATATGTTAAGTCCACAATATTAAATTTCATGAAAACCCATCCACTGGGAGCAGACTTGTTCCATGCAAATGGACAGATGAACAGACATGAGGAAGCTAATAGTCACATTTTGCAACTTGTGAATGCACCTAATATGATTTTTCAGTGCATTTCGCTAAATACTCAGAATACTGAAAAGTGTTTTAAAATAAAATCTGCAGGTAGATCTGAGCAAGATATACATTTTATATTACAATTTTTT
The DNA here is from genome assembly GCA_013340265.1 of Coptotermes formosanus. Classification (NCBI taxonomy): domain Eukaryota; kingdom Metazoa; phylum Arthropoda; class Insecta; order Blattodea; family Rhinotermitidae; genus Coptotermes; species Coptotermes formosanus. The sequence continues at coordinate 1,524,903 of BLKM01000655.1, forward strand.
GTGTCAGTGGTGTCTGCGAAAATTCATGGTTTGATTTTTGCTTCGTGTGAGATACTCCTTATGTTTGACTTAAATGAACCAAAAATAAAGTTGTTCAGCAATTTTTAGTGTAGACCCCCCAGCACAAAACTTCATCAAACTCTGTTGAGTGGTTTCAGTGAGGAAACCTGTGTATGGGTGGACAGATACTGTGTCTCCAGTTTGTTCGGATAACACGTAAGAATGTATCAGAATAATGTTTGTTTGTACTTGATGAGGTTTATAACGTATTGCTGACTATTTCATTGTAGCGAACTTCCATTGTAACAAATTTTTTAAGTTTCTGAATTTTAAGGATACAGTCTTCTGGAATTTGATGCCATGTGATTTGGTAGATAACTACCAATGCGTTGGAGATAGCTGCTGTATCTATCTTCTACACTGAGGATAGAGGCGATAGGTTCCTTTGAAACACTGGTACCTGTGCAAACTGCATGGTGTCACATCACAGAAAATGTAATGTTTATGTTCAGTGCCACGAAAACCTCAAGTCTGTTATTGTCATTAACTGTAACGAAGTTAGCTCTATTGTGTTGGAATTAGTGGGTGCTGTGTAACTGTGTGTAAGCGCGTGTGTGTGTGCGTGTATGCACACGCGTGCTTGCATGCATGGATTTCATAGTACACTTACTGTTGTGTGTGCTAACTACTTTCTGAATGTAGAAGTTGCCTGTCCTTAATGCCATAATGAGAGGTGCTCAGGAGCAGTGATATTTTGGTTAAGTGGTGGTATCTATAGCGGCACTGGCGCATTCTCGGCCTCCTATATAATGAGTGCTGGCATTTCCATGGGTGTTACATGTTTGACATGTGAAGTGATTGCTCACCACCATCTGTTGTGAAGATCGAGCTGTATTTCTACTCTCCTATAGATCTTTACAGTGTGCTGCTTAACCCTTTAAAGATGAAACGCATTCTGTCTAATATAAAGACTCAGTGCGTACCGTGCAGTAAACACTCTCCACCTCGGTTTAAAAAACCAATCATTTGATGACGTGTAAGGTAAAAGTTGCAGATTGTTCCCAGGTAAGTTAAAACACATAAACGCAATGTGAGCACCATGGGGAACTAACTAAAGTTAAGCCTGGTGGTACATAAAGTTACTGCTAGGCTTTAAAAGGTTAATTAAGTGCAGGGACAACTATTACTTTGTGCTGAAGTTAGTTAAGTCACTTATTTTTTGAGTCTTTTATACATGTAGCATCAACCGTGGATGGATGAAGTATGGTTTTGGAGCATTGGTGGATTGATACTGCCAAGGAAAAGCCAAAGTACTCAGAGAAGAACCTGTCCCATTACTGCTTTTTCCACTACAAATCCCACATGGGTTGCCCTGAGGTTGAACCTGGGTCTCCACGGTGAGAGACCGGCAACTGACTGCCTGAACCACTATGGCTGACTCATTTGTTCATGTGTATGAAGTTAAACAGAAATAATTGGTATTTTTTGTTACCAGTGTGCTGAAAATGCAACATGGAGAGCTGAAGCTCCACTTCCGAAAGTTGTATGTGGCAGCAGCTGACAGTTGGCACCAGCCAATTGAATTCCCAGATGGAACCATATTGTGGAATCCCAATTCCTATGACAGTTCTAGGCATCAGCAGCATAGTTCTGTCCAGGAGGTGGATTATCCTGAAGCACAGGTTGATAATGAATTTCTACCCTGTTCAGGGAGTACAGCAGGAAATAACAGAGAGATTGGAGCAGTTGGTGGCTCTGGTCTTCCGTCTCACATATACAGCTGTAATGAAGTTGAACAGCAGCAGGAAGGAGAAACAGAGAATGGTGAAGATGGAAGAGAAGTGGAGGGTAGAGAGTGCAAGATCAGTATGCTCAATAATGACTGCCTCATGCACGTATTCTCATTTCTTAACAAAAGAGAAAGAATTGGAATTGAAAGAGGTATGCTCTTTAATATAACTCATCCCATTTGTGTTTATTAAGATCATTTCTGTGTCCATTTGTCCAATCCATTTCAAGCACATGTACCTTGGTTTTGTCAGTCAGGTTTCATTGGTTTTGGGTGTTCAAATTTTAAAGGAGATTAGAAGGGACAGGGCACTCATAATTTTTCTGTATTCTGTCAGATGGGGACGAGCAGATGTTTAACTTTGTTGGTTGTTTTCTTAGCTAACTGTGTGATGTTCTAGTTTATCCACCGGACTTTACACACAACCCATAAACAACTTCATTAATCATTCAAAATGTACACAAGAAATAACTATAATAATTTGTGTCTGAACCACAGGGGTCCAGTGATGCTTATGTAGAGCATTTATAATACAGACTGTCCCTGACTTATGCAGTTTCAAGATGTACAATTTCAGATGTATGCAACTGAACTTCATTTTTGAAAAGCATGGAATTTTTCTTGTGGGACTGGGAGTGCAGTGAGATGAAGGTGACAAAAGAATGCTGCTGGGCAGTAACACAGGTGGCGGGGCGATAATGCTGTGGCCTGTCAGATTCCATTGTGTTGGAATTTGGATTTCAGCTTGACTCCTTTGTATATGCATTCATAATTGACCACATGTATGCTCAGTTTAGACGTGTGCAAAATTCAACTTGCACTGGATCTTCTGGAATGTATGGTGATTCTTATGTATGTGACGGGTTGTCTGTGCTGTGTTTGAGTACCAGTGACCATTTATGTCACAGAAACTGTGAACATAATCCAAGTAGTGTGGATATGTTTACATTAAACACACAAAACAGTCTGTCCAGAATATAAAGAAGTGATTTTTATATGTTTGAAATCCTTTAGTGTAATTTAGCTGGTTAGGTTATTGGCACTGCTCCGTGTTATACATAATCTACTGGTACTTTAATTGCTGTTGTTTATTGAGTCCTACCATTAAATTGTTTTTTAAACAGTTTGCAAACGTTGGCAAATGGTAGGTTTAGACATGTGGACATACCAGAAACACCTAGACTTTGCCTCGCTCTTCCCTTTGGCATCGGGACTTTTCCTCAACATACCGATACTGGTAGCCTTTTTGAAACGTTGTGGTGCAAATCTGCAGAGTTTGGACATATCTCACAAAGCGCATCACCTAAATGGCCCAGTTCTTCGAACTGTTGGTGAGTTTAAATTTGTATGCATTGGTTTTCTTTTCAGATTGAAATTGCATGTATATGAAATCTAAATGTTCCCATGTAAGTCAAACTAGAATTTTGCTCCAAAATTACAGGCTGGTTGTGACCCTTAGCAGATATGGATGATTTTGGTGAAAACAGGGTGTGTGTATAAGGTCTTTTTCATTTAAATTATTGGAGTAAGGTTTAATGTTATCATGGTGGTAACTATGGCGATTAGTATCTTCTGGAATGTGACCCCATGTTGCCTGTTATCTGTTTACCTTGAAGATGGAGGCGGTAGGTTCCTCTAAAATATTAGTAAGTAAGTACTAGACCATTTGTTGTCACATTTAAGAAGACTGTATTTATTTTGCGGCACAGCAGCCAAAATTGGGCCTAAGTTGCCTCATTGTTGAGGTTTTAGATCACACACAATTAGACATGCGTACCCAGTAGGACTCCTCTGAATGAGTGATCAGCTCATTGCAGAGACTGCTACCTATGCAACACACAACAAACATGGTAGATGAACATCCATGCCCTCAGCATGTTTCAAACCTGCAGTTCCACCAATTGAGCAGCTGCAGTCTTATGCCTCAGATGGCACGGCACTGGGATCGGTGACCATAATCTTTACAGCATCAAAGGGTCTTGAATTCAATACTTGCAGATTATGTTGCTCCTGAAGAAGGCATTTTGTAGTCACAGTTTTCTTTTCATTGACTTTACCTCTGACTCTACATAAAAGCAATGATACAGAGAATTTTCCTTCCTCCATTCCTGTGGAAGTCTGATTCAAGAATGTGAAGACTGTACATTCAGTATACTGTGTGCATGACTTTCCATGACTTGCCTGATGCTTTGCTGCAGAAACCTATTACTACAAAGAATACTGAGTGCTGTGTCTGTCATATGAATACGGTTCTGTATATTGTTTTATGAATTGGTGATGATTAACCCAGAAATATGGCTTAGCAGTTCCACATTCTGTAACAGAAGGCTGGCTATTGGTCTAGTTCAGCGATGGCAATCCCTTTTGCTGTCTGATGCCAGATTTGTGTAAGAGGGTTTTACCAAACAGACATAGTGCCATCATTGTTTGTGAATTAGTGCATGGTGAGCTTCATGAGATACCGGCTGCTGTACGTTTGTTAGATGGTTATGGAAGTTATTGGCTTATGTGTAATCTGAGAGTGACAGAAACTGCCATAATGTTTTTTCTGAAATGGCTTCTTAATTTGTTTTCATGTATTTCACAGTTAAAAGGCATGTACAGCTTAATACAGCATTGTGTTCTTTTGAGATTGTAGGCTCTCACCACATTGTAATTGTCTTCTGCCTTCTGGGATGTTGCACAGTGTAGATGTGTAGTTAGTTACCAATGTCACACTGTGCAGCAGCGTCCTAGGAGAGTGAAGACCTTGAGTTTTCTTATTAACTCTCTTTCTCTGGGTAGCCCTATTCTTGGTGTTGGGCATTGAAACATAAAGTAGGTACAAAAATATGTTTTATGAAGGAGAATTACATCTTGGTGAACTACTGAATATTCAAGGGACTTAACATGTTAATGTAGGCTGAAGTTGTAAATAACCAGTGCCAGCTGAGATGTCAGTTGGTGCCAGACTTGCCACCTGGTTGAATTAGGGGTATGGTCTGTTCAACTTTTTTTGTCTGTGCCCTCCTGGCAAAGGGTAGAGAAACCATAGGCCAAATTTTCTGACCCCTGTAGTAGTAGGTTGATTGTGAGAATCATGGTTTGCAAATGGGGAGTAAGGGATAGGCTCTGAGCTCTATGGATGAACTGCATATGTTTCACATTCCTAAAAATTTGGCAAAGGTGAAGGTTTAGGGGGCAGAAAAGTATGGACACGGATCTGTCTGCAGATCAAACTCTGAACCCCCTGAATGAGAGTTTCTTACCGTGAGACCCTCAGGCCACCTTGTTAAAAGTTGTGAGAGATGTTTGTTTCCTTGAGCTCATGTTTCATATAGTTTCATGTATGCATTTTGATTTTGACTTGGGGTATCCATATCTGACTTCTGCAAACAAAACAATTAGAGAAATGCTTCTATGTACTGGTAGTATGATCCAAGTGAAGAAATTGGGAGAAAGTAAAAGAGATTCGTTGGGATAGTGGGCTTTCTAAAACTTGTTAATTTATTAATTTTAAGTGTCATATTGACTGCTTGTTTTGTGAATGTATGATGTTTTAGGTGTTTTACCCCGTTGACTTATGACACTCCATATTGTAGATATGTCCTAAGTTTACACCTTCTGTGTAATCAATATGTACATTACTGCTGTCCATACAGGAGGAATGTGTACTTTTCTTTAGTGATGTTTTTCTCATGATTTTGTTAAATAATCTATTAAATTATTCAAATCAGCAACTGTCAATCCGGGCAGTGCCAAGATTGAAGGACCTTATGTTTTATACAAACAGGTTTTATTGTTTATTAAAATTTGACTCCGTTGTGATAACATTTTTTGCCACTGTCTGCTACTCAAACTGTAATTAAGGTTACAATATTTGATATTCAGATGGTTTCGTTGTTTTCCTGATTTGACTTTCACTGGTTAACAGATGCATTAACCTGTAATGTACAGTATAGCTGGGCATGACAGTGTTAAATTAGGTCAAAGTTTCTTCCTTTGTATATTACGTACAAAATTTGGAATCTAAAAATACAAAATATTCTGTCACCAGTTCTAATTCAGTGTTTAAAATATCTTTGTGACGTAGAGTTACAAATGTATCTTACTTAAAACAAAAATTTGTTAGCTTACTATGCTTATACTAGCTTATTATGTGTACACTGTAGTTACCTGAGCATAGGATGTCCTTGCATGTAAGGTGATACCCATTCCCAGTCTTCAGTGTTTAGGAAAATACCTATACAGATCATGTTTTGCTATCCCCGATTTTTTGAAGATGAATTAGGAAAAAGATTCCTGTTTTATATTTGGGTAAATGTAGTGTTATGATGATAACTGTAGTAATTTGTGTGATTGCAGCTACTTATTGTAGAAACCTTCAATGCCTTAATCTGGCTGGTTTGCCAGTAACTTCATCAGGCCTTAGGATGCTGTCTACTGTTAGTTACAAGTTGAGAGTCCTTAACCTGGATGGATGTTCGGGAGCTTTTGATAAAGACCTTCACAACGTGTTTAAACACAGTCCACACTTGGAATCTGTCACACTATCCCACAACAGTGTTCTAACAGGAAAATGCCTTAGTGGCCTGGCACGTGCGCCACTGAAGGAGTTGGTGATGGATGAATGTAACAACCTCCGATCTCGGAGTCTTGTCAATGGACTCCTTGTGCTGAAAAGTCTTTCGCGCCTTAGTCTGAACTCGTGTATAAACTTGACCAGCAGAGATGTGGCAGATATTACTCGTGCTGTCCCCAGGCTGTATTCACTGTCAATGGAACAGTATTTCCCCTTATTCAACTCCACTACTCTTAAAGCACTGGACCAACTACGTGACCTTATTAGCCTGAATCTTCAGCTAAATCCAGCTGTTAATGACCAGATCATGGATGTCATCACAAGGAGTTGTCACAAGATTGAAGAGCTCAACATAACAGGTTTGAGAAAAATATTTTGCATTTTCTTTGTGCATGCTGCAAGTCTGTGCATGTACTAACATGCCCCCTGCAGTTCTAACCATTAACACAGATGTTGTTACAAGCAGTAATGCTTGGTTTTAAACTATGTATGCAGTCTCAACTCACTGTATTTTTCTTTTTCTTCCAAATAATTTTTATTTATTGATTCTTTTTTTTTTGTGTTGCGTAGTTCGAGTGTAAGTTGATATGGTTTGACAATTTTTTGTAAGGTTTTTTGAGTACCAGATTTTGTGAAAATCTTCTTGTATTTCATTTGTACAGACATATGGGTAGAGCACTATTAACCTTTTAAAGCCTAGCGGTAACTTTACATATGACCAGGTTTAACATTAAAAAATTCTACGTGGTGCCCACATTGCGTTTATGTGTTTTGTACGGATCTCAGAACAAACAGCAACTTTTGCCTTATAAAATATTAAGAGACTGGTTTTTATAACTGAAGTGGAGAGTGTTTACAGCGCAGTACGCCCTGAGTCCTTATATAAAACAGATACGCTTCGTCTTTAAAGGGTTAATAGGCTGTCTGCAGGTATGTAAATGTGTCTAAGACTAAAACCAGTACTGTATTACAGATCTATCCAGATTTGTATACAGGAAGAGTCGGGGAGGTGAGTGGATAAGTGTGTTCAGGAGTTCAGTGGATGTGTGTGCCTTTCTATAATGGAGGTCTCATTTTCAGGTTGCAGCAGTAATTCTTGGGAGCAGTCATCTGTAACAGATGTTGGCTTGAGATGCCTGGCAGCTTTGCCCAATTTAGTTTTTCTTTCCATGAGTTATTTGGCAAATGTATCTGACACAGCATTGGAAGTTATTGCATCCAGAGGCAAACTCCGAAAACTGATGTGCCGAGGCTGTCTATCTTTCACAGATGTTGGTTGTATTAGGTACTTAAACAGTTTTTCAGAGTAGATGTTCTCATATGCACTTGCCTTTTGCTACACACTTATTGTATGTTTAATGAACTTGTATATTTCATATTCACTCCAGTAAGTTCTCGAACTTACAGCAAGTCTTCCGATTTTGATTAGAAAGTTATTTTAACATTTTGAAGACAAAAATGAATATACATATATGCAAAGATTCAGTTTTTACCTTGCAGAGGATACTGTGCTTTTATCAGAAAGATGGTTGGTCCTGTGTAGGAAAAAAATCACTGTTGTAACCATTACACTGACACATAAAATATATTGTCTGTAGGGTTAAACCTTGCAGTACACATGCTGAGTACTAGGTTTTAAAGAGACTGCATAATTTACATGCCTGTTATCTTGATGTAATATATTTATGCATAAGAGGGAGGAAATAAGTGGAGACTGGAGAAAATTACATAATGAGAAGCTTCATGATGTTTATTCCTCACCAGATGTTATTCGGGATGTCATGAAGGATGAGTTGGGTGGGGAATGTGGCACATACGAGGAAGAAGAGAAATGTTTTCAGGGTTTTGATGGGGATACTTGAAGGAAAGGGACCACTTGGAAGCCCTAAATGCAGATGAAAGGATGGTATAAAATGGATGTTCAAGAAATAGGATGGGAGGGCATGGACTGGATTAATTCAGCTCAGGATAGGGACAGATGGCAGGGTGTTGTGAACATGATAATGGACCTTCAGATCTCATAAAGTATGGCGAATTTGTGGACTAGCTGTGGGACTGTTAGATTCTCAATGACTTTCTGTGATGCAGTTGGTTTATTGTGATTTGTGACCGTCATTGGGTGTACAGATACAAAGTTCGGACTAGATCTTACTGATTTTGAATCATTAACAGTTTTTGTTCTTTGTGTTTCCAACCTCACTCTTAGCTGGCTGCAAATTCTGTGGTATGCAAAAGTATAAAATTACTGCCATTCCTTTACATGAACTGCTGGAAGAGCTATCACAGAATATGAAGAATAAAGCTGTAACACCCTGTGTATGATCATAACATGGTGGTGACTGTAGGCCTGTTCCTTCTAATAGGGGATGGGAAAGGGATAAGGGATGGAAATATAAAATTCACACATTGAGAACTGACAACATGATTGCTTGTGACCAGTTTTTTAAGGATAAAATAGCATTTGCTTAAAATATTTCAACTCCAAATTAACACACTAAACGTAGTGTGATGACTGAAGTATACCATCCATCCAACCATCCATCCATCCATCCATCCATCCATCCATCCATCCATCCATCCATCCATCCATCCATCCATCCATCCATCCATCCATCTATCCATCTATCCGGCCTGCCGTCCGTCCGTCCGTCCGTCGTATAGCACAACAGCCCATATTTGAGCCTTGGCTTCCATAAGTTCTGCCTCCAGACTGTTCTGTTCTGCATGGTCAGCTTTCAGTTGCGACACCGGAGAAGTCTGGCACCATCTTGTTTTACACCTTCCTCCCATTTAAACCTAGATCTTGCCACTGTTTGATTGCCAGTAAACCAATTTTTTAGGTCTTTCTAAGGTATGTAGTTGAAAGGGAATGTTGTACATGTCTGCTCTTGAATTTAATGCAGGATACTAGGTCAAGCTCTTTATATTCTGTATAAAGTTCTTAATTATATCTGATCCTCTACATCCCAGTCTCTCTCACTGGTCCAAATATTCACCTTAAGATTTTCCTTTCAAAAGAGTTCAGAAGGTCTTCTGTTTTTTGGAGATTTTCCAGGTATCACAGCCATACATGAGGACCGTGCAAATCAAGATTGTGTATAATCGTGTTTTAACAAACTTACATACCATCGAGCTTTTCATTATGTTGATAAGTGAACAGTATGCATTTTTAGCCAGGAGAAGTCTCCTTTGGATTGCTGAGAGTTCGTTATTATTATCCATAATACAGGATCCTAATAATACAGAACTGTTTAACTAGTTCAGTGTTGTGCACACCAATATTTAAACACTGATCTTTGTTAACTTTAGAGCAAGACATGATCGTGGCTTTAGTTTTGCTGATATTAACCTTTTAAAGCCTAGCGGTAACTTTACATACGACCAGGTTTAATATTAAAAAATTCTGTGTGGTGCCCACATTGCATTTATGTGTTTTGTATGGATCTCAGAACAACCAGCAACTTTTGCCTTATAAAACATTAAGAGATTGGTTTTTATAATTGAAGTGGAGAGTGTTTACAACACGATACACACCGAATCCTTATATAAAACAGATATGCTTCGTCTTTAAAGGGTTAATATGGAGCCCAATTTCTACAGCTGCTTCCTGAAGTTTCTGATAGACCTCTGTAATTGTCCTAACATTCCTACTCAGGAGACGGATATCATCTCTGTATCCTGTAACTTGTGCAGTATGATGATCTGAGGTTCCCCTAACTTTGACTGATAACTTTCTGATGACATATTTGAGACCCAAGTTAAATAAAGCTGGGGCTAGCCCATCATCTTGTTTAAGGCCCTGCCTTGTTTTAAATGGTTCAGTGAATTGAGTTTGAACCTACAGTTGGGCTTCTGCATCTTTCATTGTAGCTCTACCTAACCTTATTTCCCAGGTATCCCAGCATCATATGTTATCTTATAGAGCTTTACATGATTAATGCTGTCATAAGGTTGTTTGAAATCCATGTATGTTTGGTATACCTTAACATTGTTCTCCCAGCATTGCTCGAGCATTTATATAAATGTAAACAGGCGATCTATGGTAGAGCGTCCCGTTCCAAGGCTGGCGTAATATTCTCCGATTATATTTTCTGTGTATGGGTCTAATTTGAGGTGTATAATGTTGGTGAGCACTTTATAGACTGTATACATAATGATGCTATTCCTCTGTAGTTCTCACATCTCAGTTTATCAACATTGTTATGTATGGGACAAATTGTACTTTTGTTCCATTCAACAGGTATTTGCTCCTGCTCCCAAATAAGGGTTAGTAAGTTACAGACAGCATTTATGACTTTATTCCGTCCATACTTAAGAAGTTCAGCAGAAATGTTGTCTGTTCCAGGAGCCTTGTGGTTTTTCAGGGCGCCTAAATAATCTCTGATTTCTTTTAAAGTTAGGCACCCACAGGATGCAAATCCTGCATGTAGTTGGGAGAAATTTACCAACATTTCAGAAGAACTTGCTGCTTACGTCTTCAGGGTAGAAGTTATTTTGAAGTTGGAGGCAGCAGGTTCCTCTGAAACTTTGATAAACTTTTGCCAGGCTACATTATGTCACATCCCAGAACACACTGTTTTTCAGTTACCACAAAGTTTTTGAGAATCCTGTGATACTATTGCTCTGTTGGTTGTGTCACACAATTGGGTCAGATCAGGGATGAGCAAAACTTGACTTGCCATCCAAACCCAGCAAGACAACACTTTTGATGCTGGCCCTTGGCAGTATGTTAATATTATAGAGCATACTAGTACTCTGTGTTTCCTTGTATATTGACATTATAAATAATTTGTAATTAGTCATAGGGATGTTAGTGATGTTAATGCTGGGACTGCAGTTTGTTTTGAGTTTGAAACTTTACATTCATGTTACTTATATACCCTTCATTTCCTCTGTGTACAAATTGGAGGCTTGATTAGAATATCTACAGTTTTATGTCGATGTAGGCATGTTGTTTGTAGAGCTTAGGTAGGCTGGTGATTTGGCCTTCCAGTCAAAGTAATTTTCCACCGCTGCTTTAGAGCATTTCGCTGTTATAATACATTTTCTCTGTGACGTATTCATTTTCTTCCAAACTGCTCAGGCACAAAGTGCAAAAGATGGGTACTGTAAGAGCAAATCGTAGAATTATATGAATTTAAATGTTTGTCTATGAAATGTAATTCTAACATGAAGTGTCTTTTCAGTGTGGTAACCTCTTGCAATGAACTGGAGCTGTTTGACTTCAGTGGCTGTGATTTAGTGTCTGATGCCACTGTTCAGGCTGCATTAGATTCTGTTAAATTGAGAACCAATAACGTTAAGCTGAAGCTGGTTGTGGGAGGTGAGTTGGATTATTCTGTTGACATTAGTGCCCTTTTTATTTGGGTCCATGGGGACAGGCTTATTGGTTTTATGTGAGATGCGTAAGAACTGACAGTGTTGCATAAGTGAGGAGAACATACGCATTTGAAATGACAGTTTTAGTACTGGATTTCCATTTTACATGTAGATTTCTATTTAACCTCTATTATTATCTGGGGGATGGGGATCTTAAAACACTTGGTGCAGTGAATTTTGTTGCCATGTATTGATTTGTTGGCAACTGTTTATCGTCTGGGATCAGGGATGTCAAGTCTCTTGGGACTTTTGGTTTGGCCTTATACAAGATACAGATTTTTTCCAAATTTATCATCTGAAAAACTGAGGGTTGTCTTACTGTTGCAGACAAAGTTGAACATCTAGCAGAGGTATTATATAGACCATCAAACACAACACTCTTATGTAACTGTGTGTGTGTGTGTGTGTGTGTGTGTGTGTGTGTTGTGTTATGTGTTGTGTTGTGTTATGTCATGTAGGGGTATAACTGCTGAGGAGGAGGGGTGGCAAGTCGTGTAACTGCTGATGGCAGCAAAGTGGACAGCAAAATGAATCATTTAAATAAAAAAATTGGATTTTCTGTGCTCAGCGGTTTTTAAAATATTGAGAAAAATAACGGGAAATTGAATAAATAATTGTGGTTTTTTGAAGTTCATAATTTCTTGTAGGGGGTGGCCATTGTGATTACTCGTCCCAGGCACCAAAGAACTTAGTTGCACCAGTGATGTTATCTCTAAAATGAAGTTTCCTTCTGCCAGTTAAGCTTCCATGCCAACCAGTGTAACATATGCTACTGGGGGGGGGGGGGGGGTGAAAAAATATATATATAATATGAAAAATAAATGAAAATATATAAAAGAGCTACAAAGAAGTGTTGTGATTGTATAATACTTTTGTTATAAATATCACAGTGGGATGTCAAGAATAGAGCTTAAACATGTTCTGTATAGGTATTTTCCTGAAAATCGAAGATTTTGAAGGGCTATCATATTATAAGTAGGTAAATGCAGCAATTTGGTACTAATCATTTAGCACCTGGGAGTAGTGATTTTAAATCCCCTGTTCTACAGTACCAGTGTTCTTTTCTGGGGAAAAATCAGCCAGGATCTGAAACTGATCACTCACCGCCATCCAGCTCCAAGGGTAAAGATGGGTGGAGCTATACCTCTGCTCACTGTGTATGCCTTTATTGTGTAGAGAAGGAACTACTTTACTTTACTCTACTTTACTTTACTTTACTTTACTTTATGTTATATCACTTCACTTCACTTCACTTCACTTCACTTCACTTCACCTGTTCTGTAGAGGCAGCAGGTAGGCTATATTTGAACTTCACAGTAATGGTATTGTTATTGAAAGAAGTTTGGAAACTTACACAAAGTGTAACATTTCTGGATTTGTTTTTTAAAGTTATCTTGATGACTGTGAGACTTAATGGCATGTAAGGTGTTTTATTTTTATCTTAATTTTAGCTTGCAGCAGTTATTTGTTGTGATAAATATTTATCAAGTTACATCTGAGATGGACATAGAATTGCATGAAGATGTTCATGTAAAATTTTTATTGTTTTTCTCTCATTGTAACAAAAGCTTCATTGTTTTGACAAATTGTAGTGGAACTTCAGAAAATACTATTTCATGAAAGTTTGTTAACTGTTTTTCATGTTTCATGAACACACATGGAGTGAATTAAGTATGTGCTGCACAGGGTTGTGTGTCTGAGAATGCAACATTTAGCCAACCGGGCTCTACATATGCTGTGTTGCTGTAATGTGGATACTCCTAATTGAAAGTACAAACAGTTTTATTTCGTCTTCAGGCACCAGCGTTTCAGATTTTGATATTGTGGAAGAGAACTCTTTGCTTGAGGTGGATTTTTCGGATCTTTGTGTTGCACACCTCCGCCCTGATTTTGTTGATGACATTTACTTTCCATCATCTGAGGATGAATATTACGATGATGTGGATGACCTCTGTGATTGGGGTAACTAACTTCTTGATTACATTTAAAGGTTTAGAAAGATGAAGGGTGTATATTACATAACTGTATTTTTATTGATTCATGATCTATACCTTTTTCAGATACAGTGCTTACTGGATAAGAAGTTCCCAAATACAAAGTTTTTCCATGTAAAAAGTTAGGTTTTTTAACTCCCACCAAAAGTCCATAAGATAAATGTTAAATTTCCCTGCATATAAATTTCTGGTGAAAAAAGTTTTCCCACTTTAGAAGCTAGTACTCAGATTTTTGGACCCACATTTCCCACCAGTTGCATCTAAAAGGCTTGACAAACAGTATGCATTTCTTAGTGGTCAAACCATGCCATAGGTAAGAATCAATTGCAGACCACCTTGTTGCTTCAGAGTTACCTATAAACCATGTAGCTTGATTGACATCATTCCATTGTGTTCCCAGCTGTCAATAGATAATCAGTTAAATCACCATCTAACCCAAGTACATATTTGTGTCCCTAAGCAAGGTACTTGTTCCAGTCCTGGACCATCATTGGCTGGTATATAAAAGCTTAAAATATAGGTAAAAGTATAAACTTATGTATACTTTTTTGTGAGATCACACATTACATATTATTAATTACAATTTCTTGAATTGTAAGGTGTCTTCATAGTAGCTTAGTTCATAGAAACTGTGTTTTTGTTGTATTCTCACGCGATCTTTTAAAAATTTCAATCACTAAAACCAAATCTTTATCCAATAAATTAAAGTCCCAGTGATTGCATTGATTTTTAAGTGATTATTAAAAGTTATGTAGTTCTAACTTTTCAAACATGTGGGAGGTGTGTGTGCTGTCCTGTTACTATATTTTCCATTGTGTCCAATGACTGTTTTTCTGTTCTTTCATTTCTATAAACTGTATGAATTTTGTGTGGTTGGTTTGCTGTCTGCAGCTCTTGTTGTTTGCACACACATCAGCGTGGTTCTGACCATTCCCAACTAATTCTAAGTTGACACATGTGAACAACAAGAGGTGCAGATAGTGAAAAGACCACAAAAAAATTTATAAAGTTTATATGTATGAAGAAACAAAAGCATTGTCATTGGACACAGTGGCAAGCCCTTCTTTGTCTACGCCATGCTGACTGGCTCCAAGTCCGGCTGAACTTTATATTCAGTGGGTATGGGGACTCTTTGCCCAGGAGTAAAGTGGCCTGGGTATGAACCTCCTATTGAATGAGTACAGGGGGCCTTTTCCTTGGGAGTAAAATTGTCTTGGTGTGAATGTCCTATTCAGTGGGTATGGGAGGCTCTTTCCCTGGGAGTAAAGTAGCCTGGGTTGAAGTTTGTATTCAGTGGGTATGGGAGGCTCTTTCCCTGGGAGTAAAGTAGCCTGGGTTTGAAGTTTGTATTCAGTGGGTATGGGAGGCTCTTTTCCTGGGAGTAAAGTAGCCTGGGTGTGAAGTTTGTATTCAGTGGGTATGGGAGGCTCTTTCCCTGGGAGTAAGTAGCCTGGGTTTGAAGTTTGTATTCAGTGGATGGAGGGAGGTTCTTTCCCTGGGAGAAAGTGGCATGGGTTTGAACCTCATAGTCATTGATTATGGTGGGCTCTTTCCCTGGGTGTATAGTGGGCTGGGTTTAAACCTTGTAGTCAGTGAGTATGTTGGGCTGTTTCCCAGGGCGTAAAGTGGTCCAGGTTTGAACCTTATATTCAGTGTTTATGTTCGGCTCTTTCCCTGGGAGTAAAGTGTCGTGGGAACGAACCTCATATTTAGTGAATGTGGGTGGGTTCTTTCCCTGTGAGTAAAATGGTCTGGGTGTGAACCTCCTACTCAGTGTGTACAGGGGGCCCTTTCCCTGTGAATAACCTGGCCTGGCTATGAACTTTCTATTTATTGAGTGGGGGTGGGGTTTTTTCCCTCGGAGTAGAGCAGCCCATTCGTGAACTAGCCCAATCTAGTGTCATGGTGTAGAATGAGTGTAGCTATACCTCCACTCACCAGTATGCCTTCATTGTGTGCAGAGGAACAATTTACATTCACTTTCCACAAGGATATGCTTTAAATATCTGACTACTATAAGTGCTGGCAGGTGGATTTTAACTCTTGATTAAATTGACGCTTGATTGGTGGTGGTTAAACTTAAAAAAGGAGAGACTAAATGGTACAGTACAAGTAAAGGTGAAGGAAAATAAGACCAGCAAAAGAATTTTTATGTAATGTGTGAAAATTGCTTGTTTGAAGCTACTCATATGTACAAGTAGTAAGCGACTAAATGAAATAAAACTTTTTGTTTTTCAGAATGCCAGTCGTTGTATTTTGGAGATGATCTTGAGTATTGTGATGATTTATCTGAGGATGCTGAGTCATTTGGATATGCTGCATGTAGTTTCTGGGATTAAAACAAGATTATGGTAAGCTTGTCCTTGTGTGTGTGTGTGTGAACAGATGTTACTGGTAGCCAATTGAGGTGGATGATCATTTTGAGCTGGCTGCTGCTTGCTAACTTTTAAATGTAATTATGAATATAAAAATTAGTACAATTGGCTGTTGTTCCACATTTCCCAGGTGCATTTCTTTGGTCAGGCTATCTGTCTTTGCAGTTGCCATTTTCAGGCTGCACCATGTTCTAAATGGAGTAGCTTCAACATATGATGCAGCTAAACAATGAACACCACACTTACACATTATGCAAATACCACAGAAGCTTAATTACAAGGACTGTTAGCACTGTTTTCTGTTGAACCACTTTTTCACTGTTATATGTTGCATTACAGTGGATTCCCAGTAGGTAAATGCTGACGGAGATTCAAAAACAGATGTATAGTGCGTCATTGAAAGGGAGAGAGTAAAGAAGAGGTTTCTAATCCAGGGAAGTAACAGTATGTTTAAGTTGTTGTTTTGTGCCATTTGTTTTTATAACATCAAGATTTAAAGTCAAAATTGTCGAGATGAGACAAGAATGATGATAAAGAAGTTCAAAGTGATAGCTGCTGTATGTGTTCTCTCAGAATATGGTACACAAGAAGTGAAGAACAGCACCAAATTATTT
The DNA here is from genome assembly GCA_013340265.1 of Coptotermes formosanus. Lineage (NCBI taxonomy): Eukaryota > Metazoa > Arthropoda > Insecta > Blattodea > Rhinotermitidae > Coptotermes > Coptotermes formosanus. The sequence continues at coordinate 1,541,615 of BLKM01000655.1, forward strand.
CAGTAATCCACTGAAGTTGCCAGCCAATCTCCAGGGATTCTTTTAATATATGGTTAAGGAAGGTGCTCATTATATATTTTGTTAAGCACTGTGTATGTTGTGTACCATTTCATTATACAGTTTTACAAATCATACTGCAAAGGGGTGCTGTTTTGTATTATGGTATCTTTATCTTGTGTTGAAATGTGTAATTGTTCTGCTTGTGATTTACTTTGGGTTAATAGCAAACAGATGGTTATTTATAAAATCATAATAAACATGGCATTTTCCTACAGTGTGTCATTTCTTGATGTAGACGAAAAAATTAATTGTGAATTCCTTCCACCCTGCTCCATTCTCTCGCTTTTCACTGTTTCTCTCTCTCTCTCTCTCTCTCTCTCTCTCACACACACACACACACACACACACACACACACACACACACACAGGAGGAAGGAATGAAGGAAGGAAGGGAGGGAGAGAGGGAGGGAATGAAGATACCTGCTGCAGTTTTCTTTTGTATCTCGCTACCTGAAGGAAAGAAAGAGGTATTCTTCAGCTAGGTGATCATTCCTATATTGTAAACGGACAGAAGTACCAGTACTTCACCCAGGAGTTCTTGCTTTTATTTTCAGTGTCACAGTACATAGCAGCTAAAACTTGTAAATAAGAATAACAAATTAAGTGATTAATGTTTGCTTGTGTAGCAAAGAAATTTGTGAATAGGGATGTAAGTTGCATCCAAATAACTATGCAAAAGCTTGAACATTACTCTGTTCACTTACTGTCGACACTGTTTACTGTGTTTGCCTGATAAGTGTAAAATGTTGTGTATGCTGATATTTCTGCTGTGGCACAAACTGGCATGACTGCAGAGTAAATTTTGTCGTACTGTATCTGTGTGAGCTGTATTATGTCCACAGTAGGAGACGGGTACAGAGAAGTTACGTACTTGTGTAATGTATCAATGTTGTTGATATTAATCATTTATTTTTGTTTCTTTTCTTTTAGTCTGAAGAAAAGATGGGGTGACAAACACAGTGCAAATTTAAAAGGTCACATTGTGTATGCAGCAGCAGATTGTTCAAAAATAGCGATTTGAGGGTTTCATTAATGCAGTACCACAATTCATGTAATTTCATAAATACACTTCTTGGGAAAAGTGTAACCTCTGGTTTTACTGTGGTGGGACTGTGTTTTATATTTCTGTTTATGTGGCAAATGACTGAATGGACACCAAGTCAAAGGTTGGGACTCAGTGGTATTGACTAGTCCACTGGTAGATGGATTAGTTTTTAAATTATTCTGCAGATGGCATATAATGCAGGGAGATATGATAAGTTCATAATATTTGTGATAGGTGGAAGTACATGCCGAGCAAATTTGAATAGCCTCATTGCATATTTTCCTGAAAGTCACACCTGTAAAGAAGTGGGCATGGCAAGGATACTGTATTGCAGGTGTTCAACATTGCAGGGGGAGCCAGGATAGCGATTAGCTACAGGCTGGCTGGGGTTCAAATCCTGGTAGGAGCAAGGGATTTTTCTGTTCTCTGAAATGTCAAGACTGTCTCCTGTCCACTGGATACTGGGGTTCTGTCAATCTAGTGTCGAGGTTAAGAATGAGTGGAGCTATACTTCTGCTCCGCCTATATGCCTTTGTGTTGTGGACAGGGACAACTTTTCTGTTTTAAATATCACAGGGTTAAGTTAAGATCATCTGCTGCTTCAAATATTGTGCTCCTTGACCTTTGGTTTGCTAAGTATTTGCACAATATATACTTTGTTTTTTATGCTCTGCTCACCGAGGAGTGACACATGATGAAGTACCCATATGCCAGTATGTAATTTAACATATATGTGATTTTGTTCCTAAGAATAACACTAGCAAGTGCAATACTGTAAAATACTCATATGTGTTGGATAAAATACAGCAGGTTCATTTACCAGAGCATAGGTCAATGAAGACATTGGAAGGAAGAAATACACAGGATGGCGCAAAGTCACTTGATGCATGACGTTTAGCAGCAGATAGGTCCTACATTGCCAGTTCCATCATCTTCCGTTTGCCAACAGTTCGGGGACAGTAATATGAGACAGTCCTTCCAGACTTATGCTATGTGTTAGTGTAGAAGGGAGATGTTTTGAACATGTCAGATAGTCAGTACTTGTGAGTATTGTTTCAGTAAAGTGTAATTAACATATTGCTTTTAGTGTCAAGTTACTGTTGATCCACTCTCTGTATAGTATGAGTTGAGATATTTCTGTGAGAGTAGGCATGACAGTGGGAATGTGGTGGATCTGGTCAGCTATGCTTGCAGATTGAAACCACCTCTGCCCCTCTGTCGTCTGTCACTGCTATGATTGCCTTATTACATGTGGGGGGGGGGGAGGGGGCGGAATCTGTTATTTGCGTGCTCCCCGATCAGAAATGGATTGTGCGAATTTATATCTGTGTCTAGGTGGACGGAGGTTGGATTTTTAAACACCTGGAGACACTGAACCCAGCCACCTTCGACACTCAACTCGTGCAGTGTGAAGGGTGGGATATACAGCGATCCCTCGTCCAGCGCGGGGGGTTAGGGGGAACGATCATGGCGTGTTGGGTAAAACCATGTTGCACAAACTTCTTAAAGTGGAAAACAGTTACGTGAACGCAGACGCATATGGACTCCTCTCGTCACTTAAAATACATTTTTGGATATTTAAAGATGTACATAGTGCTGGGGCAGCTGATGCTGCGAGTTCTGTGGCTGTTGAGTGAGTAACCTCCCGCGTTTAACAGCGTGTATTTAAGTTGTTGTGTTTGGCAAGATTTTCCACATAATTGTTTTCAAATGAGTGCAGTCAAAAGCACGTTGGCCGACGTCTTTAATGTATACCCAACCCTTGTTTTACGCCGTTGTTGCGTTCCTGAAAAAGTGGGCGTAAATAAAAACGGTAAATCGAAAATTATATTTCCATCAGAAATAAGGGGCTAGCCTAAGGGAATGCAGCCAACCAAATGGCGTTAAACCGAAAATGAGGGCAAATAGGTGGTGTAAATTGGAAAGCGGCGTTAAAAAGGCGTAAGAAAAGGGCTGGAGGTGTACGATTACTTCCTCTATTTTCAACCATTCTGTAGGAGGTGATATACAATGCTTTATTCAGTTTAAGGTTTTCTTCAGAACTTCGTGTGAATAGTGTAATAGATTCAGGGCTGGTGTTGAGAGTGTGCAAGCTGTTCCGCCACACAGGCTGCCGAGGTTATTTGGCATCAAAACTGCCGTTAGCGGAATAATAGTACTGTCAATCGAAGGACACCCAGTGAATGGTCTGTATTCTTCGATCTTCACAAAATCATGTTTTGTTTATGATACAAATTTTCTTGCTCCTGGGTCCGAAGTAGCGGGCGTCGTATTAGCTAGTGTTAATCCTGCCAGCGAATAAGTAGTACAGGGATTTCAATTGAAAACCGAACCCAGACACACGGCAAGCTTAACGGCCGTACATTTCCGCACATAATATGCAATATAACTTACAGCATGTTAGAGTAGACGTTGGAAATGCCCTCCTTCAACTCTCAGACATACTTGATTTCGAAGGCACTTAAATACTGGGAAACATTATTCGAAATTTCCCATGACACATTTCATACGATTTTTCTCTTATATAGGTTTCCACAAGGAAAATCCTCTGTATTAAACTGTACTGCATACTCATGAACTAAAGAAATGTATGTTAACACTATGCTCCAAACGTCTGTTACAGACAGAGGATGAAACTGGGCTATGTGAAAGAGCTGATGAAATGTACTGTACATATGGCGTTAGGACTGGCGGTGTGTGTCATGCAGCTGCCGTTAACATTGCCGCGCACTGTCGGCAATTTCTAGACAAAGTCAGATACTGTTGGGTAGTCTGTTCATCAAGTGTCAAGCATGTCTGAGATGTGAAAGGAGGTGATTTCTAAGGCCTACTGTAACATGCGGTAAGTTGCGTTGTATATTTTGTATGTATTATACGAGGAAATGTAAGGCCGTTAAGCTTGCCGTCCGTCTGGGTTATGATTTCAGTTGAACTTCTTGTATATATGCATTCCCTATATGATGTATCGCACGAATTTGCGCTGAGTGTGTTAGATATTTCGCAGTGTTTCGTAGTTAACTGATTCGTTCTTATTGCCCTTTTTCGCTTCCAGTGTGATCAACATATTGTGAATGGGTGGTGATGAAGTGACTGGATCACGTCAAATCACCGTCTAACAAAGATTTCAGTTATGGGAATGATAGTGGTATTGCGATTGCAGTCATAAAGTGACACGCAGTGTTCATACGCTTATTGCAAATTTAATTTCCGCGTACTGCAGCTGTATGCATATACCGGGTGATTCAAAATTCGCGCAACGCGAAGTATCGGTAATCAAAATGTATTAGTTATTTTTCTACAACATTATGAAATCAATAATAATATTAAATAACGATAAATATAATAAATTTGAAAATGTCCACCTTCTTGATTATATTCCCAGAGTTTCTTCAGCCTATTCATTTACACCATTTGTTAAGGTTTGAACAACATTTTTGTTATCAATTTCATTCTGTATTTTGACGTTAAGGTGCTCAAATGTGTGGGGAATTTTTTTTCCGCTTAACCCTTCGACTTGCCTCACAAAATAATCTGGGGACGTAAAGCGGGGGCGGGGCGGGGGAGATGGTGGCACAAATTTGTAGAAATTAGAGTAACCAGTGTTTTATTGGACGTTTGAGAAGTTGTCCCCTGTTGCTGAAAGGAACAATATCCTTTTTTGAACACCTGACGATGGATGAATTGCTGAAACTTAGGTGTATTCCAGCGTCAGAACACTTTAGAATTGATTGCCTTTGGGTTTCACATGAAGAGGAGTTTCTTAACCTGCTAAGCTGCAGTTTATTGGCTTATCAGTAAAGACTTTGCTCCCTGGACTTAGTTATTTATGAGATAATTAACCCTCTCTTATTTTGATTGAAATGCTTTATCTCTTATAGCTAATCCTTTTCTCGAACCTGAAAGCGGGTTGAAAAGAGTTGATTTATGGCTTATATGGTTCTGATTGTGTGAAGTCAAGTCGCTGAAGAAATATTTGCATTCTCAATTTTTTTTTGCTTCCCTCATGTAAAAGGAAATCAAAATTCATAGATGCCAGAGACATATATTTAACATTTGTATGGTTGACACTGCATACAATGTGATGTTGTGTTGAAGTGCATCGCGTCACACTAGGGAATTGAATGAATGCGAATCAGTTGCGATTCCTTCCTTTTCCACCTTGTTCTGTCGCGACAAGGGAAATCACTCTCGATATTACACCCTTCTGCACTGTAGTCACTGTACATACAAATACAGAATAGGTCTTGTGGATTGGATTGGCAGCATGTAAAACAGAAAGCGTAAATAAAACTATGAAGTTCTACTGGAATGTTTTGTGTTTGTTTTGTCGTTGGAAACGAAAAATTTCAAGGTCCATATATTAGCTACACACTGTCTTTCTGTCTGCATATCCGCATGTAATTTTAAACACGTTACACTTCGCAAGCTAACTAAGCAAAGCATCACATATACAGGGTGAGCAGAGAAGTCCCTGTGCACCTGTGCAAGAAGGGTGCAGCACTGTGCTGGAAGTGGGAAGTCCCCTACATAAAACACTACAAGTAGCGTATGTGACCTCTGTTCAGTAGTCCAGACACCCTCCAAATGTGCACTCCCGGCGTAGCACTGTGCATTTATTCATTGTGATTTCCACTGTAAACTGTATCCTACGTTCGACAGGTGCGCAGGGCCGTCGCGCTCATCCTGTATTATGGTATAAAAAGGGCATTAAAAAGTATTGTGACGTAGTAGAGACTTGAAACAACAAAACATTATCCAGCATTCCTGACTTCAATCTGGCTGGAAGCCTGACGACGTGGATTTCGCAAATTGAGGTGCCGTGCCCTTCAGCAAGAATGTCTGCGTAAGACATGCACAACGTCATTGATTGGAGAGCCCTCGTTGTTTAGTGACTTTGGGCATGTTTTTATAAATGTAAAGAAACATTGGAAAGAATACAAGACAATTACACATTCAGGTTCCACGTGTCTCCTGCAGGGAAAACACGGTATTTAAATTCCCGGTGCATAAATGTTTCCTATGCAAGCTTTTTGTGACAGCTGCAGGGCACGGGGACACCATCAAAATGTTTTTTTTTCCGACTACCTCTTTTTTTGCTGCCATCTTTTGGCCCGGTTCTGAAATAATGTTACTGACCTCTCTTCGTGCACAAAACACACACACACACACACACACACACACACACACACACACACACACACACATTTTTATCCTCGGATGCTTTAATATATCAGAGGGCAGGCAAGAACTACAAATTAATAATTTTACAGTTGATTACATTTTTACGTAAGTAACACTGTTACAGATTTATAAAGCGTTTGTTAGTTTTTGACCGGTGAAATTTTAAAGCTGAACGCCACGCTACGACGACGGTGATAGCGGATTGGTGGACGAAAGAAACGTATTCTGCCCTTGCCACCGCACGTAGAGAATAGACCGGTCCGCAGGCGCCGTTAGGGGCAAAAAACTGAAAACTGACATACATTGAATTTGGTTTGTTACAGGCAAGCTGAAAGTTTGTAGTGTCTTCATGCTTGCGGTTGTAACCTTATATACAAAGATGGTTTCTTACAGAATGTGTGGGTATATTTATGTCTTGCCTCTAAGCCTGCAGGTTGTACATAAGTAAAGGTTTCGCTTAGTCATCATGTTTTAATATACAGTCTCCAGAAATATTAGCTGAACAAATGCTAAATATTATCGACGATCTAATATGCAGAACGTCAGGATTCTGTATTAAAGGGCGCTAGGATGGCTGTCACCTCAGTAAGTTCGCAGTGCCCCTTGTTATGTATGACAAGGCCTTACAAGGTACAAGATAATGTGGCGTCTAGTGGTATGATGTTCCCTTCAGGTTTTACCAATATTTATTAGTTTGTTCAAAAGGGGCTGGGGCACACGGACCCTCAAGCACGACACCATAAGGAAGCCATTCAATTTTTCGCTCAAATAGTGAATATACGTGTAATAAAATTTTAAACACTAAATAATTGACTGAACCTGTCATTGCGTAAACCCGTCCAGACATGGGAAAAACATAACACAGTTTTGTGTAGAGCGAAATGGTTAGGCTATAATAGTGGTACTAAAACTGGGCTCTGTGGAAGACTCGTGGGTTCCGCAGACACGTTTCCTTTGTTGTGAAATTTACAAACATAATTTTTATAATGCCAGTTACATTTTTAGGCGCGTTCGCAAAATTGCGGAAAACGACTAGCTTCGTCATGTCTGCCTGTCCTCCCGCATGAAACAATTCGACTCCCACTGGACGGATTTTCATGAAGTTTGATATTTGATTATTGTTCGAAAATCCGTCGAGAGAATTCAAGTTTTATTAAAATCTGACAAGATTAACAGCTGCTTTACATGGACACAAATGCACATTTAAATCTCGCTCAGTTCTTAGAATGAGAAATATTTCAAGCCAAGAGTTTTAGAAAAAAAATTGCTTTTTTTCCCCGAAAGTCCTGCCGTTTATGAGATAATGTGGAAAAATGTGGTACAGCCAGTCAGGCAACAGACGACAATATAATACGGCGCATGCACTTTGCATGCTGGATAACTAAGGCTACACACACACACACACGCACGCGCGCGCGCGCGCGCACGCACGCACACACACACAAAATAGCTTTTACAGTGCAACGGTTACGCGAACGCACACCAATGTTACGTTTATATGTACGTTGCTTGCATTATTTATTTCCTTTCACACCTTTTCACATAATCGGCGCTGGGTGCCTTTTCAGTGTAAGTCACCAACATCAGAGTCTTCTTCATAAACATGCATAAACATTTCATGTCGTTATAATAAAAGTGCATGTTTTAAAATATTCATTTCATTTTTTCACTCAAAATGCACACGTACTTTAGAGTATCACATATTTCCACGAAATTCATTTTTAGTCACAAGAGTTCCACAGATGTTAAAGGCATCAAGGTCACTGGTCTATAATTTAAAGCTCCGTCCAACTTGACGGCAGAAACGTCCGACTTCGGAAGGTCTGTACTTCGCCTTGCAAAAAATTCGGTTGCATTTTATACACATGGTTATTTTCTGTGTCTCGCGATTTTTGAGGCTTCTTATGATAGTAACAGAGCTGCCTACACTTGGCACTTCAGATTCAGCGAGAATCAGCGTTAATTCAGCTGACTGGGTACACGAGAGGCTTTGGGTTAATTTGGGGCGTGGAGTACGAGTGAAGCCTGGTAGAAATCGTACATTATAACCGTACTACTTTTCAAGCGTCTTTGGTACACTGACATGTGAATGATTCCTGTATAAAAACTATAAACTCTACCCGTTCTCGCGCAGGATATGGCTGCCTTCCGTGCCATTGTGACAATGGCACGGAAGGCAGCCGGACTATGAAAAAGGACTGACAATCAAATCAAGAAATTAAAGCGTAATGTTATGACCTACCCTTAAGTGGCGTCATCGGTGCATTGTACGGACATTTAATCTTTACATGCTGCCGGCTTAGATGCACTGCACGAATTTTAGGGTAATATAAATTTAAAACCTCTCCACCCTGGGCAGTCTTTGGAATTTAAACCGTAGTGTTAACGATGGGTTCAAAGAAACATTGAGATTGATTTAAATCGAATCCAAAACTCAATTGCAGCCGTTACATACCATGGTTACCGTATCTACTGCTAAGGATACAGAATACGATCCATGTGTTTTTATGCTTTATGTGGATGTGAGGCTTTGTCACATTACGGGAGGAACATGGACTTAAGGTGTTGGAGAACAGGATGTCCAGGAAGGTGTTTGGACCCAAGAAGGAGAAAATAATTGGAAGGTGGAGAAATTTGCACAGTGAGGAGCTTTACGATTTGAAGTCCTCACCAGATATTCTTAAGGTGACCAAATCAAGAAGAATGAAATGGGCGGGAAGTGTGGAACAAAGGAGGATGTAAGAGAAATGTAGACAGTTTTGTTTGGAAAGTCTGAAGGAAAGAGACCGCTTGAAAGATATAGGCATAGATGGGATGATGAAATTAAACTGGGTCTTAAAGGAAATGGGTGGGAGTGTGTGGACAGAATTAATCTCATTCAGGATAAAGATAAAGATGGGCTCTTATATAAACAGTAATAACATATCAGGTTACATAAATTGCGGAGAATGTATATTTACACACAATTATAAAGGCAAATGCTTAGCTGTACTGACGACATAGTTTTTACGTAACTTATAGTACGGTGTTTGAAGGTGTAACCTAATTAGTTATTGGGTACGCTGTTTTAAACTGTTGGTGATTATATTGGCCGTACGAAACACGTTAATATATAAAGCGGAAACTGTTGAAAGCTAACCTTTGTAAAATATGTAAGCCCGGTATCTCAAGTAGTTCTTAAAGAACTTAGATACAGAATGTTCCTGGAAACGTCTGTTGAATTTCGTTTGATTGTTTTGAGTAAAACACTTTAATCAACATGGGCCGAAGTCTCAGTCTGAACCGTTATGCAATCACCAGAGCCGGGATAGCTCAGCTGCAATAGTGACTGTGCTGGGTGCTGGGAACCGATTAATCGTGGTTTGATTCCCAGCAGAGGAAAGAGGTATTTTCTCTTCTCTACGCCGTTCAAGAGTGGCTCGGGGCATATCGGTACCGGAAGCAACCCTTTCTACCTCTGCGTAGTAACCACCTATTCCTGTAGAGCGCTCCTACCAATGCTGGGAAAGCTGACTCACTCGAAACGTTTGTACAACCAACCCCACCAGCTGGCAGGCAGTTTGTGTTCAGTCGTGTGCTTTCCAGAAGAAGGAAGCCTGTCTTTGTTGCTAGGCGAAGGTGAGTTGTCAGTCTTTAAACCACAGGGGAAAATCGCGGGGCATGTGGGATCAGAGGATAATTTTACTCCAGATTCGGCCTGTGGACGGAAGTCCCTACCTCTTCCAGAAATCGAATGCCTATTTAACTGTTGTGCAGCCGTTGTCCAAGTCATTATACTGACTTGGTTAAGGGTTAAAAGGAGAGAACATATGTATTTGTTATATTGTGAGAAATAGTTTTTCGTACGTGCCCATTAACTGGCGTGTAAATTGCGTGCATAAATGAAGTCAGAAAAGTTGCCCATCTCTCACGGGGTTGGTCTTTTTTGTTTGTCGGATTTTAAGTAGTCAGTGGATCCGAATAAACAGTCCGAAGGCAGAAGATGTGATTGTAATATACGTGGTACTAATTTTACAACTCTTCTTACAAGGTATCATTGTAAACCTACTCTGCTTTCTAACGGCCCAGGAAACGCACATAGAGTCTAAGAATTTTGTTACGTTCGCTTCCTTTGTGAATTGCGTCTATAGGCAGGTGAACATTATACTGGCGATAGTCAAATGTGTCCATTTCTGTCCGTAACGTTTGCTCCATATGTTTCTCATTTCTATAAATATTTAACAATTTGTGGTTTTTGGTGGACAGAGTGGCATTAGGAGGGATGTCTGTCCAAGCATTTCGATATTCTCTGATCATATCTTTTCATCATTGCTCATCTCATTTGTTTATTTATCATCGACTTTATATAATGCCAAGAATTTTTAGTGTAGTCAAATAACCACTTCCTCCTCTCTAAGTTAACGTTCAGAATTCTCAGCGAAGCATCAGAATATTAGCAAGTTAAATGTGCGTTATTTTTATTTGATTTAATACAAAAAAACTAATGTCGCAATTGATTGTTGAGCACGCGTGCGTGCTATTTATGTGGGTTCGGGTTTGAATACCGGCCTTGAGACCTGATATTGAGGCTGAGCGTTTCTTTCGTTTTTTCGGTACTTCCTGCAAAAGCTGGGATAGCACAACAAATCAGGCCGCTACCGCTTCCCGATTCATTAGTCGTCCTACCATTCAACGCTGTGTGATCTGAGGTACGTACGACATCGTAAAGGAAACCATAAGTAAGAATGAATAAATAACATTAACCAAACTTGGAATGTGTTCAAAATTTTAATGTAATTTGAGGTCTTCACTCTGCTGAGATGTTGCGCAGTGGTGGCTGGTAGCTTATTATCGACGTTTTTGGGACAATGTATTGGCCCAATTTTCAGGGATCAAACAGTGATGAAATGCTTAGTCGACATGCTGTACTGAAACGTCTGTAGAAAGTTCTAACCAATATCGCCCAACATTACAGAAGAACGCATACTTCAGCTACACAGCGACGGAGACCTGACATCCTGCTTAACCACTTAAAGCGAGGTGAATGCTATATGTCCACATTTAACGTACAGAAATCCTACATTCTGCCCACAGAATGCATTTATGCGTTTTTGTATGGATTTAACAACACACAGCAATTATTTCATTGTACAGCATTAAGTAGCTAGTCCTTGTAATCATGGCTGAATGTGTTTACTGCGCGGTACGATCTGCGTCATTTAAGTATAACTCACGCCAGCTTTCATCTTTAAAGCCCGTGCCATGGCTCAGGCGTTTAGTCGCCGGCCTGTTGCTGTGGAGGCCCAGTTTCGCTCCCAGGCCAGTCCATGTGAGATCTGTGATGGACCAGGTGGCACTGGGAGACATTTATTTCCGAGTACTTCGGTTTTACCCTGTCAGTATCATTCCGCTAGTGCACCATACTCATCGTCATATTCAAGTTGCCCTTACCAGAAGGACAAAAGTTCAAAATCAGGGAACTTTGCAAAAAGCATTGCTCTTTCGGAAATCGGGGAGCATTGGATAGAAAGTACTTTCACTTGCTTCATCTTTAGAGTTAATGTAACTTATCTTTTTCATTTTTTAAGAAACTGTTTAGCAGTTGTCGCAATACCCACGGCTAAATACGAGGAAAACAATAGACACGTTTTTTTGCAACTTTTCTTCACAAACGCGGCAGAAATGAATCCTCGCAATCGAAAGCTACATGATTTAAGTATTCATGTGGACAGCCCGGGGCCAGAGAATATGTTACGAACACATTCCACATTCATGCATACATATGGTCGTAAAAGAGATGCAACGGACGATATTTGATATGCGGAGGATGCGAGTGTTGGATATTTGTGTGCAGTGCCCTTCTGACCGGGATGTCCGTAATCAGAAGAGACGCAAGCGATGACAACCTAACATACGCTGATGAATATGTATGGCCCGCTTGTTTCAGGATACTGCTTCGTATAAATAAAACAATACGGGCCCACCTGCCTGTATTGACAGACAACCTGCCTCAACTAGCTCATCTGTTTTATCTACCTGCGCGTTCTACTTCCCTCGCCTCTTACCCCTACGCCATCTGCTATGAATTAATTTCATTTTTCTGGGTATATCAAACTTCAACTCTTTGAATTACCGTATCTTCTTTAATATTAAAAGGCATTTTTATTTGTAAACAGAGTACACGTGTTGTGTTCCGTACACGATTTTCTGAATAAACAGGGACGTTTCCCGAGATAATTTTAACCTTCCCTAGTACAGCCGTCACTAAATGCAACACATTCTATAACACTGAAAATCGCTGAATTTTGTTCGTGTTTCTTGCCATTCTTGGAAAGAACACGTATTCTTTCCTAAACAGCATTAGCCCTTCCAACTAACCACTGAACCAAATGATTAAATATTCGTATAGTCTACACTTTGCCCACTCAGTGTTCATGATTTTCACGTAATTCTCAGAATAAGTAAGGTTAGTCAGTTGGTCATTGTAACGGGGAAATACGACGTTCTCATGCTGGGTACAAAATGACTTTTTAAATGTTATTTATCTAAACGTGAGACTTAAAATCGTTATGGCATGTATACAGCTATCCTAAACAAGGCTGTGGCGACAGAGTCCTAGCTGTAGACGACACAGTTTACGTGAAGAAACTGCCACTACCTGCGCGTAGGTTATGTCGAAATTTAGATTAAGTTAGGTTTAAATTTAGCTGGTATAATCCTGTAAAGAATAACGATCAATACCAGTATATGTTCCGCTTTCTATACCGCTCCACTTTGCTGTCCAAAAATGTAAAGATTAAGATGCGTAGAACTATAATTTCGTCTGCTGTTTTGAATGGGTGTGAAACCTGGTCTTACATTGAGGGAGGAACGTAGGATGAGGGCGTTCGAGAATAGGGTGCTGAGGATTGTGTGTGGAACTAAGAAGGATGAGGTAACAGGAGAGTGGAGAAGACTACGTAACGAGGAGCTTTGTGACCTGTACTCCTCACCAAATATTCGGACGATTAAATCAAGAAGAACGAGATGGGCGGGGCATGTGGCACGTATGGGAGACAGGAGAAGTGCATACAGGGTTTTGGTGGGGAGACATGAGGGAAATAGCAACTTGAAAGACCCAGGCGTAGATGGTAGCATAACATTAAAGTGGATTTTCAAGAATTGGGATGGGGGGGCATAGAATGGATTGATCTGGCTCTTGATAGGGAGAGTTGGCCGGCTGTTGTGAGTGCGGTAATAAACCTTTGGGTTCCGTAAAATACGAGGAATTTTTGACTAGCTGAGGATCCACAACAAGGATTCTGCGCCATGGAGCTCGTTCGTTATAACAATCAGAAGTAATCTGCAATTTCACACAGTAGGTTTGTGTGTTTTGTATGATTCTTACAATAAACTACGATGTCTAGCCAGCTGGCCTTCGTCATGGAGACGAAATTGTTTCCCGTTAATTAGCACGTAATGTTTAGATGAATTTAATGCTTTAAAGAACCAAACTTGACAAAAACCTAAGCCTATAATGCATTTGGCCTGAAATTTTATTCCTTTATTTTGTCTGTGAGTTGATAGGCTTTATTGTCCATGACTTCCCGTCAGATATTCACACGACACTTTTGCTCAATTGTTCATTTTATTGCACTGACACATTTTGAACCAGATGGTTTATTTTGAAGATTTCGGTATTTAGAGGACGATTGAGGGTTTGCAGCTCATAGACGGCCTTAGATTTCGGCGAGTGATAACATAATTCTTTTTGTGGCATTTGACATGTGATTACGTAATTCTAAATTCTGGATTCAAGAGTGAACATATAGTATTTGAGGTATGAATTTCTATGATTAATCATGTCATTCTACTTTAGGTTAGATGATAAAACATTACTGGTATTTCAGCACTGTTCGAAAATTAGTGTGCGCGATTAATTACCGGGTCTTCAACTTAAGTGTTGTGAGTGTTGTGTTGTCAGGTAGAGGTTACTGCGACGGGCCGATCACTCGTCCGGAGGAGTCCTACAGAGTATGATGTGTCTGAGTGTGATATCGGAACCTCGATAAGGAGGAAGCCTAGGTCCATTAGGGCTGTCGAGCCGTGAAAAAGACGTAAAGCAGCTTAGGTTTAATTACGGGAACCAAACGAATCAAAATTTAGGTATGACGTCACGCTTCTACAAGCATCATGACCTGTCATTATGGTAGATATTTTAACACGCCGCGACAAACAGTGTGCATCCAAATAACTACCGTCTACATTGCGGTAGTGGACCGGGATAGCGTAGTCGGTATAACGACTTGCTACGGGCTGGACAGTCCGGGGATCGAATCCCGGTAGGGGCGAGATTTACCGCACCTGTCCAGACCGGCCCTGGGGCCCACCCATCCTCTTGTACAATGGGTACTGACTCTTTTTCGGGGGTAAAGCGGCCGGGGCGTGGGGCTAGCCCTCCATCTCCACCTAGCGCCGAGTCTAACGAAAGGGTAGAGGTATACCTCTGCTCCCTCTTGGGCCTAATGACCTGTATAGGGTCCCCTTTACATTTTACAGTGCGGTAACCGTGGATAAGCCAATTTGTTATTAGACATGTTGTGACTGCAGCATCACTTAGTCCAAAATTTTCAACGGCCAAAGTTTTCAGCAGTCGATTTTATGTTTGCCCTCGGATATTCCTGGAGACAATCTCGTCTTCCTGAATGGGCGCGGAGGGTGTCGCAGCTAGCACGGACGACTGCGTAGGGATAACACTGAACTTTCCCGGCTAACTGTCGAACATATTTCATGGTACTTACAGGAGACTGGACAGCACACTGAACAGTCTAGCTCAGCGTTACGTCAGATGTCAGCCTCTAATGTGAGAAATCCTGAAATATTACAGATACTATCACAAACACAATATTTTCAACGGTTAATAGAAATACATAACCTTAGAAGAAACCTTTAAAGTACCGAGTTATTGTAATGGTGTACAAGAATTCCAACTAACCTCAATCTAGTGCAGAAGTTAAGAATCAGTGGAACTGTACGTCTGCTTCTCCTACACCTTCATGCCGTGGACAGGGACAACTACACAAAAATTCGGCTAATTTTTCTCAAGTCAATTTTAATAATTTAATATTCTCTGTAACAGCGCGATTGCAGGAATGTGGTCAGTGTTTTTGATGTAAAAATAATTACGGCGTCTCAGTTATTTAAATCGTATATCTATTCGACTTAGAGGATCGGATTGCCAACATAATGTAAATTATAACAGATTTGTACATATTTGTGAACTGTAGTAAGCGTTGTTGAATTTAGTCTCCTGATTACAATTTTAGATCGAAACATATTGAGGCTTGAATAATATATCAGTTATCGATGATATAATGGTTATGTTTTGGTGATTAATTACTGAATTCATCAACGTGTTCAGAGCAGACTGCCCTATCGTTAGGAAGCCTTCCAGTCCACAGACAATATATATATATATATACACACACACACACAAACGCACGCACACACACATTGTCTGTGGACTGGAAGCCTTCTTGACGATATATATATATATATATGTATATTTAAGATTTATTTAATCTTCGGGGGTGTTGCATTACTAACGTGGCGGACAGACACTAAGACTTTGGATTTACCTGATACGTCATTCAAAATAGAAATAGTCCGTCATCTATTTCTAGGTTTCCGAAAATGCCTCTTTCCTTCAGCTTCAGCAATGAAAATACGGACTTTATTTTCTTAAATATGAGCAAAATGGCCGCCCGGTCTATTCTCCATGATTTATGCACTCTAGTAATGTTTCTTTACAATGGAGTTAATTAGCTTTGTATCATTCTCGTTTTGTTTCATTCCATTTTCTCTGCTATTTGTCTCTTTCAGAATGGCCGTTTCCGTCACGCAGTCTCATGTCATATTTAATTCCGTAAAGTTATGATCATGCTACATTACACTCAGGGCTACATAGATATTTGACTTTGCTGATCATGTAGTGTTTCAAAGCACAAAATTAAATTAAGTTTCGGGAACTGTTTGTTTCTGTCCTCAAGATCCTGTGGACGTACCTCCTCTTGTGGGCACCTGGTACCGAAATAGACCCAGATATTGGGAACGGCTCGCTTGAAGGGACCCCGCAGTTACTGTACTTCACCACGTTCTTACCTGAGGGTAGAACAGATCCAGTTTCCCTCACTCTGTGCTTACATTTTTCTGTTTTTAAAAAATCTATACAATGGTCAAGGTTCAAAAGCTAAGTGGACTATAACGCACACTTAATTTTTTTTCTTACGACGAACGCAAGTAGAATTTTAAAGACAAACGTTCATTGGCCGACCAAGTGACACAGCTGTTGCTTATTGGTATAGTCATTGGTTCCAATCCTGCCATCGCCACTGACCTTGAAAGGGAAAGGTAATGCCACTATAAGGGTAACCACGTAAATTAAGTGTAGATCTGATTCAACTCCAGAAGTCTCGTGTGTCTCAAATACATTCCCTTTAATAGATGGCGCCTAACCTAATGCTGGTATGGTGTAGTTTGTGAACATTGGTGTGGCTGGATTGTTAATTGGACCTGCTGAAGCCTGCAGTTTGTCTTTATAATATATTAAATTTCAGATCCTTCCTCATAGAAAACACGTCTGTTGGTGTGGCTGGATTGTTAATTTGACCTGCTGAAGCCTGCAGTTTGTCTTTATAATATATTAAATTTCAGATCCTTCCTCCCAGAAAACGCGTCTGTACTGCAGGGAATTTTGTGCACAGAAATAATCGCTATTTGTTCTAACAATCGTATAGGTACATCTGATGGCATAGTATAGAACTTTTAATTTTGAAGCGAATTGTACATAAAGTAACCACTGTGCTTTTTGATCCTTAAAATAATAAAGTAAACAAAAGGGACAATAACGTTTCTGTAACGTGAAAGGGCTCTAACGTAATATTTATTTTCCCATTTCACACGCAAGCGGTCGAGCAAAATTCAATGCAGGAGCATTCCTTTTTGAGCAAAAAGATTTCGCTTTCAATATTGATACCAGTGTAAGAGGCCAGACCACATTGCTGTATCAGCAAAGTGAACTTTTTGACTCTTTTCAATAAAGTTTACATCCCTTTTAAGACCCCAACACTCTTCAGTGTCGAGAAGTCTCCCAGTCTAGCACCCATTTATTTCCATCAGCACCCATTCCGTTACATCACCACTCATACACCATCAAACGGAGCCAAGACATGGAATAAAATTTGTTCCCTTACAATGTGTTCTAGATTCAACTCAGCAAAAGTCTCCCATTTCGTGCGAATCAATGAAGAAAGGGGAGGGACTTTGAGGGATTTTGTGAGGAAAACTGAGAGATGATGGAAATATAGGACTGAAGGATGCATGGAAAAATATCTGCAAGTGATTTTCCACAGCTCCTCCCATATATATTCGCGTGCCATATATCCCTCTCTCTTTCACTTGCTACTCAGAGCTCCAAAGCAAACATTGAAATATTCAGTCGACGTTTAGGTCAAAGGATTCCAGATCCTGATGATCAACATACTGGAATACAAAATGCTATATCATCCCAATAGAATGTCTTAAACAGCCCAATAATTTTTCCATATGTATCTACTTTATAAAAGCGTGTTTATTCTGTGTTGTTGACGTTATTTCTGGTTTATTCCTGCGAGTATATTCTTCCACTCCTTCCTCTTTAATGTTACATTTTTAACTGCAAAGAGCTGAAATTTTTCCTTCATACAAAGAAGGCTAGTTTTACAGGAAGTTGATTTTTGTAATAGTTTTGAAGTACGTACGGAAAAATGAATCTCCTGGGAATTGTAACGCTAATAACTCCTATGTGTTTAATTTTTCTGACTGCCTGAAAGTTTTCTGCTCATAAGTGTAGGTATGTTCCACAGAACTAAGAAACGTTTGTACAGATTATGTTAACCTCACAATATAACAAGGTAGGCAAGGTAAGTATAACTAACATTGTAACGCGTTCGCGTAATGTTTATATCTCTTCGGCTCTTCTAAGAGCCTGACACCATTTCACTCGCAGAGAGCGCTTTTATGGCGATTTAACGTCACCGGCAACAAGAAAACTTACCTAGGTCTTCATGTACAGTGCCCGATATTTTTTTCCAGTTTCTAACCAAATTTGGAATTTCTCGACAGATTTTCATAAGAATCCCCATGTCACATTTCCTAGAAATCCATCGAGAGGGGATCACGCTGATACATGCCAACAGACGGACAGACAGACAGACAGACAGATAGACAGACAGACAGACAGACAGACAGACAGACAGACGGATGGACGGACAGACGGACGGACTAAGAGCTTGGTACCGTTTCTCTCGAAGAGAGCAAGTTTATGGCAATTTGACGGCAGCTGCATGACTCACACATCGCCAGTCCTATCGGCTTGTGTATTGTGTCGTCTGATGCCTGAAGTCACACAGTCCAGTTTAAACCGCTGTCTCTAAGAGGCGTGTGGCGCGCAATGAAACGTAGATTTCTTTTATTCGTGAATATATAGTGCAAATTAATAGAGAGGATTTTAATTTTGGAAACCTCTATAAAGAATAAATAATATGATAATTGTCATAAAAAATTTGGAATACTATTTCCCGGTTTTCCAATTCCATGGAAATCAAGCGCGTCTGACAGTTGGCTGTAACTTCCAACATATATGTGTTAAGCTATATATAATAGGCGGAAATGAAGACCGCTAAGTTTGCCGTTATGTTTTCAATTGAGCTCCCTGTGTGGGCATGTAAAGTCGGTATCATGTATTTTCTCATTCCTTCCAGTTCTGTTCTCAGTACCTCCTAATTTTACTAAGATTCTATACAAAGTTAAAAATTAATAACGAATTCGTATAGACGTAATAGAGGACAGAATTTTTAGGAACCGACCGATTACTTTCACGTTCGGACCAGTTCTTTACTGGCCAGTAACTTTAAAATTCGGCATTAAACTTACAGTCTGAGCTGCTCTTAAGTGAACAACAAATATCTCAGCTTATTTTCATTCGCCCTAATGTCCATCTCCATAAGATTTCGTAGGAAAACACTGATAACCAACAAATGAACTGCACCGCGGAGAGTTCACGCCTCCAAAAACAACGCAGTACACAGCCAACAGCACATTCTCACTCAACTGTGTAGTGCAACCATAGTGTAACGGTAACGAAAGGTTCTCCCTGAAGATGACCCAGCAGGGTCGAAACATGTAGGAGTGTGTTACGATTGATGATAAAACCCTCTTTATGCATTTGTTGGTGATTATTCTTTTTGTATGATATAGTGCACGGACATGGAACACATTACATTTTGTAGGAAATTTATGGTGGAATGAATCAAAATTATCCGATTTTCCAAAAAGGAATGGTCCACCATCGTCCTCACAAAATTTTTTTCTTTATTTCAACATGCACTATTTGTAAACAACTCATATCCAACTTCCTAAGAACAGTTTTAATATTATCCTCCTACCTACGATTAGATCTCGCAGGTGGCCTCTTACCTTTACGTTCTCTATATATTTTTATCTCTGCCACGCGCAGTACATGCTCGGATGATCTCCTGCCTGTTGATGCCCTCTGTGTGCAACGTGTCAAACTCACTTTATCTTCCTTAACTTCATCACCATAACAAAAATCCCATCTAAATATATTTTGATAGTCTCGAAAACATAACCAAATTTTTAGACGATAAAAATAAATGTCATTTCATTATTGGGAATACACTTTGAAGTCTAAAATTTATTTGGCCCACAATATCGAAAATTTAAATTTCTGATTCAAAGAAACCACACCGCTTCTCGATTACAAAGCCCAATCAGTTAATGCAGTGACGAAACGAATAATTAATAAATAATATTAAAATGTGGGCAAAATGAAGCTCTTTTAACGTTACAGCAAACACCACATTCCAATGTGTTTTAAGGGGTTAAGGTCGTGTGGTATGTGTCTTTCCCGATTTGGATCTTCCAGTGCTAGCAATTCGTGTAATGGATTCAGGGAATTGGGTTTAGCGTAGCGAAAACCCTGCACTAAAATCCAATGCGAATTTGAATAGAAGCAGGTCAGAATTTCAAGAATTCTTGCTTGTTTTTAGTTACCGCATTCCTAATGCAACCGTGCTGTAGCAAGCAGTGTAAGCTAAGCATATTTCAAGCGGACACATTCTGTTTCCCGATCTACAACGTATTTCCTCATATTTACATCATTATGGCGGTTGCCATGTGAATTTATTGATATTTTCTTTATCTAAACTCAAATCGGTACATGTACTGTATATCGGAGGAAGAAATGTTTGGAACAAACATTAGAAAAACGAAACGAAATGTTTTATGCCCCACTCACTTCTACCGTAAGAGTTAGAGATTTTAGGTAATTATCCTAAAGTAAGTCAGTGTGCCATTATTATAACATTATTCATGTATTTCTGAAGTTCTTTAGTTTGGTTAGATTTTAATATAAAATAAGAGTACATAGCAAAACAAATAAGCTATAACAATGCTTACATTTTCCTTTCTTACATAAATTTTCTGTTCCAAACCACTTACTTGTCCCTCAATTTATAAAGTCGTATCTCTATTGAAAAAAACCTTATTTTCTCATCCTTTGCAGTACAAGGTGCACAAGCATGAATAGCAGGTCCCAAAAAATCTTGCGAGGACAGGACGTGTTCCTTATAAATCAATTTCGGTCCTATTACTTTAATGCTGTAACACTTGTCGTTTACCAGTAAGGAAATTAATGTTTTAAATCATAGCGTTTGTGTCTTAGATAAATGTTTCGCTATCAAATTTCCGTATGCACATCTTTTCTCTTAAACCTCCTTAACCTTTTAAAGCCTAGCGGTAACTTTACATACGACCAGGTTTAACATTAAAAAATTCTACGTGGTGCCCACATTGCGTTTATGTGTTTTGTACGGATCTCAGAACAAACAGCAACTTTTACCTTATAAAACATTAAGAGACTGGTTTTTATAACCGAAGTGGAGAGTGTTTACAGCGCGGTACGCACTGAGTCCTTATATAAAACAGATACGCTTCGTCTTTAAAGGGTTAATATGCTGAGCACTGTAATCCCGTTCATTTTGCAACCCACATAACACCAGTTTGCCTGTATGAATCACAAAGTTCCTGTTTATGTAACATTTGAAGTTGTCTTTTAACATCACTCTGTGGCAAACAAGGAGTTTTCATGTCACTTATCATTCGACGACTTAAACTAATTTCCTCTTCAGCATTTCTCATTTGCTTCATTATTGTGGCTTGTTTTACGGCGCTGGCGGTATCCCAGGTTACACAGCGTCGATGATTGGGTTATTGGTTAATGATGAGTTGGAAAAGCTCTGGATAGAAGTCGTCATGGCATAAATTAAACATCTTCATTGAGGGACGGAGGAAAATCAAGATAAATGTCAGGAAGGATGGCCGGTGCCCTGCCTGAGTTTCGAATCGGGCACCTACATAATACAAGTCTACTACGTAACCGCTACACCAGCCTGCTGGACGTTTTCTAATTACGTACAATTTTCTTACGGTTTTGCTTCATTATGTAGCTGATATTATTTGACTTTGTTGTGTTCGTTTTGAAGAAAATAGAGTTTCTCAGGCGTATGGGCATGCAGTTCAAAATCTGAAACTCGTTTGCGTTCAAAGTCATTATTATACTTTCCTCGAAGCAAGTTTTTGTCGAAATGTCGTGTTCGTCTATCTCTAAACTACTGCGTGCCGAGGTTTTGTGAAATGTTGCTTACATGCGTACAGAGTCATTATCCTTTATAACAACCCTACAGAACAATTTGCAGCATTTAGGACGTTACCTTAAAAGAAGGATGGAAGAGCGTGGGCTGGATTCGTCCGGCTCGGGATAGGGAGAAGGGGCGTTTTGTTGTGCACATATTAACCTTTTAAAGCCTAGCGGTAACTTTACGTACCACCAGGTTCAACATTCAACAATTCTGCATGGTACTCACATTGCGTTTATGTGTTTTGTACGGATCTCAGAACAAACGGCAGCGTTCACCTTATACCTCATTAACTGATTGTTTTTTATAACTGAGGTGGAGAGTGTTTACAGCGCGGTACGAGCTGAGTCGTTATATAGACAGATTACATTTCGTCTTTAAAGGGTTAATAAACCGTCGGGTTCTATACACTACTGTGAATTTTTGGTTAGCTGAGGAACTATTAGCTTCTGAAGCAACACTCTACTACATGCTGTCAGCCAGGTAGCCAGTCAGTCAGCCACTCAGTTAGTTAGTTTCTGTCGTTTCAAAGTGCATTTCGTCAGAATATCGTGCCTTTTTCGGTAATCTCAAACACACCAAATTAAATATCTGCATGTAATATACACTCAATACTAATCGTGGAAAATTACGCACAGCGTAGCATTATCCGCACTGTCGTTCTGTTAATGCATGTAAATTTTCAAACCGTGACATGAAATTTGATTAAAGTAAGTCCAGCATTTCTCAAGCTGTGCGATGACAAAATATAAAATTCCTTGGTTTAAATTATTTCGAAACCATTAAAACTAAGGAAAAATTGTAGTTCTGAAGTACAAATGTGTGTTTTATTTCACTACAATGTCTTTTAGAAACATTTTTCGCTCCGATAAATGTTTGGCAATTCAGGCTCCAAAGGAGAATGTGAAAAAATATCAGTCGTCGTGCAAAATGTCAGTGATCGGCAACTTAAAAGTTTTGAATATGTTGGTTAATAGGGATTTATATGACATTTACAGTTGAGCTGTAAGTTCCTAATTGTATTTTGGTTCTGTAATTCTTATATAGATCTCACTCTATACGAAATACCTATTGAAATTGATCAACTTTAAGAAACAAGTGGTTTACTACGTAAAATAGACGTCATTGACATTCAAACGTTGCTATTGTGATGTCTCAGTTTATACTTCTGAGCAAAGCTGTCGTGTCGTGGTAATGTAGCTGTTGTAACGTTTCGGAGGGACATAATATTTTTATGTTCAGGGTGGATTTGACCCCACTATCAGACTGTAAGAGGATCCCACAATTCGGAAGATAGTACGGATCTACACCGCCGTAAAAATATTGAAATATTTTAAATTTTCTTCGAAATTAGCGAAAATTGAGCACGTCATGAACAGAAAGTTCCTTTCTCTACCATTCCTCCCGCATATCCATATGGCTTATCTGCGAAACTACCGAAGGAATTCCGGTGACATTTGGCGGTGCATGCTAGAGTCTTTGACTACTTTAATATTTTTATGCGTAGATGAAATACACGGCAATGTTATATTATCTGACAACTCACAGCATTCTTCACTCGGACCGCTTAGCGTGACGGAAAGAAGCGCAGCGCTCGCCTTTTGTCCAATTATCCGTAAGTCGGGACCTACGTATTTATTTTAACTATCGCTTTTAATATTCGGTTTCTATACACCGTGTTTAAATAAGGTGCCGTTAATATTTCCCTTCGGCTTACAGGCGTGTATCACATCTAACAAACACTTTGTTCATTGCGTGTCCAAATGTCATTAGCCAAGCGAACCGATGAAAAGTGACCAGCTGCAGTTGTCAGATAAAATAATATTCCTGTGTGAACCACAAGGATATATTACGCAATGCTCGACTCGCAAGTTACCAATTTTCAAAGAACTGTTTATCATACATAAAGTAACATAGTTGCAGTTCCTAAAGACCACAGCTCTCCAATCTCTGTTCTGTCAAACTGGACTTTGTCATAAATCCAGAAGGTGGAGGCAGTGCCTTTCTTCGAAACCTCTGTGACAACCGACGAACCGAGATAACTGAAAGCGGAAAATATTCACTTTGTGAAAACCGTGAAAATTAGCGATAACATGTACGTAATTATGACAAATATTTTCTGCGAAATATTTTCCGATGTGTTGAACATTTAACGAAATATGGCGAAAATAATACAGAGACTTATGCTGCGTGAAACGCTACCGCAGTACGTGTTGGATAAAACTACCCAATTTGATGCCGTGTCCCAGTTACAGAAGAGTTTGTGGAGAACAGTTGAAAACGTAAAACACACTGATATGTTTGTAACGACTTTTGAGTGTCGTAACGTGAAGTGAAGTGCGTGTACGTCACAAAATTGGGTTGCCTTATCCAACCATAAAGTAACATAGGTTACTATTGGTGTTCCTTTTTTTTATCTTCGCATTGCATGATGTATATGATGACGTATTTACGGGGCAACTTATTTGGATGATTGCGAAATATATATTATTAAAATGTAATGACATCTGATACGATACCCTATATATTAGCATGCGTTCAACCCCTAAGGTCACGCCATTTGATTGCGTTCTTCTACCTCACTCTTCTGTTTCGAGTCCTTCGGTTCTCTTGTTCTCCTTAGATTCGGCCTTCTGTTGCCACTTCTTCTGTTTCGTCAGTTCTTCCTATTTTATCATAACTTATACATTCTGCTTTCTTCTTACGTTTATTTCACTGACGTTCTATTCCTATCGACTAACTAAATTACTAACTAACCAGCTCATCGGAACATCATTCTTAGGAAGATGATAGTTTGTCACCTAGTCAAAAAATTTCCCGTGTTCTATAGAACTAGAAAATTTTTTAATATTATCCAAAAAATGCACTTAATTGTCACAGGTTCTTAATAATATATTTAAAAACATCCCACTCCTATATGCTTCGGGCCCTGTCGGCCCATCGTCAGGGAGAACATCAGACGTTATTGTAAAACAATTACATAATAATGTTTTGTCTGTTGTATATGCAGACCTGCTGTTAGTTATTCGTGTGGCCCTCTGTTACACTGGAAGCAGTATATTTAGGCAGCGTGTGCATGATATGGCGATGCTGACGGTGCATTTGTTGGATAATATTAAACATCAAATTACAATGCACGGCATGGTAAATATAAAAAGAACTACGCAGTTTGTTGTCGTTTTCACAACAGCCGGCCACTTTTCCGTATCCTTCCCCGGGGAATAATGCTGCCGAGTCCCAAAGCCGGCCACTCACACTCATTTAGTGACGAGGTAGAGTGAGTGGAGCTATACCTCCACTCCCCATTCGCCTTCATGGAGTGCATAGTCGTAACTGTAATTGTACTTATCCTTGTCGTTAGCCAGATAAATTCAGTCCTAGTCGTCCAGTCCTATTTCTTAGATATCCACTTTAATATTATTCTGCCATTTGTAACTACGTATTCAAAGAGGACTTCTCTACACTAAGCTCCAAAACTTTCCTCCCACAGAACGTTAGCGTTCCGCAAAGTGGACCGAGGCCTTCCGCTGCTGAAGTCGGTCGCTTCACAATTCGCAGAAAAATATAGATGAATAGAATTTTCTTCTCAGTTTCAAATTGTTATCACAGTCTCCTGTTTAAACCCTTCAGGCAGACAGGTGCATCATATTTACCTCTCACAAAAGTGTCTGTAGTTCGAGTGGAAACACAAAGGCACATCACATTTCCCTTGTTTTCCGCTGACAGAATGTGGCACCCGGATGTTCTGCGAACCGAAAAGTTAGGGTCAGATTGTCATAAATTATTCCACCCTTCGTTCGCGGCTTCTTTAATTTTGACTCTTTTTGCTAACATTTCGCACTATATGCAGAGTTACAAATAATGTAGGAGGAGATTGGCGGGGAATGTAACGTTCATAGAATAGATCATAAATATGTAGACTAATATATTTCAGTTGTAAAATACGCAGGGAAATACTTCTTGGAATATCTAGGTGATGCTGAAATGGTGATAGTGAAATGGATCTTAGGGGTAGAAGATGTTTATTGGGTTTGTTTGACTCATATATCGTTCAGTGACATGTTGTTTTAAACAGGAAATAAATTAATCTTAATTGTTGCTACAATGTGGGTAACTGCTTGAGTATCCCAGTAAAGAATATTTTCCCAAACATTCTGTAATATAATGTGAAATTATACATAAAGTTAACACACACAAAGCTCTCGCTTCATGAACATCACAATCGCAAACAACTATAAAAATAAAATTAAATAAAAATGCAATATCATATCAGCCCTTCCTTGTGTTCATTAACTTACAAGCACGTAAACTGCACTCCCCTAATTCTTAAAGCCCGCGGCAACATTTGGGTACATAAAAGGATTAAATTAATTAGCACTGGTCTTTTGCTTTGCTTTTTTAATTAAACTTCGAAGAATTTTGTTAGTCTTCAAACTATATTTCGGTATCCAATTTTGAATGATCATCTGACAATAGCACATAGACAATACGCCTCACTTCCACAAATTGGTACTAGCCGATTACACAGGTGAAGAATTTTAATTTATTTTATTGTATCAAGGTTGGGTCCTAAGTACTAAAGCCACAAATGTGTATATTGTAACAGTCCCTAATGACAGGTTAGTATATGTCATTCATGTACAATATACGGAAACCCGAAGTGCTAGAACAAAAATTAAGTCTTATTTCCACTTTGCTAACCACAAATCCTACAGAAATTGAACACGGACCCGATGTTAAGAACTCAGCAAATAACCGTCCAATCAATGTCTAGAAATTAAAGTTCCTGTCTGATGAAATGTTACGCCATGTAGTCTGGTAACAATTTGCGAAGGCTTAGGAGGAACACACTTCCTCCATTTCAGAATACAACCGTACGCTATACACAGCAGAATAGAAGCTCACAACTTTTATTAATGTTTAATTTTAGAATGTGAACGTCTCAGCTGTGGCTAACCGCATACTAGAGATGTGCTTTATAATCTGGGGACGGTTGTGGGAAAAGTCCCCTGCAACAGAGCAGCACCTTGAGGCTGGTTAAAGATAGAGTTTTGGATGTTTTTATACAGAAGGAGGATGAGAGGCCAATAAAACACACCGATTCGTGAATCAAGTCCGAGAGCCACAAACAGCCGTAGAGAAAAGGCGTCGTATTGGATTGTGGTTTCAGACGGGTGGTCTAGCCACGTAGAGTAGTAAAAGCTGTACGTTGAATTAAAAGTTTTTATAACTTGGTGTGTACGTAGATACATGAACCACTTTGACGATCGACGTAATACTGGAAGTTCTGGCAGCATTAAACAGAAAATAAAGGTGAATAGTTCCAAGGAATAAACAAAACACCAACCAAACGTCATCTGTAGCTGAACGGAATTTGATCTTATTTTATGGGCTTTCAGAAATTGCTAACTTCAACATGCAGCTTTTTGGAAAAGGCAAATATTTAACAAAATAAGCCCAATTTTTATTTTGGTAATTTTATTAATTAACATCGATAGACATAACGTTATTTATTTTATTATGTAGGAAACATTTTCTGCATAGCAACCCAACGAAAGCGCGAAATTTTAAAAGGGAGAAGATTAAAAAAACCCCTTTTGACATTCGGCTTTTGATATTGACGGAACTGTTACATTATTCTTCAATTTTATCCTCTTCCTTCGGTCATTCTCTTCTAGCATGACATCTTCCCTTAACGTCTGTGCATATATCGATTTTACCTACAGCTTCTCGCGCAGCACCTTAGCGCACTTAACTTAAAATAATTTGATTTCTGCCTCATAGTACACACAGTCCGTCTCCATTAGGAAGAGCTACCTGTTAATGACAATGTATCATATAATCACAATACAAGTATATGCTTAGACTCAAAAAAGACGCATAAATACAATGTATGGGCACAATTAAACTTACTAACCGGCGCGCTTTAATCCTTCAACAAATGTGGTGTTTAAGTTCCAACTGCTGTCCAGGACGGAGACTTTTAAATTCACATTACACTCAACCGCATTCACATCCGTACGCTACACCGAGGCCGGCGGCATGTGAAGATTAAAGGTCCGTACAGTGCATGTAGGACGGTATTGAAGGGTTAAGGGACTAAACGTTACATCCGTTACTATTCTTTTTATTTCTATCTTTCTTAAAGCTAAAGTTGACAGGGATTGTTGTTAGGAAGGAGATAGTGGAATTGGTGCTGAAATGGCTTACTTAACCCACAAATTATGAGAAGGCGCCTTACAGAAATCTCAATTATACACAGCGCGGTATAAATAGGTCTATATCCCGTTGCAAGCCTGAACAATTCCTTGGGGCTCCAGGAGGTTGAGGCACCGGCCGCCTTTACCCCCAGGAGATATCCCTGGTATTAATTTTTGTTAGAGGCTGAACAGACCCCAGGGCCTTAGTGCAGTGGGAAGGATTAAGTCGATGAAAAATCCAAATGACCCCATCGAGAATCGAAACTGCTTATAACACAGTACCTCATTCAACTGCGCCACAGCGTGCCCCTTACCAGCGCAGTAATAGTGTGAATTTGAACGATGAAATGGACAGGCCGTGACCTGTGCTAAGACACTCTCTCAGTATTTACCACGACCTACTGTAGAACATGATGACAGGTCTGTCAGAGACCACTTGGAAGACCTAAGCCACGATGGGGAGCCTACATTGAAATTAATGTCAAAGAAATTTGGTAGGCGCGTGAAGCTTTCTGCACGAGACGCTCCGTTTGAATGGGTGGAGCAGAAACTAGTCTAAGGTCTGCTCGACTTTGCCCATTGCATTATCTTACTGCAGACTTTTCAAGGTTATGAAAAAAATTCTCCGGAACAGGAACAGCTAACTGGGCCCATGGAGCAGGGTCCCTCTTGAGAAGCCAAATTTCCTCAACTACTCAAGAACTATATGAAACCCACAATTTCATTACCTCATTCACAAGAGCCCACCTCTTTTTCCTATCCTGAGCCAGATCAGTCCAGTCCACAGCATTCCATTTATCTATTTAAAACTCATTTTAATGTTATTTTGCCATATATGTTTAGATCTTCCAGGCTGGTTCTTTTCTTCCATTTTCCTCCGACCCCCCCCCCCACGTCCAAAAAAAACCATGCACCGCTCTTCTCTCATGTGTGCTACATGCCCCGCTCCATTATTTTATTACATCAATATTTGACGAGGGATATAATACATGAGAAGCGTGTAAGTTACAGATCAACATACATGTGTTGGAGTGGGCACCCTCAGGATCACACAATCCCTACATTGGAAGCACTGTCATATTTCACGTTTATCTCCCTAGCCTTAAAAAACAAATCCCTATTTTCAACCCTACCATTATACCGTAAGTTCTGGGCACTGTATATTCACAGTCGATTAATATGTATTTACCACAATGTATGTATCTCATTAACACAGAGGCCATATGTAAATTGGATGGATAGCATGAAACAGAATATTAAGCTCGTCAGGTTTGATGTATATTATGTTTGTAATGTCTCTTAAGATTTCGCCAATGACGCATAACAAAAGGGCGTTTCCTAGAATCCTTCCGTGATTTTAATGGGAAATACAATCTATACTCAATGCTGTAAGCTACTGTTATGCAAGGACGCCCAAAATGGCGGCAGAGGGTCGCTATTCATGTTGTGTATATTATTATTACATAACAAAACAGATGTCAGTAGCAACTAGTGACCACACACACACACACACACACACACAAGCGTGTTTGCACATATATCTGTAGCAGCATAGGGTTTAAATTGTCAACTGGCATAACGAAAAGGACAAAACATGTTTCTGAAGTAAATATGAGTTTCTTTCTTGGAAATCCTTCTTCGCTGAACATTTGTTTCTAGTGATTTCGTAACTTTGCAAAAATGCTGCTGATACCTAAGTCATATTTGTCTCTCTGTCTGTCGGGCTGTCTGTCTGTCTGTTTGTCGGGCTGTCTGTCTGTCTGGCTGGTTGTCTGTTTGTCTGTATGTCTGTTTGTCTGGCTGTCTGTCTGCCTCTCTGTCCCACCACATACAACTACATAACTGCTGCGAGATTGTTAATAGGCAAATCTTCTCGGAATTTACGCCGTTTAGAGTGTCAAGTGGGTACCGGTGATCTGGAGAAGCTTAATGCCTCCATCGTCAGGGTCCAGCTGTCCACGAAGAAAAATGTTGTTAATATATGTTTATTGTGCCCCCTATTAGATCAGGCTGCAGTGTTAGGAACTGACACAAACTTCAAAATAAAAGGCGAAATAACTGATCTTATTATCCACCTAATCTGACAGCCCAGTTCAACTGCGGACCAGCTGAATTCCAGCAACATACGAAACCAAATTTTGAAACATATTCTGCTGTACCGACCCAGAGTTAAAACAGCACACGAATCTTATAAAACGTACAGTTTATTCTGCACCTGTAATAAGATTCTCTCTCTTACTTAGGGTAGTATCCAAGAGCCTGGGGGGGGGGTGCGTTTCACGGCTCGGGGCGCCAGTCGTCGGTCTGTCACCGCAGAGGCCCAGATTCGATATCTGGTCAGTCCATATGTTATTTGTAGTGGGCAACGGGACCCTGGAAGAGGTCTTTCTCAGCTGCCATCGGTCGGTTTCTCCCCGTCAGTATCATTCCACCAGTGCTCCATACCTATTCATTCACACGTCGCGGACGCTATGTAATCCTAGAGAATCGGGGATGTCTTACTCAGAACACTTCTTCCTCTCACTTTCTCTGTACCTGCCTGGGGCAAGGTTAGAAAATAGAAGATAAAAACCCAGAGTCAGCATAACACTAGAGTTACCGTGCTGCACTTAAATTAAATTAATTGAAATCAGAATTGTTATTTTCTGTGATTTATTATAATAATTACCGTACTTTTTGTTACATTTCGTACAAAGACCGATAACATTACAGTCCCCAGAATGGTTAACCTTCATGCAAGGAGTTTCGACCTTTCGTAACTCTTTCCAACGAATAAAGATGAGAGCACATGGCTGGCAAGTCGGCTTCCCCCCGATCTTCTGCTGTTACGCAGAGCACTCTCAGCTCAGCCAAGCTCTGAGTTTCATTAAGTGAGATTTATTGCTGTTATGCTTTGTGTAATGAGACTCTCCTTCAATAATTTCGTGTATTTTATACTTTTGAAAAGTGTTTATATTTTATTACAAATGGAATTTTATATTTTTTATGTCTTTGAGGAAATTTTGTATTTTTGTTGCGAGTATTTCATAAGTTTTTGGAAATAAATGGACGTTTTACATGGGAATTTAAATTCGATATTCGTGATTCTTACGTTTGTGACGGATTTATAGGTCCGAATTAATGGCGAAGATCGAGACTACTTTATTCATCTATAGAATATTAACCAGTTGATTTTTAAGGTGACGACACAGCTTTCTTTGTACGGGGTAGGACCGACATTATTTTTAAGTTTTCCTTAAGTGAGCTGTAGGCTTTAAGGGGCTGTAGGTGATTAGACTACTCTGTGCAATAGCAGGGGAAATAAAGAAATGAAATACTTGGAGCGAACTGGAATGTGAGACCACATAATTGATCAGTGCTCACTACTGAGCGGTTGGAATATTTGCGGTGTGAATACTGACGACTGATGCAACTCTGATGTGGGAGGAGCCTCATCAATGGAAAGTTATTAGTCATTCGTCCCAACAGAGCGATGTTGATGCAACAATGTGCAACCTGGCTGCATCTCCAGTTATACGTCTAAAACACAGCGTTATCACATATATACCGGATTTGTTATTTGAACACTCAGCACATACACAAAAAATGCATTGGAGTGTCGTATAATTCTTCGAATTAATGGAAATTTCTTTCCCCTCAACAGAATTAACCGTTTATTCTTATTGCCTATTCCGCGACGTAAGAGCTGCGTTTCAACCCATTATTTAGACGAATTTCAGGATTAAAAACGTTAAAATTTGGTTACTTTCGCGACTGTGTAACAAGACAATCTACCTTATGGTCTGTGCTGCTGGTGTCATCTTGGTGAACGAGAATATGTCTCCTAAAAGTAATAAGATAGGCAATGTGTGCTTGACGAAATATTGTGCCGCATTTGCATAAAAATTTTTGTCATAGAAAAGCAACAATGCTTTCCCTGTGTATTGTTGTTGTGTCACACATTGCTGTCAACAATATAAAACTGTTGAATGTTGCCATGGTAAAGCAAGAATTATTTCTCTTTTCACTGTTGTCGGGCTACAAAATATTTCCTACTGCTGTCAACAATATAAACGTTCTTAGGTCTTCATGCAATGTGACCGATATTTTTGTCCGATTTTAAACAAATTTGCATTTTCTCGACAGATTTTTTAAAAGTCCCTAATGTTAAATTTCGCGAAAATTTTCCCATTGGGAGCCACGCTGATAAATGCGGGCAGATATAACGAAGCTAATAGGCGCGTTTCGCTATTTATGCGAACGCTCCTGAAAAAGGAGAATGACTTAGAAATGATTTTGGAGAAAAGTGAGAATGCTGTAGATAATCAAAGATTAAAATAAGAAATAAATAAATCTTCATAAAATGTGGCGAATTTTTAATAGTTGGAAATGGCGCTACTAGATCCAAAACGCATTCACTTAGAAATTAAGGAACAGTCAAAACTTGCCAACGTTTGGTGCAGGTTCTTCTATATTTTCTACTGTTTTCTCTACAAGAAACTTAAATATTAAATTACACAAAACTATAACTTAATCTGAAGTTTGGTGGATGTGAAAAGTGGTCTCTCTGCCTAAAAGAGGAAGGGAGAAAAAAGGGTGTGTGTGTACATGGTGTTAGGAAAAAAAATTTGGACCTAAGAAGGACGAAGTAATAGCAGTATGGAGAAAATTACGTAATGAGGAGATTCAAAACTTTTAGGGGACATTCCCTGCCAAATAATTTTGTAATCATCAAATGCAGACATCCTGGGCATCTAGCAAGCGTAAAAAGATGAAAAATTGATGCTGAGCTTTTGTCGAGAAATGTGAACGGAAGAGGGAAGTTTGAAGACGTAGGCGTAGTAGGAAAATGACATTCATGTGGATCGGAGAACTAATTTGAAGGCGGATGGTCGAGTCGTCGGCTAGGAAGAAAGTCTGAAAACTGAATAGTTAGCATATATTATCATCCCTAGAAGAAGGCTCCATCTTAGGGTGAAATTCATTTATTTTATTATGGAAAGTGCAGTAGGGCGGTTTGCCAGGTTTATTTTCTGTTACATCCTTTTTTGTGTGTGTGTTAAACTGAATTGTGATAAGTGAAAACTTGTGGTTATAATGGCGGTCATTATTAATAATACTGTCTTGTGACATAACGCGGCAGCATACGCCTCCATTTCAGAATAATCTGCTGACTCTGTCATTACTGTAGATTCTACCTTGATGACAGCTTGACTGATAGATAAACAGTTCCTCTATAGCCTCGGTACGCTTCTACCAAACTGCTCCCCCGCATCACGAAATACGGTGAAAAGTACTGTAGCAAGTGCATCGAGTTTAAAATTTCCCCGCTGTTCGTTTAATGTTCTGTTTTGGCCTAAAATTCAGGTTTGCAATCAGCTGGGTAAGAAAACATACATAATTTATGCGAAATATTGCAGTTGGGTTCACTGTAGCTATTGCTCTGACCTGTCAAGTGTGTTGGGCCCTTAAAGGTACAGCATCATTTGCTGACGCGTTTTAAATTGCCATACTTGTTATGAGTTTAAACTGTAGCGTTCCCGCCAATTCTGACGGTTGAGAGGAATTAAGTTTTATCTACAGCTGACACGGCAGTTCAAGATGCAGCGGTGGTCAATACAGACTGCACGTACTATTGAAACACAAGAAGTGCCAATACTGTCTGTTGCACATGAGCAAACTTTCTTGTGTATATCTGACAGAAAGAACATATTCTGGAAAATTCTGAACCGACATGTTTCGATTTTTTATCTCCTGTAAATTTTAAGATTATTCATCCCCTTGTGTTATTAAATCAGTATACAAGTATAGTATTCAGTATGCAGTCATACAAAAGGATACAGTATCAATTACAGGAGACTATGTAGCAAAACAGATCCAACTTATGCATAATATTATTGCTTAGTTCTTTATCCTTTTTTTGCTCATCTTCTCCCCGACATGTTCCAAAAAACGGCACCATAGCAGCAAAACAAGTACAAGAACTATGCAATAAATTTTGTAGAACATTTTAACAGTTTTAATATTTTATAGCCACATTCATGCACGTCTTATGTAATTTTGATATAGCCCGCTTGATAATGGTGTAGTTATTTGCCGAAACATGTCGGGGAGAAGATGAAAACAAGATAGGTAAATAAATAAATAATAATACTGTACATAAGTTGGATCTGTTTTGGTATATTGATCATATGCACGGAAATGAATAACATAAAATATAGGAGACTAGTTTCGGCTTGATGTAAGCGAGCATCAGGCCATTTTTCTGAAAAACCTTCAGTAGGCATTTCTTACTGCAAATAGGTATGAGATCCCATCCTTTACAAGTTTCATCATGATGTACTAAAGATAATTACATGAAGCCATGGAAATATTACAAGATTTGTGTAGTAAATATTACATAAAATTGTTTGTGCAGTAAATACACGGTATTTACTGCGTTGAAAATTTTATATTCTCTTTACCAAACAACTGTTGTATAACTTTCATGGCCTCTTGTAATTATCTTCAGTATTTTATAATGCAAATTTAAAGGATGGGCTCTCGTACATATTTGCAGTAAGAAATGTCTACTGAAGGTTTTTAGAAAAAAAACTCGATAATGACTTATATCAAGCCGAAAATTATCACCTAAAATTTTTTAGTGTAAGGCTATGTACGACAGTATACTGAATAATACGTATTCGTAATGTGAATTGTTAGAAGTCTTGTTTCTTCGCAACTGATTCGTGGCTTAAATGATACCAATACTACACGCTGTATTCTTTTAATTACAAGAAGAGGTCTGGATTATTTACATGTCTATATATAATACATATTATTAAATTAATAGGATTGTGGAAGGTGAAGAAAGGAATTAAAAGGGGGTTCAAAAGTCATTTATTGGACATACGTCTACACCAGATTTTACTTAAAGCACCAGAAGACAAATTATTGAAGGCAGTTACAGGAAAGGATGGATGGACTACTAGATTAATATAAACTAACATTCAAGAAGATTAAAAATGAAAGAATTAGTGTATAAAATTTGTGACTCGGTGTTATTACTGAGTAAGGTGGAATCAAGTCTATTTATACCTGTAGTGGTATATGGATAAATATTGCCACCGCTGAAGTGAGGAGAAATGAAACTGAGAATTTATTGGTCTCGGAGTGTTGACCAAAGGGAGAAGACGATAAAACAAGGAGAAGAGCCATCGTAAAAACGTGTCAGTACTAGTGGCTTGCGAGACGCAAGTTCTAGGCCACTAATATTCGGAAGAGACTTCAAATGGGACTGCAACTGGTCTGCCATAGTAGACGCTGGGGAAAAGCTTATGAGTGACATCTCTGATGGTGATTTGGGAACGACAGGGACAGACAAGCGAAATTTAGCAACACAACTTCAGGAAAAGAAATATACAAACCATATCTAAAATCAAGTACAGGTCTTCAAAATTACAAGCCAACACTGTTAATGACAATGTGCATAATGTTTCTTATTGTTTCACTTAACGAAGTTCTCAACTGTTAAGATTTTATGCCGCTGGTAGCTGATGAATAAAATATGAGAATGGAACACCGATGAAATGATAATTACAATAAAACCCGAGGTATTAGGAGACTAATTTGTCTGTGTGCAAATTGCTCACCACAAATCCCACACGAACTTCCTTGGGAACGAACCCCTACCCCGCGGTGATAGACCATGGGCTAACAGCCTGAGAAATGGCACGGTCTGCATTTACTTCAGCAGGGACCCATACAGAAATATATTGTGTGTGTGTGTGTGTGTGTGTGTGTGTGTGTATGTATGTATGTATGTGTGTGTGTCTTACCTGCCATCAGAGAGATGGTTAGTGGCTCAAATTGGTCTGGACATGAAAGACTGCGCTGTATAACATTTATTCGTCAATTGTACATAAGCTGTTATTTTGGGAAGTCTTGTTATGGACCTCAACCTTAGTCTGTTTCTGTAGATTTTACGGTCGTTAACAACTACCTGACCTGCAGGGTACAATGAATGAAGTCGTCAGCGTGCGTTATTGTATCGCTTTATCGTCTGTTGCCCATTATAGAAGAACAGATATTGAGGCGACGTAAAATGTAGTTCCATGTAGTTTTGTACATATATACCAAGGTTCCATAGGGACCTGCTGCTTCTATCTTCAGGATAGAAGAAAAAGCTAAGAATATAATAAAGGCTGCCATTCTATGCATTTACGGGTATGTAGTAACTGAAGCATAAGCATAGGCTGAGGGTTTTCGAGGATAGGGTGCTGAGGAAGATATTTCGGCCTAGGAGGGACGAGGTAAGGAGGAAGTGGTGAAGACAACAGAGTGCGAAGCTTCGTGATTTGAATTCGTCACCAAATGTTACACGGGTGATCAAATCAAGAAGAATGAGATGGCCGACGCATGTGGCACATGGGGGGGGGGGGGGGAGAGGAGAGATGCATACAGAGTTTTGGTGGGGAAACTGAGGAAAAGATACGGCGTGGAAGACATATACATATGGGGAAGGATAACATTAGAATGAATCTTAAAAGAAATCAGTTGGTAGGGCGTGAATTGGATTGATCTGGCTCAGGATAAGGACAAGTGGCTGGCTGTTGTGAATGCGGTATTGAACCTTCAGTTTCCATTAAACACGGGGAATTTCTTGACTAGCGGAGGCACTGTTATTTTCTCAAGAAGGACTCTGCTCCGTGTCGTTAGTTAGTTAGTTAGTTAGTTAATTAGTTATTTGTATTGCCATCTATTCACCCACGACAACTCTGCCAGCCCTCACTTTCGTATATATGTACCAATTTTTCCAAGCTCGACTGAAGCTGGAGTGACCCGGCCTGTCCGAAATATTGGTACACGCCTACAATACTACACAGCGTCGCATACCGAAATATTCTCATTTTATGAGCCTACTCAGTTTAGTGAGACCTTAATATCTCAAAATCTGGACTGATTTTCAGAGCATCCTGTGAAACAAGCAGACGGTTGGCGCAATTCATTTGGTTATTACAAGGCATATCCTCCCCGAGCTCTAACTGATGAGAATGACTTTCCAGCTCGGAAATAAATAATTCTCCATTTCCCCTTGGGATGGAAAATTCAAGCAAACAAAATCTTCATGATGTTGAAGCTAGACACACACAAGGGAAGATCAGTCTGCCTGCCTGCCTGCCACTTAAGCAACTTGAAGAGATGAGCAAGTTACGTGCTATATTGACGGGAAAAAATCGTAATGCTTTTAAGGGAATCCAGTACTTCAGCTTAAATCTCCCGAATTCTACAGCAAACAATTTCCATCATTTCCTCTGAAATAAACTTCTGAGATAGCGAGGACACTTACAAATTGCATACAAGATACCAGCTCAGGGATGCATAAAGTAGGCGTATCAGGCTTCCACTTCCCCTCCTGCTACATAGTATACAAAGATTAAAATACACTTATACGTCACCCTTCATTGTTACGAACACCGGACTCAGCGTCTTGCCCCCAAACTCTTCCCACGACTGGTGAATTTGACATATGCGCTAATAGGCTGCACTGTACAGGCAGCCAAGCGAAAAACTCACACTTTTCACAAATGGTTCTTTTGGCAAGTAGGCCCTGCTCTCTACCTTCTAGCTATCTGGCGGAGAGACGCCCGTAGCCTTTTAACCGAGTATAGGAAAAGCAATTAATTGTGTTTTCACCAGGGCTGTGGAGTCGGAATCGGAAGGAATTTTAGATGGAGTCGGAGTCGGAAGGAATTTTAGGTGGAGTCGGAGTCGGTAAAAATGTACCGACTCCGACCCCGAGCTCAGTCTAAAATCTTAACTAGATACTCCAATTCCAGAGCCCTGACAGCTACAGTAACCATTAGACTTATACTTAAATATAGGTTATAAGTAAAAAAAAGTAGCCTGATGATTCACGTGGTGGTGACGAAATGTCTTATAGGTTTACCATTACTAATACATATTGGGCTTTTATGAAGGAGTCGGAGTTTTAAAAATCGAAGAGTCGGAGCCGGAGTCAGAGTCGGAGTCGGAGCTTTCGTGTACCGACTCCACAGCTCTGGATTTCACGACATTGGTCTTTACTTCGACTTGTGTTACATTTACCGACAGTCCGTCAGGAAAGCACATGTGGCCAACATTTGTGGAAGTGCACGTAGGCTACTAGTTTACTGAACACTCAAGGCGAATTATGACAAAAATTTTGGGATGGAACTTGATATTATTTCGGGTAAAGATGGTTAAAGGTACCATCCTGCTTCAGTATCCAGTCAGATAGTATACTGCGGAATTTTAAGGACAGGGTGCTAAGGGTGATATTTGGAACTAAACCGCAGGGCTGAAAAGAGGCCAGGGAAAGTTAAGGCATAATAAACGGCACTATTGGGACTGGAGAAAGTCCCACCAAAATTCCATTTATAAGTCATTAAAAACAAAATTCTTCAAAAACACGTAACTTCATTAATCTGAAAAGTGGTAGTAAAAGAGTCACATAAGAAACGGAAATACTTTTTTCTTTTAGCGCAATTTGATTAACAGGGAGGTGCTGAATGAGTTGGACCTCACATAAG
Source organism: Coptotermes formosanus (assembly GCA_013340265.1). Taxonomy (NCBI): domain Eukaryota; kingdom Metazoa; phylum Arthropoda; class Insecta; order Blattodea; family Rhinotermitidae; genus Coptotermes; species Coptotermes formosanus. Next base: position 1,580,343 of record BLKM01000655.1, read on the forward strand.
TAACAAAAATTAATAGGCACTTTAAAATTTTATTAATAGCTGGTACTATGACACTGAAGTCATGCAGTCGATTTGGACTGAAGCAGATTTTACCCTTTTTCCTGCAACATTCCTATGAGCTCAAAATGTAACAACTGAACAAAAACGTAAAATGCAGCTTTATCTCTCAGCATCTCTCTCGCAGTTTACCCAGTCTTTGTACTAAAAATTCTTATTTATAGCTAATACTTTCACACAATATTACAAGTATATCCCCCATTGATCTACTGTTACATATTAAATCACAATTTTATTGGAAGTGGTTGTAATATTTCAATAATAATTCAGAAAGGAAAAAGCATTTTTGTCATTTATTTAACGACGCTTCCAAAAGCTCAGCGAATACAGCGCACCTCTTCTAGGAATAACACAGGAAGTGTTTGGAAGAAGCTGTCGTAACATAATTGAAGTCTGATCCCAGGAATTTCATAGAGAGACCGCAAAAATTTACAAAAAGTTGCCACAGTAGTCGGTATCCGGGTTAATATATGTAACAGGGACCTCTTGAATAAATGCTAAACAAACTCGCTCGGCAACCAGTTACATTACATAACGGAAGCCAATTGCTATTTAACTGCAGCAGCACATTATGCGACAAGAAGCCAAAGAAGCGTCATCGGTATAGTGTACATGCCATGGGCTGGACGATCCGGTGTTCGAATCCCGGCAGGGGGAAGGTATATTTCTCTGTTCGAAATCGTCCAGACAGGCCCTGAAGCCCACAGAGCCTCCTATTTAATGGGTGCGGAGGTTCTTGGCAGGGTGTAAAGCGACCGTTTAGTGGTATTGACCAATCACCTTCATGTAGCGCCGAGGCTAAGAATCAGTGGAGCTATGCTTCTACCCCCTATCTGCCTTTATGGCGTGGACAGGGATAAAAACGCTTTAGATAATTTCTGTGGGTCGAAATGCTTACGGCTCCTCTCCGTAAATGTAACAACAGCAGCAAAATTTTTACCCAACATAAGAGCAGTAAACACTGGCAAACACGGCAGAAAATAAAATAATGATAACCTTAGAAGTATGGCCAATATTAATAACAAAAATAGTTATATATGCAAGCATATCTTCAAGTAAAGCGTGTGTTATTTTTGTCTCATTCTAAGAAAAACTCGAACGTGTTGACAAATACTAATGAAAATTCGAAATATGAACTTCAAGAAAATTCGTAGTACACGATTATGTTTTCGTTGTTCTTATAGACAGACGGACAGACGAATTGATATGTTGAAGCTAACAGATATAGAATATAGCAAATATAGAAAAGGCTAAAGCTTCCAATTTCGTAAGTTCCTGCAAGTCAATTTTTAAAAATTTTATATATATACCATATGCTTCCACGTTATAAAAGATTACGCCGACAAAGTAAATCTGTCTTGTATAATCCCCACAAAATATTAATTGGTTGGTCTTTGTAAAGTACGCACAAGGTTGCTCCTGTTGGGTAGGAAATGACATTTTAAATGTTATTTAGATACAGCTTAGTCCTCAGAATGTTAATTATAATGTCATAGCATGAAGTAAATTAAAATTATGTAAAGAGATGAGATCAAAGAAATGAAGAAAGTGTATCCATTATCACCACGAATTCCAGGAACAAGTACAGTCGAAGTGTTGCTGTATTCAGAAGCCTCACTGCATATCTCTCATAAACTTAATTAGTATAATTAGTTAATTAGTTTGTTACTCACAAGATCCATCATGTAATTGCCCTTATGTATACACTGCCTGTTAACTCCGCGCAACAGAAAAAGTCTTGTCGATTTGCGAAAAACATGCGCTTTGTCTTTTGAAATTATGTACGTCGCAAAAATGAGAAATAATAAGAAATATTTATAAACAAAATAAAATATAAATTATCGTACAAAAAATAACACACGTGACAGCCTCGAATAAAATAACGTAAATTAAGAAAATTCCATAAGTTATCTGCTTCCAGTAATGCTGTATATATTAGCATATCCGTAGTCGGATGTGGGGAAAGAATGAACACGGATGGTGTGGGTTCAAGTCGGTCACTTGCTCCCGTACTTTACCTACACTGAAAACCCCCTACGCATTAACTTCATTAAGAGGCCGAGAATGCAAAGAGAGAAAAGAATCCGTAACCAAAATGAAAGTTCAAACTCGTGAGAATGGGGGAATTCAAGCAGAATGCAGTTGCTGCTGCGTAGGAAGGTAGCAGAAAATTCTACATTCTTTCTTTTCCTTACCGGAATATATTTTGTAAATATTTATTTTCAATCTCTCCATAATTTACCGACGTTATAATAAATACTTTAATCAGTTAACAAGTCGCCATAATATTGGTTACTTCTACCACTTGCTTTAATATCTACTGCTAGGCATTCACCATCATAATGTGTTTGTGGGTTTCGTTTTGTTCTCTGAATTAACAGTTGTTTTCCCCTTAAATATCACTAACTGATACTTGTAAAGAAGATGCGGCATGTTCAAAGCGTAAGTGAATATGGAGGCACGATCTTGCCCTGACACGTTCATATCCTGCTAACGGGACACACGACATGTCATAACGCAGAGCAAAAAGCTTTGTCACATTTTTTAAAACATTTTACATTCAATGCTGTTCAAGAGTACGATAAAATTAATTTTGCATTGAATACTCGCATGACGCAAATAAACAGGACAACGATAAACCTGTGTTAAGACGCCGAAGACTCACACAAATGTACGTTTTAAATACAGACACTGGTAACTGGGGCTGTCACCGCGGCATGGTGCGTCCTTAAGTTGCGGATGGCGGAACGGCCTCCAGTATTGAGGGTAGCAGCAAATACGTGCACATTGAATAAGCAGTTGCGGACAGCTGACAATGGGTGGTCCTACAGGTTGGGGGTTGGGCAAGGTGTTAAAGACTGGTCACCTTAATACTTGCCATGTTATGAGCCATTCACAAATGCCTCGGACTTGAACGAATCCTTTGAATCTGTCTTAGGATAGGGACAGTTGGCAGGGTCTTCTGAATGCAGTAATGAAACTTCGGGTTCCATAAAATGCGGAAATTTCTTGACTAGCCGAGGACCTCTCAGCTACTCAAGAAGGGCTCTGCTCCGTGGAGTTAGTTATATAGATAGATTTGTTTCGTATCCACAGAAAACCGAGTATATTTCCTTTAGAAAACAACAACAGGTTAACGCTTTCTGCATAGGGAACTAATCCGATATTTTTGTAACAACTGTGTGAGACATATTAATGCACTGTGTGTAAAAGTGTAGAGTTTGTTAATGTTACAACAGGTGCGGCGTGTTTACCGCTAAGCTTTAAATGGTTAACAGCTTTACATATTACAATTTTGGTTTTACTGAATTGAGGAAGGTCAAACATTTTTTATGAATCAGTAGGAGTAAGTTTGCAAGAAATGTTTGAACGGTCTCTACATTTTATCTTGTAAGAAGGCAATTAACGTAGTCACAGTCGAGTGAGCAGCATTTATTCTTATGCGCAATGTCCTGGGCTCTGGTCCCAGCTCAGTTACTGGGTATTCTTACCGGCCACAATTTTCTAATTTACTATTCATTGAATGTCATTCGACCATATGAACATACAGTCTAAGCAACTGAATAATTAAATAAACTGGCAGGCTGAATCATCGGCAATAGTCCAATTTCATATGAATCCCCCTAAGCGTGCGCTAATCCAAGAATGCTTCTCCTAATAAAAATCTATAACAATTTGCTGTTTGGCCAACAGATAATACACATATGGCATTCTTCACGAACTCCCATAATGAAAATATAGAATTAAGTCCTGCGATGTTGGTGGTCATGACCCCACGACTTGTTAATTTGCCACTGTATACCTAATAAAATATTTTAACCAATCTTAGTAGTCCAACACTTCTCCAAGCGACGAAAACAAACACATGCATTCGTTGTAAATATTTGGCGTACCAATACGTTACAAAATCAGAGCAGGCTGTAAGTACGTAAGTTGTAATGTAAGCTAAGCAAAAATTTAATTTGCAGTTACTAAGTAAGTTTAAAAGCAGGTGTTATAAATTTTTTCAAATTATATAAAATGAAACACACAAATTTTTGATAAGGACTCTTCGTATTTTAGTGCACCTGAACACAAAAGAAAAGCATGAGTTTCGAAGGGTAGGTACAATGCACAAATATAACAAGGGCCAATTAGTGATAAAATGCTGAGAGTCTTGAACTAAATTAGAATTCTTTCAGGGCATGTGTGTTTGTGAGCGTGTGTGTGTGTGTGTGTGTGTGTGTGTGTGTGTAAAATTTTAACATCTAAATTACATACGCAGTTTATTTGAAGTTATAACCTTCTGCACATATATTGTTTTCACAAAACTGTAACATGGAAAATACAACATTAATTATAACTTTCTGATGAATTTACTTGTACAATAAGCAGAAACCTTCCCGTATTTGTACTCTTTAGTTGTCTGGCGATGAAAACCACGTGTCGGCTTTTTATCGAGTTAGTTAACATTTTTAAACCCAAGGCGATTTAGCGGAGAGAATAATTACGTAGCTAACTGAGACTGGCTGTACGTAAGATATTAGTTCGTAAATCGATGTTGAGAGTGGAAATTCATCGTAGTCCTTCCCTCTTCTACCTACTTGTTCACAGTAGGTGTCGAGGTTGTTCATTTTCACTTGATCACACTCAAACACACCACAGTCGGTAGGAATCCTCTGGACGAGGGATCAGCCCATCGCAGAGACCTCTACTTGACAACACAAACACTCACAACAGACAAACATCCATGCCCCCGGTGGGATTCGAATCCACGATCCCAGCAAGCGCTCGGCTGCAGACCTATGCCCTAGACCGCGCGGTCACTGGGATCGGCCTGGTACTTCATACAAGGCGAAAATTTTACTCAGACTGCGTACTGTCTTCTTTGGAAACAGACCACTGCTAATGTACAAAATTTCAGTAAATTTCTAAGAAACATATATCTTTTGTTTACATAAGAGACAAAGACGATGACGAATAATGAACAGAAAAACAGAGAAGTGACAATGACGAGGACTTATGATGGTGAGCAAAGTATAAAGTGAAAGAGATGTCAAAGGTAAACGGAAGTTATGTTGCAAGTTTCTATTTAAGTTGACTGTCTTTTGCGTTTACTTTGAGTCAGCGAAGGGAAGAGTAAAGTTAACTAGTTCTTCCGGAAAACTCCATTTGTTGTACAATGAGATATTCGCTTCGTATGTGAAGTACATGTCAGTGTATCTGCAAGACACAAAGATCTGAGTGGGTTGGAATATGGGAAATGACATTCCTGAAACGACAAAACGACTAAAAGACGACTAAAAGAACTGATTATCAAGAAATTTGCTCGGAAATGAGATTCCTTCTATCAATTTTTATCTGCCATTTTATGCACAAGATGTGTATCTTTTCTTCCTAATCGATAGACAAATATGATAATCCACAGAGCGTGGATTGCTGTTTTTAACAAAATTGAATTCCGTGGTCCTAGTGTAAAGAGGCCGGAGACTGGTATAGGATAATCTTACCCAGTGTATTGACATACCTTGTAGTGTTACATTTTAAATGTGCCAGAAAATTAGTTACGTTTTCGACCCTTAGTTCTAATGATTCTCCTTACACGGCTGCAGAAAAAATTCTTTTTGTAATTAAGAAAATTTTACCAGCTAAGGTTACGGTAGGTGGGAGAATGAGCAGGTAGGTACTGGAAAAGAGATACTGGCGCCTGGTTTATATGCAGTCTGCTGGCGTGACTGCAGCGCAAAAAACTTTGGACCTAGTTACGAGGACAAAAAGTGACCATGATTATTAACGTTTTCCTTCAGTCCCTCTATGTGTGTTTTATACTTTCAACAGTTTACTAAGAAATAGTTTCTTTAATAAAGAGAGGTCACCGTCATCTAACAATCCTGCTTCGTCTTTTGGAAGTCCTTTTTTCACATTTATATGTAGGTTTAAAATGATTCATCCCCTTGTGTTTAGTAACAAAAATAAATAATCAACCGTCAAGCCAAATACAGTATATAATTTCATGTTTTATTGTTATATCAGGTGTTCAACTACATGTTTAGGCTTGCATTGAAGACCACATCAGAAAGCATATGCTATAATATGTAAGATAAAAAGCTCAGCAACTGTGCTATATGTTAGAATATATCGCTAGAAATTTATTTAATATTAGAGTTTACAAAGGCTAAACCCTAATATTAGAATATATAAACCTGTACATTTTATATACACTTTAATATCACAGTGGTTAAACTTTTATCTTTTTTATGGTGTATATAGCCTGAAGATGGCTCCAAATGTAAGCGGAAATGTGTAGCCCAATACCCGATATGATAGTATAAAATAAAACGATGTAGTTGTGTTTAACGGTTGTTTATGGGTTTACATTTCGATTCGTACGCCATCTATACCAATGATATTTACGTAGTTTTCCTCAGTTCCTCAAAGCAAACATCTAGATAACGTCTCAAATTAAACGGCGACCGCTTCTTTTTATATTTCTGCTGTATTATTACTGCTCACCTTACGGTGCTCGTATAGTGTAGTCTAGTGTAGACTAAGCTACGGGCTGGACGGACCAGGGTCAAATCCATTCTCATTCTCTTTCAGGTCAGCTGTGCTTGTTGTCTTTTAAAAACCGCGAATAAAGAATATCTTGCTTATGGATCAACAGCAGCAGCAGCAGCAGCAGGAACCTGACCGTATGCACAGCGGGAGAGTTCCTGTAGTTATGTATATACTGTTCAACAATGGTGAATTTCAACCAGTGAGACTGGCGTTTAGGCAGGAGGAGGGGGCTGCCGCTGCAGACAGAGGTTTGAGGTTTACGAGGGGGTTTCCCACAGAAATATGTAGTATTTGCAGTGATGGCGCCTTTGAATCAGTCCAGTTAAGGACTTCCTTGCAAGAACAGAGGGCTGCCCCTCCGAATGGAGATGCGAGGCAGCAGCAGCAGCCTGATCGTGTTTACGTTGCGGGATATCCCATAGCTATATATTTTCTGTTCAGCAGTAGCACATTTGAAGCAGTCCGACCGACGCTTTGGCATGAGGATGGGGCTGCCGCTGCAAACAGAGATTTGAGGTTTACGAGGGAGTTTCCCACAGAAATACGTAATATTTACAGTGATGGCACATTTGATTCACTCCAGTTCAGGCCTTCCTGGCAAGAGCAGAGGGCTGCCCCTCCGAACAGAGATATGAGGCAGTATCATCAGCCGCTGGGTGAAAATGCACGCCCTGAGCAATGTGACAGAGATGGAATGGAAATGCAGCACGCTGGACGGGAAGAATCTCACCATCCTAGCGACGAGTCGGATAGCGACAGCGGTCTGTGCCGTCAAGGGTAAAGATGACAGCCGAAGCACCAGCAAATTGGCACCAGATGCAGTTGAAAATATTCAAAAATTTCTTCACTGCTGGTAAGGATCATTTATTGGATATGCATGTGAACTAACATTTCAGATTTAAGTGTTATAAATAAAGTGTTAGTTCTCGCACTGTGTTGTTCCTCTTTAACTTTAGTTTTCTGAAGGATAGAAAAGAGTATAGTGCTGTATTTTTTTCTGATTCGATTGTGCTTCTAACCTAATCTTATCCTAAACCTTTGATTTCTCTTTTCATGTTGTCATTCTACATTTGCTTGTCTGGTTAATTCTCTGTGAGATTATGCTTCTGAATTACCTTCTGGCTTAGTTCTTACTATGTTTGACAAGCCACTGCTTTGAAATTGTTGTACATGTACGAATGTATTCAGTATGTGATATTTAATATACGACAAATGTACAATAAAAAGTCGAACTGGAAAAAAAGTGATAGACCATTCGGCTGCAGATCAAGCAGTCCTCTATTGAAACCCGGGTGCCTCTTTCGATTTTCTCCTACATTTTTCCATAAAATTTTTATTAAAATGAGAAAGTAAATTTACCAAGTGGGTAGTGGTTTCATCGTCGAAAATGTAAGTCGGACAGTGCGTGAAAATTAAGTTTTTGTTCCTACTACATTTAGTAATAAAGATGAGGAAGGTATTGAGTAATTAACATTAACTACAGCCTGTTTAATACAAGGCGTTGTAATATTTTTTATGTTAATAAAAAAGCAGGCCTCAGCCTACAAAGAGAAAACAAAAAGTATCCCGGTAAAAGCTAGAGCTTTTATCGTCTTCAGAAACTTCAGACCTCGTCTGGGGCCGTTCTCGCTTAACCTAATCGTCCTACCATTTTACATGGGATACTGTAAGCTACTGTCAGTGCGGTCAAACTACACATCAATAGAACGTTGATAGAACATCGGTTTGTTGAAATTTACATTACGTAGCTAGCCTTGATTAAACATAATTAATAAAAATGACGTTGAATAAAACCCGCGCGGTCGATTTCTTAAGTAGTTTCGGCATTTGCCTGGAAAGAATACGTTCGGTTTAACTAATGTTTTGTTGTATGATGGAAACCTCAAATTAGCCTTCTCTAATTTAGTGTATATGCTTATACAACTTAACAGCACAGCAGCATGGCCTGATCTTCTGTAGTTTGTTACGCTAGTATGAAGTTATGACCAGAAACGGCTGACAGTAGTGAAACATGGGCTCGAGTTGGCAGCACAGTGTCAACGTTTGCCTTTAAAACAGCCTTCTAGCAAGCCACACCGCTTAGTGCGTTCTGTCATTCTATCAAGTAGAGTCTCTTAATTTGAACTTAACTGAATTTTCAGAACATTTCAAATTACCGAGATATTTTGACGAACTTCGCTTTCACAACCTCCCGCTGAAACCTCAGTGCGCGCCATATTACCTAATACTTCATCTGGTCTTAGATTATTGATTATAAGTTAGGAGGTTTTATGTAATTTGTCTTTCACTTTTTAATTTGTGTAACGTTTAGAATACATTTTAATTTCTGTTCTCAAAGTAATGATTTAAAGCAGTTTTCATACATGATTTAATATTCGTTTTGAAACCCATTAAATTTCCCAGGGCACACTGTCTTCTGTCCCAGATATAAGTCCTACAACTCCCGAGTATGTCTCGACGTTGAATCTAGTGTATTGAAACCAAATTTGTTCACGAGAAAGAAGGAAGAATACAGAATTTTGGTGCCCTGTGTTTTGGTTAATTCCCGAGAGAAAATACGGTCACGCCCTATGAATTATAACGACATGCTACGCTCTGTTTGCTGTGAACAGGTCCTCGGGTGCAGCTATAAATTAACGTTTGACAGGGAATCGAAGGGGATCATACTGAGCTTTAGTGGTGCAGTCTGTGCGCGCACCGAGCCAATGAACATTCGGCATGCAATCGATATTCAACATTCCGGTACACTTCAGATGGTGCTGTAACCACATTGCCAATTTTAGCCTAGTTTCTTTCCTTATGGAAAAATAGTTTGGACAGATTGAACCCCCTTAATACACGAAATTACCAATGGCGTCGTTTGAAGGCTGAGTTCACTTTAAAATGGGAATAATGAATACGCAATTTAATTTATTTCCCGTATCGAATTTAAACAAAAATCTGTGGATGGTTTGTTGGGTACGTGAAAGAGTACATTTTTGGCCTTATGCACACTAGGCCTCACTGTGAATCAATACGAATAAAAACCGGAATTTAGTGAAAGTATCCAATGTCGAGTTTTCAAAAAGTTGTCAAATGTTTTAGTGGATTAATCTAGGTGACAGACGGACGGTCAGTCATGACGTCTTCACCGGACTTTCTGTTAAAAAACGCCTAAAATGAGGACATATGAGATCTACGTTCTGTGTATGTGCGCGGGACCAGTTTTGCTTTCGAAAGAGTTGACAGAATTTACAAAATTTCGTATAAACTTTATTCCATTCAACGAAACCCGCAGCCATACTTTCAACTGCCCAAGTAAAATTGCTCCTGTTCATGCCACAAAGGCATGTTGAGAAAGCTGATATAGAGCTCCAATCATTCTTAACCTTGTCACTAGACGGAGGATAGCAGTCAGCTTTATTCGCCAGCCGTTGTATCCGAAACAAAAGTAGCCCCAGTAACCGTTGCAAGGATGCTCGGCGTTTCCAGGACCGGAATGGACGCTTTGGAAAGAGCAAAACCTCTTAGCCTTGCTAGCAACCGAACCACGATCCCTCGGTCGTCCAACTCGTATCCTAGTCACTCTACCAACTCAGCTATCTCGGCTTACATTTGGGCCCTAATATATGTACCACAAAAGAGTTTGGAAAAATGTGTTACTTCTACTAAAGTAATGTTTTTATACAAAGCATCTTTAACAAATGGTCTTTAGTTAGTGTTTGACGTAAAGCTAGGCATGTGAAATTTGTTACGGACATTGTGCAGAGACGTGCACAAGCATATAAAATATATCATCATATGTCAACATTTACTAACATGGGAAGATAGAAAACTTTGAGACGATGTCCGATGAATGTACCGTATACAGAATCCATAAAAATTAATTAACACTGCAGCAACTATGCTAATAAATATGTAGAACTCAAACGTATGCAAGAGGGAAGTAAGTTTCGTCTTTGGGTGAGTAAAGTGAAGGATCAAACTCGGTGGGCGCACCAGAAATGACAGTGCGCCTGTGTTTAGCGTACTGCTTCCAACGTGGCTCTCCCTTACGGTTACGCAACTTTATAATCTCTAGACTGAAGACAGGGTTTATGATTGCGGCTTTGCAAGAGGTACAAGCTTACTGAATATTTGTAGCATGAACTAATGCATATAGTTTTTACGGTGAAACAGCGGTTGCTGCTTCAATCTGTCATCATTTTCATAATCTCTAAGCTTTAAAGGTATTTATTAGGAAGCCCGTTACTTCTTTAAAACAGATTTTGCGTTGAACTAGGACATTTTTCAAATTAACTTATCTGTGTTTCTTCAGACTATAGGGGTTTTGCCCCAGTACTTTTATATATCTTTTCCTGTAATATTATATTGTATTCTTTTGTTTGTTTGTTTAGTAATTGTTTGTGTATTTGTGTTGTTTTTGAATTTGTGTTTCTTTTTTTGTGCTGGCTTTATGATAGGCATTTTTGCTGTTAAGCTTGCACGTTAATAAATATCGATTGATTGACTGATTGATAAAAAAAATTGAAGTTGTCACTGTCCCAAATTAATCGTCAAGCCAGGAAGCTAAAAAAAGATTGGTGGTACACAGAATTATACTCCTAATGGCCGCACTAGATAGAGGTTAATAGCCAGCTTCAGGCCCCGACTGATTTATCCTTTAGAAAAAATCACCAGATTTGTGTCGGATAGGAGGTTAGCTAGGTTCGGGTGTTGGTCGGAACACTGTGGAGAAGAAAAAAATATCTCCCCTTGCGGTTAACCCTTTAAAGACGAAGCGTATCTGTTTTATATAAGGACTCAGTCCGTACCGCGCTGTAAACACTCTCCACTTCGGTTATAAAAAACAGTCTCTTAATGTTTTATAAGGCCAAAGTTGCTGTTTGTTCAGAGATCCGTACAAAACACATAAACGCAATGTGGGCACCACTTAGAATTTTTTAATGTTAAACCTGGTCGTATGTAAAGTTACCGCTAGGCTTTAAAACGTTAATCGAAAGCTGATTCTCAGTTTCTGACGCCCGTAGCCTAGCCTACCTGTTAGCCTGTATCGATCCCATTTTTATATAAACAGATTCTTCCAGCCGCCTGAAGGCTCTGAACGCAGTCCTTTGCTTGAAATTTGCAGCGCAATACTGTCCGTGCAATTCTAACGACTAAATACTGTTTGCACTCATAGGTATTTCTTCATGAAACTCTTCTTCTCTTTAGCCCACGTGCCTGTTCTCTCCAGCCTTCCTAAGGCAAAAGGATGAGGGCGTCTTCGTATTCATATCCCTTGCACCGAAAGGGAGAGTCTGGATGGTTAGAGGTTCGAGCCCTGTTGGGGGAAGAGGTTTTCCCTTCTCCACACCCATCTAGACCGGCTCTGGGACCCACCCTGCCTCCTGTACAGGGGGTACCGGGGCTTCTTCCCGAGGGTAAAGCGGCGGGGGCGTGGCCTTTACCACCCATACCCATCTAGCGCTGAGCTCGAGAACGGGTGCAGATATACCTCTACTCCCCTTCTGTGCGCTCATGGCACGCTGTGGGTTATTATCCTGGCTTCCGGTGACCGAAAGAGAACCAAACAAAATGCTAACTAAGTTACAACATTCCTACTTAATGAAACTCATAGCTCAAAGAGAAAAAAACTGTGGCTCGTAAATTGTACATGGGGCTGACCTTATGCTAAAGGGTCTGGCATCTTAGCCAAAAGCCTTGACATGTTGATAATAAGGACTGTTTCTGCTGGCGGGAGAAGCAACCATCTGGCAATTGATCCTTTGGGAGGAAAATATTGGCTGGATGGAAGTGTGGGAATTGAACACAGAGAGGCTGTGATCTTGCTGGCTGACGGCCAAAGAGATTGTGAGGGAGGAGACCGTTTTGGCTGAAGGCCTCTACGAAGGAAGAGGGAGGGGCGTGCTCGCCTTTAACTGAACGCTGGTATTTGCCTTACAAAAGCTGAAAATTACAGCGAACCTCAGTATATACAGTTTTACTGTATGCGCCGCCTAAACGTGTACCATCGAGCTAATTCTCCTGTCGGATGGAACGGCCTGTTTATTTAGAAATTTTAAACATGCCCCTTCACATTTACCACCCCTGGAAAGAGCATGCCTCAGTATTTGAAAGGCCCAGAAGACGAAATGGCTAAGTAGTGACCAAACTACAGGCTGATCTGCTCAGCGATCAGAGGTTTGATTACCGACAAGAGGACAGATTTCAGTCTTCTCCACAGCGTTCAGACCGATTATGACGCTAATCCAGCGTCCTCCCATTCCGGGGACACTTTCTTTGGGGACGCTAGAGGCGGCGGAGTGAACTGATCAAAAACCTGCAATTAATGCTGACGCTAAGAATGCGTGAAATACATCTCCACTCCCCCAGGCGTCTTAATGGCTTGATATTCACATACCCTCTTTCCCCTACAATTCCTTACCCTTTCATACACTCTAAAAAAACACACGTTTCTGTTCTTTACTCTTGTATGCCATTTTTTCGCACTGCCTCGTAAAATGTTTCTCACTGAACTTCACACCAAGGAAAACCACTTTCCCTGCTGGTTTGCGGTTCGTTTCCAATGCAACTGGAACACCTCGCCGCATCCAGTGGTATCCCCACAATCCCCCATACATCAACTAGGAAACGACTCCTTTACAAGTTACAGCATCCTTCGGGGGTGAACAAAGCGAAGAGGTGATTAAATGTAGCCAAAGAACTATAGTAATATATTCGTCATTCTAAAAAGTTGTAAATTTCCGCTATTAATGCTGTCCAATTCTGTACCAAATTATGAGTTACTGTGAATTTTCTTGACTCTCTAAATGCAGGGCTCAGAATATCCTTATGTGCCATCCAGTTCAACAATATAATACTCCACATTTCGTGCACAGAGTACATTTATGTCTTTCTTATTGCTGTCAGAATAGACCGCAATAACGGGGTGTCCTTTCTAATGGAAATGAAGTGAGTTCTGTCAAGTAGAAAATGAGTTCGTAAACGTTATTTAGGTGAAACTTCAGGCAAAGAAGGATTAAAAGCTTTATGATAAACAATACAGAAACGTGTCATTTTTCTGTGTCATAATTTCGTTACTTTCCCCTCTACAAAAGTTTGGCGATTCCCCTTTATTCTCGACCGCAAGCTATGCTCGTGATGATAATTTTACCATGTGTTTGCTGTAGACTTATGGATGAGCATACTGTAATAATTTTCACGAAAAGAGAAATGTCAAGCTTTGGTTGGTTGTTATGGTGACTAATTGCATTATGTCTAATTACCTGACTGTACGTGCGTCTTATTCTGGATATCCCCCATTCAACTCTTGATCCAGTGACCATCAATCGCGACTAAGAATTTTCGTTGTTTCCCTCAGTACCTCCTGAAAAATTTCAGAGCAGCAAATACAGCAGGCTATAAAAATATTTTCCACATTATTCCAATTCATTATTTACTAGTCATACTAATATTCGACACTACATAATATGAAAGGGGCACGCGGTGGCGCGGTTGGTTGAGGAGGCATTGCGCTACAAGCCGGGAGGTCGCGGGTCCGATTCCCGATGGAGTCATTGGGATTTTTCATTGACATAATCCTTCCGGCCGCGCTGTGGCCCTGGGGTCCAATAAGCCTCTAACAGAAATGAATACCAGGAATATTTCCTGGGGGTAAAGGCGGCCTGTGCATAGGGCTGACAACCTTATAACTTTTATGCGCCGATTGTTTTGAAATCTATGAGCCTCAATCTTTTATAGCCCTCAGGGCCTGTCCAGGCCTGTAATGGGATTGCTTTACCTATATAATACGAAATACAGTGTAGAACAAGTGTGCATAAATTCCCGGCGCCAGATCGCCCGGGCGACTAAATTTTGAAGGGCGGAGCCAAGTGTTTGCGGGACCTAAGTTTGTACCCTGTTCATGCCAGCGTTCTGGTGCCCAGAAATTTGAGATTGCTCCTAGATTTCTGGATTGTGTGCCGTGGCATAGAAGATGAATGCTGTCTCCTGCTATACAAAACCGTATCGCATAATAGAAAATTTCCGACGTTTAGGAGGAACCAATTGCCTCGGTCTTCAGGGGAAAAAGAATAAGCTCCATGGGAAGAATCATAGTAAGAGGAAGACACATTTAGGCGATTGAGCTGCTGGGAGATGATGCGGCCACAAGGGGCTGGGATAAAAAGTGGGGAGGAAGACGTGTATCCTAGAGGAAGAAGGGCACGGAAATTATATTAGCAACATAAACAAAGAGAGATTTAATTCGCCTAAGGAATGGAAAATGTAAAAAAATCGTAACAGCTGAAACGAGGCAAGAAGCAACTTACTTGTAGTTTTCTATTGTGGCAGAGAGACACTGCCGTCTCTTGTTGGTCTGACAGCATTTCACAAAAGGATTTCAAACCTCTATCCTCATTAATGTTAGTTTTCACTGAGTAAACGTCATACGAGGGTACGGCTATTAAATACCGAGACTGCGATGGCAGTTCCTGACCTGACCGTTTATGACCTAAGCAATACGCACCAGGCATCGATGAAACTTCTCCCTGTCGCGCGCCAAACCACGCTCCGTGACGTCGACGTAGTGGTAACCAATTTTTATCTTCGCATTTCTACATTGCCATGATAATGACTGATAAGCAAACCTGAGCTTCTAATAAATAGTAAATTTCTTGTGAAATTAAATACACTTGTGATTGAAACGTTCAATGAGTTACGTAACGTGCATAGACAAGCTGGCAGAATTACCTCAAAGTTTTTCACAAAATTATTTCAAGGGAGATTTAGAGGCCTGGAAGGCTTCCACTGGAATTTAATAGGCAGGAGATAACAAGTAGATAAAACAGTTTCACTAAAAAAGTGCTTCTTGACTCAATAGTCTCCTTATTTAAATATCCTTCTTATGCTGGTATAGGAACTTGCAATATGCAAAGACACAATACTCCTCTTCTAATTCAACTCACTCGTTCTCCTGTTCGAACTTCATCCAGTCATATTCAAATAGATCCTGTGATTTAAATTTAACTGTGCAATATCAATAGAAATATGCGGGCCCATTTACATTCCAAATTCATTTCTTAACCCCTCAACGCATATATGAATATGAATATGTGCGCGTGTCTGTACGTATGTACATATCTACGTATGTATTACGCATACGTGAATATGTATATGCATGTAGTGCTATGTTTATATCTGACTGCGTATCAACCACTCTTGGTTGGTATGGCTGTATTTACTTCTTGCAAAAAAAGTAGCTAATACACCTGCCCTTTATTTAGCGCTGCCACATTTGCCATTTCGATAAAAGAAAGTATTGCATGGCCTATTTAAAAAACAAGCATTCCTTCACCTGAAATACGCTTTAAACAACACACTACGTTTCCTCCACATCCTAGTAACAGATCTACAACCGATATAGTCACAAACACGACCAGGCTTAGGATTATAAGCATTGGGCATACTTCATGTGTAAAATGCATGTTTTAAAATTTTTTCGGCAAAAGTGCATGTTTTGCAATCAGCGGCATAATAAATGCATATTTAATTATTTATTGGCCGTAAGTGGACATTTAAATGTAGTTTCAGAAGTTCAGAATGCTTTGAATGCGGTCGGAATGAAGTGTTTAAAAAAAGCACTCAGTGCTGTCACAAAATGCTGGCTACCACCAGTTACTACGAATCTCTATAAATTGTGGAACGGTGAATATCCCACTGGCCAATGTATTGAAAACCTTACACTTACAGATATTTTGCGAATAGTGTTTTGTACGGTTCTCAGAATGCATAGTGGTTAGCTACCAATGCAATATTAACTTACTGGTTTTAGGCGTAATTTACGAAAAAAACTCTTATATGAAGCCCGCGTCATTAGGTCCGTCTGTCTGTATGCGACGTAGTATATGTGACTAAATATTTCCTGGGATCTTCACGAAATTTAGTATGGAGTTACCTGCAAACAGTTACAGTTCAAGCGTGAGTTTCATGAAAGTATGTTCATTGACAGTCACACTTAATGTAAGAACGTAAAAGTATTTCTACCCGTTCTTTCCATATTCTTGAAAGATTTTGATCAAATTTGGTATAGGAGGGCTTCACATTACGTCGGTGAGCAGCTGAGGGTTCCGTAATGAAGGTCAGTCTTTACTTGGGAGCGTGAATTAAATTCTGACCGATCTGCATAAATTTCGATACGAGAGTCATCCACAAAAAAATCTAATGGTTTAAGTTTAGTGAGAATGGGCACATTAGATCCACACCTTAGTTGTGCGTCCATGAATTTCAATGTGTACTTTCCATATTTATTAAATTACCCGATTTGGGTAAAATTAAATAGAAGTAATCTACAGGTAATTCTCTTCAAAAATGTGTCATGACAATCTCCGCAGTTGGGGGCTTAAATGAAGTTACATTTACGCGTGTAATGTGAAACCGGATGACGTTTTGAAATTAAGTAACTCTTTTGTACAGTCCGTGAACTACATCATGGAGTACGCCATCCATATAACCGAGATGGATTTTGTTTACTGCGCGGTAAGAACTGGAGCTTTGAATACAGTTCAGGTTAATCTTAATGGTTAAAGGGTTCGTAGTAGTAATGCTTGTTCATGTGTGCTGCTGCAGAAAAGTCTTAGGTTTCCTTTGGCTAAAAGTAGACTTATTTATTTATGGGCAAATCCTTCATAAACTTTTGTTTTAATTGTATAATTATGAGAAATCACACTAGTTTGCATTTTCTTATTTAAGCTTTATAATATCGAAAGAAATTATTGGCTGATTTTGAGTATTACATTATGGAGTAAACTTTCGATACTTACATATATATATACAGCGTGTTGCAGGAAGAACCTTCCACAATTCGGGAAAATGTTCGTTAGGTTAATTTATATCGATATAACCAAACGTACTTATAACCGACGTTAAACCGTCATGGACATACTGACGCGAAAAAATTTGGCCCCGTTACGTTTCCTCGTACCCCACCTGTATAAAATAATGCGTTGTGCATACATTTCGCAGATCCGCCCTTGAGCCGTTAGCCAAGCCAAAACATGGCGGAGTCGCGTGTGCTATGCAGAGTACTTGGAGGCCTAAGAACAATATTTATAAAGCTACTGCGAGTTCTTCTTACTTAATAAATGCCTTTATACCACTGACATGTTATTAGATATTAAGTACAGATGTCAATGTTAAAAGAACAACAAATTCCTCCTAGTTTTAATATGTATTTGGTAATAAATGTATAGTACATCTCATTCTTTAAAACTTACCTCGCTATTTTATCGGTAACATTTCAATTTAGGATACAGATATTTTTGGTTATATATACGCAATTTAACCTAAGAAACGTTCTTCCGAAGTATAGCAAATTCCTCTTGAAACACTCTGTATATATATACATATATGTAGCGTTCTTAGCAGATAAGTGGACCAAACGTATTTTCTTACATTTTCCATGAGTCCAGTATTTTACCTTCTTATGACATATGGTATCATCGTAACAGAAAATTATTTATAATTTATTACAGAGGCTGTTTTTAACTCAGATTATATGGAGCCGAAATTTAGGATAGTAACTGATGAGTTAGGAAGAACGCGAAGAAAGCATTCGAGGCCCGATCTGAGGTGTAGGTCCGAATAGTTTTCTCAACGAGATGAATGAAACAAAAAGAAAAACTTCAGCCAGGGTACATGATCTTAGGGCCGAGATTTGAGCCCAAAGCCTTCCGAATACGACAAAGGAGTTTTGCTCAGTTGACAGAGACTTCGATGAAAGACGCTGAATAAAACGGATATTAGCTAAGGCCAAATGTCTGAGACTGAACTTGTTAATGCAAGCAGGCAAAACAAACGGAACAGCGGGACTGTGTTTCAAAGAAAATTACCTATGCTGTTAGGCTTATATCACTGCTTATTTGTTATTTGCAGTTGGCTCTTTACTTGCTTCTGTCCTGAAGTACTCTTTCTTTACTAGTATAAATTCCGTTGAACTTTCACGAGAAAAATTCTACATTTCTCTTTCCTAGGAATGTTTTCTACACCGAAATCTTCCATTGATCCGATATTAGGCTTTACAGTGTTTAAGGGAAAATGCGCGGTATCTAACCTCTTCCATCAAAGGTTAATGCTGTAACACAGACTAAAGAATATGTACGTCGCACTGCAGTTTACTGATGTTACATTCCGATACTATTTATAAGTACTAAAACTCTCGACTGCTACATAACAACAGAAGGCAATCAATCATTTAGTTATATACAGAGCGAAACGTAACCTTTTGAGCTTCAGAAGACGGTGAATTCTGACAAAAAAATCTTCGTACAGTTTGATACCAGATAAGTTCAATCTCCTTTGAAATACTGACACCAATATACCAGTCTATACTGCGCCACGTACTGGAAGACCATAGTCTGGTTTTCCTTCCTTCATTTGTTTTTCTTGTTTTATACTTCCTTCTTTCCCCTTATTTATTCATTCATTTTTCTTCAATATTTTTCTATACGTTTATTTTTATAGCTTCTCAAGTCCCATTTCTTGTGAAAGAAGTAATGATGTTTGAATGAAGAGGCAAACTTGTGATGGTGGCCACATTTACTGAGTGCGCGAAGCAGAGCTTTCCTTCTTTCTTTGCTTCTTTTTGTTCGTTTGTTCCTTTACGTGTTCATTCATTCACCCAAATTACGCTGTCAGTTCTCAAAATATAAATCGTTACGCTTTAGGATGATTAGTGAATAATAAATTTGAAAGGCTATGGGAAGAAGCACCGATCCCGGCGGCCGCGCGGTCTAATGCTTGACTCTGCGGCCGCTCGTTTGGTAAAATTTCGGGGTCGAATACCGCCCGTGCCATGCACGTCTGTCTCTTGTGAGTGTTGTATGTGGTCAGGTAGGGGTCTCTGCTTCGACTTCGTCTTGAAAAACTGACAGTATTTGAAGTGGTCAAGAAATTTCACCCCTCTTATGGAGAAAAAGCATTCCCTACCTTTCTCGCCACTGTTCCTCAGACCAAGCTACGGCTTTTCAGGCCCTTTCGCTTGGTCGTTAAAAGCGCCTATTACCTTCGTCATGTCTGTCTGTCTCTCCGTCTGTCCGCTTATATCAGCGCTGTTCCCACTGGACTAATTTCCATGAAATTTGATTTTGGGCACTTTTATTAAAATCTGTCGATAAACCTCAAATCTGGTTAGAATCGTGGAAAACGTATCGGGCAATTTACATGTAGACCGATACGTTTTACTGTTACTGGCGACATTAAACCTGCCTCGCAGTATCGGAAATTTCTAGACAGAACTTCAAAGGGTACTTAATACCAGGTTTCCAGCATGTCTGAGAAAAGAAGGATGCCATTTCCAATACCTAATATACCATTTACATTCTACAAACCATGCGTGAGAAATATTACCAATTTTTTCAAGCACACTAACGTATACAAATCATTCAGGTCAACTAACACAATACATAGTTTGTTATAGGAAAAACTCAAACCATTTAATAATATGTAAGAGAGGAATGGCATATATGGGTTATCCTGTAACACCTGCCAACAATTGTATGTAGGACAAAGTGGCAGCAGCCTGAAACTAAGATATCAAGAACACATCAGATACATAAAATATAATCACCCACAATCAGCCTGTGCCCTGCGTGTTCTACAAAATATGCATGAATATGAACCTATCCAAGAAGCTATGAATCTTCTAGAATCCATCCGTAAAGGATTACACTTGAATACCCTAGAAGAGTTGTACTTGCAAAAATATCAACAAAACAGCATACTTATACCGGAACAAAATGTTGGTAAACATAACCCTCTTTTTGAAATAGCCTATGATCTCCAACTGCAACATGCAGGTACGTAAGGTAAACACACAATAAACCTAAAATTATACACAAACACACCAACACGTGCACATGCTTGATAAAAACCTTAGTAAAAATGTTTACTTACATACCCGACATGTATTCTGGATTTTATTCCTCATCATTTTAGCTACAACTGTGTTTTGTACAATCTTCATCGGGACCTTCAAGGCTCTATGTTTCTTTTATCCAAGCATTCGTCATTGACGTGACATTACTTCGACCAGGCACGCGTCGGATCCTGTAATGGTTCAACGATCAATGTTTTCTTTTTTCAGTGTTACCCCTGATGATGGAACCACAGAGCACCGAAACATGTCTGGTCTATAAGTAAAAATTTTTACTAAGATTTTTATCAAAAATGCACACGTGTTGGTGTGTTTGTTTATAATTTTAGTGACTAGGTGCTCGGTATGGACAACTTAAAAGACAATCAACCTATCCGTTTCCATTCCCATCAGTCTGCTACCTGACGTCGAAGCATACACACAGCTAGCAATATAAACTGGATATGTAAGTACAACTATCACTTACCCGTAGTACAATGGAAATATTTCGTATCATTAATGTATTCTGACTGTGATGTTGTATATTTTATAACAGTTATTCAAACATCCGCGTAGTTTGACCATCCAACCTATCTCTTCAACAAATCACGTCATTATCGACTGAAGATAACAGGATGTATTACAAGATTCTTAGCATCAGTACCGGCACCACATTTTAATGTTTTATATAATGATATGATGTGTACCTACCTGGTAGTGGTGAATACACCGAAACATGTCGGAGGAGTAGAATAGACGGATATAAATTACGTACTACAATTTGTTCATTGGATTGGTTTTAAATTATAAATGCTGTATGTTATTTATTACGTATATAAAAATGTGAGGCCGTTAACCTTGCGTGCGTCTGGATTCCGTTTTAAATTGAACTCCCTGTATATGTAATAACCTGAACCCAATTTGTTTTTTCTGCCTTGTTTCTAATTCTAACTGTAGCTTTTACAACATTCCCAGAAGTTTTTACAACATGTACAGAAGTTTTTAAATCTCTCCAGAAGTTTTCTTGCCACGTCCTTCCCTTATATTTTCAATTCGTTTTGCTTTTGTGTCTGTATTCTTCATTTTGCCTAGCTCCCTGTCCTTGTTTCCTTCTCTGACCGCGCTTCTGTTTTTACGACCGAACTCCCTTCTCTTTCCGAAATGTGTTTCGGATCAGATTTGTCCTTGTGCAAGAAGTCTCCATTTTGCTTCATTCGTGATTGAGATTAGATGGCTGCCGCCCAAATCGTGCAGCAAACGAGTTTTGCGACCTTGTCTATACTCTGTGCGTGGTCAATCTGAAGATAAATTTCAACATAAAACAGGCAATGAAGGCCTAGCAGTGGAGTAGAGTTATAGATCTAGTCTTTCCTTAACCTCAACGCTAGATGGGGGCGGGTGGTTAAGGCCACGCCCTGGCCGCTTTACCCCCGGGAAAGATAACCGGTACCCATTTTGCAGGAAGCTAGGTGGGCCCCAGGGCCAGGCTGATGTATGCAGAAAATATCGCCCCCCCCCCTCCCCGGTATTCGATCCCCTTACCGTGAAGCCCCTAGCTAGTCACTATGCCGTTGTCAACCTCATAGCTGAAATAAGGTTTCACTCGTAGTACCATTCAACCAAGTATCAGCACGGGTACTGAAGAACTGTAAGGACAGGAAATTTAGTTATTTTCACACTCAAGCTGAGGAAAAAATCCATATAGATTTTAGAACTGTTTGGCAAGTGTATATATAAGTTTACTTTACTTAGTCCTTCCTTCTTCTACCTACTTGTTCACAGCAGGTGTCGAGGGTTTTTGTGATTTCGCTTAATCACACTCAACCACACACCACAGTCCGTAGAACTCCTCTGGACGACCGATCGGCCCGTCGCAGAGACCTATACCTGACAACACAAACACTGTACAAGACAAACGTCCATGTCGCCGGTGGGATTCGAACCCACGATCCCAGCAAACGCTCGGTCGCAGACATACACCTTAGATCGCGCGGCCACTGGGATCGGCTGTAAATATAAAAGAAAGCTAAAATTCACCTTTGACACCCTTAAGTATTGATACTGGGTCTACACGAAGTCATTTGGTATGTGCGTACACACAAACAAAGTGTCTTTGAGAGCGGAATTCTGAGGAGAATGTTTTGACTTCTTTGAGATCAAGCAACGATGGGCTGGACAAAGCGACATAACGTGGTACTTCGTATTGTAATTTTCACCAAACACCGTTTGAATGAACAAATCAAGGCATGTGAGGTAGTCGGTACATACGGCACGTTCGACAGCGAGAGAGAGAGAGAGAGAGAGAGAGAGAGAGAGAGAGAGAGAGAGAGATGAAAACAGCGTGTCGTATTTTAGTTGGATATTTTGAAGGAAAGAGACCATTTGGAAGACCTAGCAGTACATGGGAAGATAACATTAAAGTTACTCTTCAATAAATAGAACGTAAGAGGGTTCAGTGGCGGACTGTTTTAATGTTAATGAACCTTTAGTTTCAATACGAGGAAGAGAAATTCATGATTCATTTAGCGACTACCTTCTATCAAAATGCCTCTGCTCCATGTCCAAACTTGCTCCGATAGGCGCAGCGAGTTTAGTTTCTCGTCAGCGGCAATTATGTTTGTCTTCTCTGACGGGCCCAGAATGCCTCTTGAACTTACCTAGCCTTGTACTCGAAGGGTAATGGGCCCGTGCCCCCCAGGTAAAAGGGTAGGAGTGTGAAGTTGAGTACTCACCTTCAAGGCATGCCGATCGTGAGATTGCGTGAATCTGTACTTCTGATCGCCCACAAGTCTTCATTGATTTATGATTCCGTAATCATAGTGAATATGTGTAAATATATTAAATGCAAAGGATAATTTAACACCATCATTATATAGGTTTATAACTGACGTTGGAGAAAGTTGGCTCTGAATATAAGTTGGCAGCTTAAAGCTCTGGTATTCACTTCGTACTAAATCACGTCCGTTTAAATCTAACTGTGCATTCGTAAAATTTGTAAAGTTACACATTCTGTACTGTGCATCGTACAGGAAAGAGCTCTACGAACTGTACATTGCGTGATACTATTCGTGTGTAAGCTGTTCTACAAGAAACGTCTTTCTTTTATACACCGTAGAAATAATTTCTAAATAGAAGTTTCATCGCATTTTATGCCTCAAATGCTTACAGCGCTGTAGTAATTGTAATTACCACCTGCTTTAAAACCTCTGCATTTTGCCAACCCATTGTGGTCATGTTTTCCCTATGATTCCAACAGAAACTTTTATTAATTCTGTACACAGTGATTAGATTTAGTCATGGAGATGCAGTGTACTGCCTGTGAAGTGGGAACCAAATTTTTATATATTATATACAGAATCTTAATCTGTTACTGAAGTAAAGGGAAGTAAATATATGAGAAACAATACGGAAGTATATACTGGGTGTATGAAATGCTTAAACAGAATGTTAAACGCTTACTTCGGCTTTCTGCTCTGTCCTTTAAATTGGTATCTGTATTAATTAAATTCTAATAGGAAGACATGATGTGGACATATAGCAAACGGGAACAACGTACCGCCTTCTACTGCTAAGTTTCACTGCAAACAAAGCTAATTTACGAGATTGTTAACTGTGCATTCTTGTTATAATATTCTGTACGGTTCTGACCATGGTAGACCTACATGGCTATTGAACTGATGAGTTTGTGGTCTTTTTTCATCGCATGTACGATGGAAAAGTCCAAAATATCTATGGCTTCAAACGTATTTTCTTGCATTTCTTTAATTCCTTAATCATTGAAATGCTAGAAGTACCAATAAAGAGATTTTAGTAACATCTGCAGTCGCGATCGCATAACGTATTATGCCCGGAAATGTTATTTCAGAAATTTGTACCTGGGGGCCACTTTTCAATTGGTAAACTTCATGTTTCGTGAGCAGCGTATAATGAAGGTGCTTTTATAGATAATGATATATAACTATGGATCAGCGTTACTCCAAGGCACGTACAGTTGCTTCTTAAGTGTATTGCAATTTTGGGTGGACAGAGTTATGGGGCAAAAGAGGGGAACATTACAAGTTGTGTAAAGTACGTACCTTGTGGCGCGTTCATTTTGCGGTGACTCTAGGTTTTCTGTGCGTGGTTATTAACTTTCGGTGTCCTAATATCAATAGTTTAGATAAAGTGGGGTGTGGGAGGAAGTATATTCGCTTGTTAGGAGATTATACATCATAAGGGCCATGTTTGTTTTTTCTCTAAAACCGCAGAACGTATAAAAATTCTACTAGACTTAACATACGTTCAACTTCTGCATATAACTTTCGTGCCAAACAGTTTTCTTCATGGAAGTAATTACTTATCCTAAGGGACAAACGCAGAAGCTAATATAGGCCCCCGTGCAAAACGGACGGTATTTTTATGCGATGTCAAAAATAGTTATCGGCCATGCATTGGTTTAAGCGGTTAGTCGCCAGACTCACTCCGCGGAAGCCCAGTTTCTATATGAGGCAAGCCAGTGTAGGTTCGTGGTGGATAATTCTATTGAACTTGTATGGCAAATACCTTAGCGAGTAAGCTCTTGAAGGGATTTGAGGCTGCACAATAGGAGAGATAATTCGAGCTGCGAAATATGCAGATGACCTTGTGCTACTGGCTAAGGAAGGAACGGTGCCACAGGGCATGTCCCGCAGACTAATAGAACTTGGAAGATGTTATGGAATGGAAATGAATGTGGAAAAGATTAAGGTAGTGAGAATCTCAGGGCAACCATTCCTAATACAGATTATGATAGATCAAAAGAAGCGGAAAGTGTGAAATATTTCAACTATTTGGGCAGCCTGATTACGAATGGTGCAAGATGTACACGTGAAAATAAATCCGGGATTACAATAGCAAAAGCAGCATTCAACAAGAAGAAGACTCTTTGCACGAGCAAACCGGAGTTAAATGTAAGGAAGAAATTAGGAAAGTACTACATTAGGATCATTGCTTTTTATATGGTGCTTAAACTTAGACACTTCGGAAAGTAGATCAGAAATACCTTGAGAAGTTTGAAATGTGGTGCTGGAGAAGGATGGAGAAGATTTGTTGGACCGATCGTATGAGAAATGAAGTATTACAGAGAATATAGGGGGAGAGAAATACCCTACGAAAGATGAAAAAAAGGAAGGTTAACTGGATCAGTCACATCTTGCGTAGGAACTGCCTTCTAAAACGCGTTATTGAAGGAAAGGTAGAGGGCAGGGTAGAAGCGAAGGGAAGCCGAGGAAGAAGACATAAGCAACTACTGGGTGACCTTAAGGAAACGAGAGGATACTGAAAACTGAAAGAGGAAGCACTAGATCGCATTATGGGGAGAACTCGCTTTGGAAGTGGCTATGGACCTGTCGTAAGACAGAATACAGAATGAAATGAATGTGAAATTGGTTCAAGATTTTCTCCCAATTCTTTGGTTTTTTGCTTCCAGTATTATTCCGCCACTCGTTTATATATCACTGGCACTATATGATTTTAATAATTGAGAGCGTCCTTGAGTAACACACTTAAAAATAAATAAAATTTTAATGTTCGAGTTTTCAGGTTTGCACAGCGTTGCTGATGAATATTTAAGTGTTCTTGGATGTCACACTGTGTGAGCTGGTACATCATCAATTATCAATATACAAGGCGAACTCTCACAGCAGCTTTGAATATTCACGATTGTAATGTGGCGAGATATCAAAGTAAAGGTTACAAATATAATATTTTGTAAATATTAACGGGAGACAACTGTCGTGAGGGTTCAAAAATTAATTTTAGTTTTTAGCATGTTTAAATATCCCGCCCTTTTGTGCGTCAATTGACGTTGGTTTTATTAAAATCCGACATCTGGTTAAATTTTAATAAATTATTATTTAAGGCTATGTCCTAAATACGACGCCCACTTTTTGCACGCCAGCAGAAAAAGGGCTGAAATTCCTAGAGTTTTAGGGCTAGGGGGATATTCCTTACTTCGATTTGGGGAGAAATCTTGGTCTGCAACGTTTCACGCCCTGCCGAATGTATCGATAGTTGTTCCGAGTGCTGGAGTTGTGTTGCATTGAAGTGTGTGTGGCGTGTGTTCAGTTTTTATTTGAAAATGCCTAAAAGAAAGAAATTTGCATCGAAACCAAAATTTAAAGGAAATAATTATGTGCGTGTTAAAAAGGACACAGGTGTTACAGAAAAGAGACAGCCTCTATCTGAACAAAATGGCGAAAGCAGTTGTGTGAAACATAACCTCAGTGGGTCAAACAAAAAGATACGTAGCACTTCTGTGAATACTGAAATTAAGGTAGGTGGGAACAATTTCTGTAAACGTGAGAGTACTTTTACTCAGGATGGGAACATTGTAGTTGGTATCAACCTGCTTTGTATCTTTATACAAAGAATCAATAATTGCAAACTTTGTGGTGGTAGTATTTCTTTTTTGAAAATCCATCAAAGAGGGGAGATATTGTAAGCAATTTAGTTATTAAATGCTGCAAATGTGATCACACTTCGGATATAATGAATTCAAACATTACCAAGAGCAGGATGTATGATAACATCCGTTTACTGTGTGGCATAAGGTAAATTGGCAAAGGCAAAGAATCAGGTAAATTGTTGTATGCAATGCTGAATATTCCCCAGTTTCCAACAAGTTTTAGTATTTCTAATGAGACTATTAGTTGAGCTGTGGCTGAGGTGAGTGAATCCTTCATGATGCAAGCAGCAAGAGAAGCTGTAGCACAGAATGAGGAAGATGATCCATCACATATAACTGCTTGTTTTGATGGTACCTGGCAAAAACATGGACACACTTCCCTGAATGGCATTATATCAGCTACCCCTTTTGACAAAGGGAAAGCTTTAGATGTAGAAATGAAGAGCAAGTTTTGTTTTGTTTGTCACACCACTCTAATCTTCCAACATGAGTGTAAAAAGAACTGTGAAGGAAAGAGTGTGGAATGGAAGGTGCTGATGTATTTAACATCTCTAATCGTTCTGTTCATACCCGAGGTATAAGTTACACAAAGTATCTTGGTGATGGGGACAGCAAACCATACCAAAGGGTGGTTACAAAGAATCCCTATGGTCCCAACATATCTGTAACAAAATTGGAATGTGTAAGTCATGTACAGAAAAGAATAGGAGCAAGACTGAGGAGGCTTGTGAAAGAAAAGACAGTAACAAAATTGCATGACAGCAAATCTCTTGGAGGCAAAGGTTGCCTCACTGAGTCTCTAACAGAAGGATTACAAAATTATTATGGTTGAGCCATCGGGAGGAATGTCAACAGTTTGGAGGTTATGAAGAGAGCTGTGTGGCCTATCTTTTTTCATGAGTTGTTAACAAATGAGAAACCCCAGCATGGTGTTTGCTGAAGTGGTGGTGACAGTTGATGTAAATTCAAGAACAGTGCCAGTTCAGGGGTTGCATATGAACATAAGCATTCTTTACCAGCTGCTGTTATGGATGCAATTAAACCAGTGTTCAGGGATCTTGCTGGTGTAGATTTTCTGAAGAGATGTGTTCATGGGGAAACTCAGAAGTCTAATGAAAGTTTGAATTCTGTTACTTTGATAAGGATACCCAAAACTGTTTTTGTAAGTCTTGACACACTTAAGTTTGAAGTTTGGGTTATATGATGCAGTGTTGTGTTTGAATGATGGTGTAGTCAAAAGGAGTGATGTTCTAAACATATTAGGTGTGAGACTGGCTGAAACACAGTGAATGTTCTGAAGCAGATAGATATGGAAAGGACTGGGAAGGCAGAAATAGCAACACTGAGCATCTAAAGAGGAAACGAAGAAAAACAAAGGGCACAAAAAAGAAAATAAGATTAGGATGGTCCAGATGATCCAGAATATGGTGCTGGGAAACATTAAGTTTGAGTCTGTATCATTATTTGTCATCATTTTGAGTGATGTTAAACTTTAAATAAATTTTTCTTAAAACTGCATTCTCTTAAATTCCGGCACCGTTATCTCATAAAGTATGTGAGATGGAAGCCTGAAAATTTCACCATCCCTTGATAATATCATGATAGTTAATCAGATAAAGATTTGTTATTGTAGTTACAGAAAGACACTGTGTAGGTGTAAGCGAATTTAAAAAAAGTGTTTTAAAGGTAAAAAGAAATACATAAACAGTACAAAAAATATTATGGAAATGTATTTATTGGAAACAGCATATCTGACTGTGATCACATTAATATACTACAGGTGGTAAAAATTTCAAGTTGTAGTAGTTTCTTCAGAATATGTGCCTAAATGAAGCTCAATTTAACGTTGCTTGCATAGGCATATGTGCTGCCTACCGTCTCCCCTTAATTTTGTTTTTCTGAGGTTGTTTCCAGCGGCCAGACAGGTGGGCAGGCAGGATCGAAATAACTGTATATATTTATAACTTTCCATTGCGACGCGCGGATAGTTGTGTGAAATTTTGCCTGGAAGTGTAAAATTTCCTGGAAAAGAGGGTTAATAATTGAGTGGTGGGTGTCAGAGACGTGTGTCTTTATCCTTTTAATCAAGCAATAAGCATGGAGGAGAATCGTGTTGCTAGAAGGCTCCATTCGATGTCGATCCCATTTTAATTTAGACGTCACACAGAAGTAAATCTAAGCTTGAAGATGGAACAAACAGGGAAACAGACTCAATAGCGGTGCCTTCAGTAGACATGCAATGACTCTAACTTCTACACACAAAATCCAATTCTCTTTTTCACCTTAATAACGCTGCGGTTCGTATATACCATCTGCTTCAACATTAACAACTCTGCATTTTGCCAGAAGGTGAATTTTATGTGTTCGTGCGATTCTCACAATAAACAACTTTTATTCCCTAAAGAACTTTAACAGCATCAGCTTTGCAACTGACAGCAGTGTGGTTTCTATGAAGTAGGCACTTCATTTTGAAATATTATTTAGGTTAATTTCAAACTTAAAGCTTGGTTATTTAGCAAATATTATAATTCAGAGCTTCTTTTCTGAAATGGAGGAGCTGGGATAGCGTAGTGAGTATAGCGACCAGACTACGGGCTTGACAGTCTGGGGTTCGAATCCATACAGAGGCAAGAATTTGTTCTCTTCCCCAAAAGGTTCAGACCGGCTCCACGGCCCACTCAGTCCCCTCTTCAACGGGTATTGGGGTTATTTTCCAGGTGTAAAGCAGCCAGATTGTGAATTTGACCACTTAAGACTAGTGCTGAGGTGTGGAGCTGTAACTCTGCCCCCCTTATATGCCTTCGTGACTAAGGATAAATTTACTTTCCTTTTTTATAGCACGTTATGATGTAATTAAAATTTCACGGCGATATATGAATAAAGCGATAAAGTATTTACCGAATGCTGTCTTTCCGTGTAGTAGTAACACTTTCGACCCTCGGCCAGGGCACTGAATATCGGGGCTGACACTTTTGTCGTTTCTCAAGTCCCTCCAGGCAACCTGCAAGATACCGCCTTGAATTTGAGGCGACTGTTCTCTTCAGTATTCCTCGAAATTTATTGTTCACTGATTATCTTCCATTCTAGGCTATGTAATCTGAGCTACTGAAAACGTCGTAATTAAACAATAATTACATAAATGAATAAATGAAGAGTTGAAATAACACCAATAGTAAGTAATATGTCTGGCTCGAAAATGTACGGCTTTGAAGGGTCTCAGTCTGTACCCGCTCGTCCTTCTGGTAAAAGTAGGCTGAGGGCAAAGGGGATTTTTGTAAGTAAAAAAGTAAGGTAAATTTGGGAAGTGGATTGTTTGAGTATGCATCAGAGGGGGGAAATTATCATTTATTACTCTAAGTAATATATAAACATTCAGTTCCTACCTCACAGTAAAGATATTGCGTCTCTATATTACAGCAAGAACTCTGTAAAGAATAATTGAAATTTTCTCAGAATCACAAAAAACACCTAAACCAACGTGC
Organism: Coptotermes formosanus; assembly: GCA_013340265.1. Taxonomy (NCBI): domain Eukaryota; kingdom Metazoa; phylum Arthropoda; class Insecta; order Blattodea; family Rhinotermitidae; genus Coptotermes; species Coptotermes formosanus. The sequence goes on from BLKM01000655.1 coordinate 1,610,713, forward strand.
AGAAAGAATGTTGGGTCATGGAAAAGCAGGTTATGTACATAGAAACCATTATGCTTTCTGGTGTTAAGTTTGTTTCAGTTTTGAGCGGTTAGTGTCTGATATGAAACTGAAAATTCTCTGGAAGGTATTGTTACATTTAGCACGCAACTTGTGTCTAACTCTTCAACTAAACTGGCTTAAGAGTTCAATCACACTTTTACCGGAAATTGAAATTTAAGAATCCATTAAGCGCCCTCTGCGCTGGTGTAATATTTCCTGACACGAGCTTGTCACTTCAAATGACGGATTGTATCCGAAAGACAGATTCATCAGAGCACGTACCTGTAGGTCTGTAATTGTGAATTTTTTTTTGTCCGTAGACCTTCCACTTTACAAATAACCTGCTGACGAAATTCCGAATAAAGAAATGTAATATTTTTGTTTTCCTTTAAATTCACATCGCCATTAAAACTTTTCTAAATATAGGTAAATATAAGTGTTCCGGTCACAGTGCCAGCGCGATGTAAGTCGAGTAGTGCGTTACAGTACTGAAATCCTGCAATTATGGGTTCGAAACACATAAGGGCTTAGCTGCAGGTTTACTTTTTCTGTTCTCATGTTATCTCGAATATGTAGAAGCTTTTTTGACGGGATATTCTACCTTCTAGGGTGTCCTACTAAATATTTACAAATAAGATTCAGAAATCTGAACAATTGAACGCCCTTGGAAGCACTGGATTTTTAAGCGTAACTACGCTGTGAATAACCGAGGGTTTATAGTGTCGATGGCAGATAAGTGAATGCACGCGTAGCATTGGCGGTGTGGTACTGCGAGGAGAAAACAGAAGTTATTTGGAAAAAATCCTGCCGAACTGCTAGTTTTACACCACAAATTCAACGTAGACTGGCCTGGGATCCAAGCTGGTTCTCAGCGGGGAGATGGTGGACATTAACCGCCTAAAAAATAGCATGGGGTCAACATGGATCTGTAGTGCCGTAGAGGTAGATCTCAAATTTTAAAGATCAGTGGTAACTGTATATGCCATCTTCCTGAACGCTTAAAAATTATACAGTTTCCGTATACGTTATGTTTATGTGTTACGGTGTTAACTGATCGGCTTTTGTAGTGGAGAAGGCATTTGTTTTTTCTATGTCAACTCTGAAGACAATTTTTATATGTAACTCAATGGATCTCAGGCTGCAGATCTTTGACCATTTGAAGCCTTATGTAGTTCAGTCGCTTACGGGGCTAAATGGTGCCTCAATTCTTAAGGCCAAAATGGAAATCTCTGTTTAAACTTTATTAAAAGTATTGATTTTGTGACGTATAAAGGTTACGTCATTCCTGTGCTTAATTATTTGCCACTCCTTGAAGTGTACAGAGAAGGTGGTGCATTGCACCATGTATTCTTAACCTAGATGCTGTCCTCAGGTTGGCAGCAATTCATGTAAACTGTTTGTACCAATTTAATAAAAATCCATTCAAAAAGTTTATGCACTTATTTTGAAGGATATCTGACTTTTACACAAATAATGTATTTATTAGTATTATATTTAGATTAATTTTAGTCAATGGTCAAAGCTTTAAATATAGGAAAATAAATTATGTTTATTTATGTTTCATTCCGTGCATTCCGTGCAAAGGAGACATGTAATTGAAAATGGAATGATATATTTAGATCCGATTTGCCAGTTTGTTCACTGACGTTATTTCAAACTGGCTCGAACTTCTGCACCATCCTGTGTGCCTATTAGCATATTTGTCAAACAATTTGGTGATTCATGATAGTTAATATTAATTTTATTTACAAATTGAGCTCCTACCGCATAAAAAAGTCTGCCCTACACAACGTTAAACCGTTAATTTTTTTGTAGGGAAGTCATGTTCATTTTTTGCATCCCCTTGGGTTATACGATGAGGTATTTAATTGGAATACTGGTTTATTGTCTGCACAACATTTTATTGTATTATATTATTATTTAAGTATACATAATAATGATAACAATAAATGATTTTCCAGTACGACATGTTTCGACCTGTATAGGTTATCTTCAGGTTATTATAAGACGTAATGACTTTTTGGTTGATATTTTATTTGCATGACAGCTGTTGTTGGTGTGATGTGTGAACAGGATTATGTTGCCTGTTTCGGTGGGTGTTCCCCTAGGTTTGTATTTTGTTTTATTTTCTTTTAATTATTGTGTATAAAATCGGCTTTTCGTGATGGCAACATAATCCAGCACGCACACCACATCACCAACAGTGGCACGTATGTAAAATAAGCAACCGGAAACATCTTCACTTTTTACAGTATTCTGAAGATGAACGATATAGTTTGAAACAGTCATAATGCATGATCATTTGTTATTATAAATTATTATGTTTAATAAAATAAAACGTTTTTACGCAGACAATAAAACCAGTATTTCTATTAAATACCTCAGGGAAATAATAGCTGTTAATTATGGTAATATATATGCAATCAATAAATGCATCCGGTAATGGAGAATTTTTAAATTTAAAGCAGGGATTGCTTATCATATCTACTGTGAAATAGAGTCTTAAATTTCGGGCTCATCAGATAGTTTATCCTTGTCCACCCAAATGTAGCAGAATTGAAGAGGCTCTAGTATATTCAGACTCTTGGGTTTTTTTATATCCCATGTCAGGCAGTCTCGAAGCTGACCACAAAATTGGGGTACATTATCCTTCTCATAGGCCTTAGGGTCTATTAACAGCGGCTATCTGAACCTTTGTCCACACTTCGTCTGCCTTCAAACTATCCTACTGAAGTAATAATGTGTGAAGGTCTTGTTGACAGCAGTCTCATGGCGGAGCTTCGATACAGCTTGTCAACATTTGCTGACGGCAAACACTGTCCTTTGGATAGTGTTACGAATTTTACTGGTTAATAATGAGGACAAGGGTCTGTACCTTGAGAGAGACAGTGCTCTGTTTATTAACTGGAGTAGTTTGTAGGAAGACTGTAAAACACTTAGAGTGTTTAAAAGTAATCTTACGCCTGAATGACAACTGACGTTTACATGGCAGTGAGTGTTTGGATCACGGCATTCTGGAATATGACGCCGTCTGGTTTAGTACATAGCTACCAGTATTTCTGAACATATTTCTGCTTCTAACTTCATGGAGGCAACAAGTTTGTCCGAAACTTTAGTACCTGTTAATTTCAGAATGCCATGAATTGTGACAATTTCTGTAATTTTCTTCCTTTTTCATGAGGATTTGTTTAAACTGAGGCTGAACGATTCCTCTTAAGTATTATACGGCCTTAGGTAGTTGGTGGGTTTAATTCTCGAGGATACAGGATTACTTAAACGTCTGGACCAGGAGTCTGAGACAATAGAATCTTTCTTAAAGTGAATGGCTGTAAAGATATTTTGCATAATTAGTAACCAGACATCTATTTACATGGCGCAACCTAGTCCTTTAGAAACAGTAGTCACCTGGCTACTTAAGTGTATTTGTTTTTGGAGTATTTATGTTAAATACTGTGTTCACAGAAACCTATTTCTTGATTCTATTTTAACTCAAATTAGTCGAGCCCGTATTCGTCACTCCGATTCTTTTAATTTCCATTTACAACCTTTTTTCTGCTTCCAAGTGGTCTTGTCCATTTATGTTTTTTTCAGAAATAAAATTATGTATTGAAAATTATATTCGAATAATTAAATTAAATTAATTTAATGCTGCTACATTGGTGGCTCCCTCATGCAGCATGCGCACGTACATAGTTAAAAATTAACTGTGAATATGCGCATAATTTATTTCAGTATCCTATAAAAGCTCTAACACGGAATAGAGCAAATCCGTTTCACCTGCAGAAAACGGCCACCTTGTGTAAAATGTTTAAAAATTGCTTTGTGCAGTGTTAGAAATATTTGTTTACCTATTTATTAAATCCCAACAAAATACACTGGTTAGGATATGTATATACATGTATTATTATTTTACATTTTAATTTCTGTTACAAATTTCGGCTCTGATTTTACCATCATCGGGGAGGTACAGTACAAGGGATTATACATGGTATGTGTATAGTAACATATCACGTATAATCCCTTGTATTGTATCTTCCTGGTGATGGCTCAGTCAGAGCTGAAACATGTCGGAGAAACGCTGATAAATAGACCAACAAAATGCACTATAGACGATAGAATCACTTTTATTCACTCACTCCATCTACCCCGACATGTTTCGGTGCGTCATGACACCATCTTCAGGGGGATTTTTTTGCACTTCAAAGACCTTTGTCACTCGGAGAGAAGCATACAGATTATGTAATATTGTTGCCAAATGTTGTTGTTGTTGTAATATTGTTACGTAATCTGTATGCTTCTCTCCGAGTGACAAAGGTCTTTGAAGTGCAAAAAATCCCCCTGAAGATGGTGTCATGACGCACCGAAACATGTCGGGGTAGATGGAGTGAGTGAATAAAAGTGATTCTGTCGTCTATAGTGTATTTTGTTGGTATAGTTATCAGTGTTATATATAAAAAATGCACGGTGAAAACAAAGTGAAAATAATGTCGGAGAAAGTATAATCTAAAATGATGACGTAGCCTATCTACATAGCCTAACCAGTGTATTTTGTTGGAATTTAATAAGTAGCGAATAGAATACACGAAAGATGCAAAATATTAAGATTTATTTGCTTATGTGTTATAACCAAACCTGAAAGGGTAGTGGGTTTTACTTCAGTAGATAATTTTCTAGAGCCTGCCTGTGTGTATTTTTCAAATGAACTGGAATTAGCTTTTAAAAGTGTTTTAATAAGATTTTCTTTATCTAAACTTAAAAGTCATAAGAAATTCGTAACAGATGAATCACGAACAGAAGGCGTATTAATAATGAAAATGGTTTCTTTAGTTTAAGAATTAAAACTTGAGAATTGAAGTTTTAAGTAAAAGGCGAAAGTAAGCATCTGTTCTTATAATATAAAGAGAATTCTGCTATTTACTGTTGCAACTATAATAGATGTTAATATCCTTTGGAGCACAATATTAAAATTTTAGATTCAGTTGTATAAGTTGTATACGAACCTGGAGCACAGGCAAGAAGGCAGATGGAACGGAAACTGGTAGAGGAACTTATTGCGTATAGGGTGCGCATGAACTGTTTGTAGCCTGGAATTCGTTTACTTAATATTCAGACATTTATTTCTTACTTCACGGAAAACACACTACATTTCCTTCACAAAGAAAAACAAATTAACACTGTATAAAAAATGGCAGTTTTCTGAGAATCATACTTATGAAACGTGCGCACTTTGAGCAAAATTAATTTTTGAAGGTGGTATATACATTTGCGCCGATCCCAGTGGTCGCGCGGTCTAAGAAATAAGTCTGCGGCCGAGCACTTGCTGGGATTGTGGGTTCGAATCCCACGGGGGGCATGGATGTTTGCCTTGTACAGTGTTTGTGTTGTCAGGTAGAGATCTTTGCGACGGTCCGATCCCTCGTCCGAGGAATCCTACCGACTGTGGTGTGTGCTTGAGTGTGATCAAGTAAAAAATATAAAACCCTCTACACCTAGTGTGAACAAGTAGGTAGAAGGGGGTAGGACTACGAAATGAAACGGTATACAGTTACAGCGTTGCTATATTAGGCCTACTTTCCAGCCTCTCTGCCATCTCATTACCACTGACAACCTTCGGAATCCTTTCGTCTTATCACATTACGTATAACATTGCGGTTTTATGTACAAGTACCACGTTATATTGTTGCGTTTAAGTCTTTAATTGCTGCAGGGCTGTGGAGTCGGTACACAAAAGCTCCGACTCCGACTCCATGATTTTTAAAACTCCGACTCCGACTCCCGACTCCTCGATTTTTAAAACTTCCGACCCGACTCCTCTATTTTTAAAACTCCGACTCCTTCATAAAAGCTCAATATGTATTAATAATAGTAAACCTATAAGACTTTTCATCGCCACCACGTGAATCGTCAGGCTACGTTGCTGACTTGTAACCTACATTTAAGTATAAATCTAATGGTTACTGTAGCTATCAGGGCTCTGGATTTGGAGTATCTAGTTAAGATCTTAGACTGAGGTCGAAGTCGGATTCGATAAATTTTTACTAACTCCGACTCCACCTGAAAATTCCTTCCGACTCCGACTCCTCCTAAAATTCCTCCGACTCTGACTCTACAGGCCTGGATTACGGTACTGCAAACTTGATAGTAATACTCCGTTGATAATTCCAAGGAAACATTCGCCAATTTTCGGATGTAACTGCAGCTGTTACACGTAAACCTTCCGTTGATTCACTATTATGTACTTCAGGCGCTGTGTAACTTTTTACGACAAATGTGTAGACTGCAGTGTAGAGGGAGGGATAGATACATCTCATTATCTTCTATTGCTGCCATCACCTAATCCTGTATTTAACTGCTACTAATGATCCAAATTCTAGCATGAAGACACGAACCAATATACACACTCACAGAGTTCTCTTCTTAAAAGAAAATGTAGGCTTATGATTTCACCAAATCGTCAGTATATGTGGTATTGTGCGAGTTCTTCCTTGTTACCTTTGGAACATTTGGTTGGTTTTTATGAAACTTTGTCTGAACGTTATGCCATTTAAGACCATCCTACAATCAGTAATATTTATGTAGAGAGCCCCGAAGTTTGTGAAGTAGCAGCGTCAGTACCAGCACTTAATTCACGATAATAGAATGATGTATTTTAATCGACATTTGAAAATTGAGCAACTTTTATATCTGTAGACAATTCATCACCTTGCTTTCTTAGACAATCAAAGATGCGGAATAAATCAAATCAAACCACAGCGCTATATCTAGTTCAAAAGATAAGCTACATGTTTCGACCAAACATGTAGCTGGTCTGTTGAAGTAATAATGTTGTTGTGTTTTGACGGGAGTTATTCTGCATCCTTGAAAAAATTCTCTTAACAGACCTTAAAAATTGCGCAGCTGTTGTTAAAAGACCTTTAAAAAGCGCGCAGGTATTGTTAATAGACCTTTAAAAGGTGGGCAGTTGTTGTTAATAGACGTTTAAAAACTTCACAGCTCTTTTTATTGGCATTTGTTTTGTAGAATATAAATTCATAACAGGCTGTGTTTAGAAAAACTGCTTTATCAGTCTGGTAGCGATGATTGAATGACCGCTTGTGATAGGCATGCAGTATGTGTGCGAAGGCTAGTTATAAACGTACCTGCCGATGATGTAGGGGACTTATTTGTGTGTCACCATTTATATAAACTAGGAAGATGTGAACTTGAGTACACGTCCACCATATTTATCTTACACCAAAAGTGTACTTCAATAATAACTGATGTTCAGTAATGGTATACGGTGCTCGAAAGTCACTGTGGCGTTGCTACTGGTACAGTTGTCGCACAGGCGTATAATATCTAGCAGAAGTGGCAGAATATGTTGTTGGAGCACTACAACGCCCATTACTGACAACGTGCAGGTACTGAGGATACACTACATGCTTGCTGTGTGCAAGGGTTATTAGCGCACTGTGTGGCATGTGCTTAGCTGCACAGTGAATCTTCAAACGCTCTGTGTGATACAGGACGCAACTCTACACATACGGACGAAGGCTTTGTGAGTTTGACTCGGAAATACTTGCAATAAACTGAAGCATATCAAGTGATCAATGTAATTAAGTTACTTTTTGAAGGAAAGTGTATTGGCTTAGTTTTTACGTGCTGGGGTTGTACCTTCAAAAGGGTGGTGGATGGCAGAAGGGGTTTTCCTCGCACGCCCAAAGTTTTAATTAAACCGAAGCGCCAGTCTCCTGTTTCATTCTCTTCACATTCTTCACTGCTCACCTTCTTCTTTGCTTTACTTCATCTCTTTATTCTTGTTTTTTCTTATTTCTGCTTCGACTGTTCATCGTAACTTGGAAATTAAAGTAGAGAGGTGGAAGGAAGAGCTGGTGTTAATGTCTAGGGAAACTGAAGGATGGTGAACTGAGTGACAGGCCTTATAGTAGGTCTTATTAGAAAATAAGGGCCGAGATTGTGCTTTGACGTGTATCATGTTCCGGGTTATTCTTTCACAGGAGCGAAAAATCTCATTAGTGTGATAGCCGAACGTTAATAGGGCTGCTAATATATTTCCCATCTTTTGAAACCCTTAAAGTACAGTGTTTACTATATGTAACATTTGTATAAACACAAAGAATTTCCCATTTGGCATCACGTTTTTATGTAGGTTTCATACGAGTCTTAGAACGAATGGCGATTGGCTAATTGAGTATCTCCTCGAAAGAAAATCCTTCCTTGGAAGCTAACACTCATGACCCAATCAAAAATTGCCCTCATATTATGGAACACGTAACCCACATGTTCATTACCGTGTTTACAAGATCCAGCATCTTGTCTGTAAGCTAAGACAGATAAAAGCAGTCCATGTTCTCTCATCACATTTCTTTAAGTTCAATTTTACAAACATCTTCCCGTTTACACGTAGGTCTTTCCAAGCTGTCTGTCTCATTCAGATTTTCCTACTAAAATACTTTATGCCTTTATCTTCCATGCGTACCAGGTTATCAGCCCATCATATCCTGCTTTATTTCATTAACCTAATAATATTTGGCGCTGATTCCAGTGGCCGCGCGGTCTAAAGCGTGGATTTGCCGCCGCTCGCTTGCTGGAACTGTGGGTTCGAATCCCATCGGGGGCATGGTTGTCTGTCTTTTGTGAGTGTTGTGTGTAGTCAAGTAGAGGTCTGTGCGTCGGGCTGATCATTCGTCGAGAGGAGTTCTACCGAGTGTGGAGTGTCTGAATGTGATCATGAAGCCTCGGTAATGGGGAGGCCCTGACCCACTAGGGGCTGTTGCGCCATTGGAAAATAATATTTGGCAGCAACTTCGAACTATGAAGCTCGAATAAATAAAGATAATTTAACCAGTGTTAACAATTTGGTCTTTTTCGTGTAGACGCAATTTGTTTTTTTCTGAACTAGCAACTGGATTTCTAAACATTACTTGAATAAACTTTTCTTTATCAGAAAGTTGAGACACAGTTTCGGTTAACCTGCAAAGAACAAAAGGAGTGTCTAAAATTATATGAAAATAAATGAAAGGCTCTGTACATAAAACAAGTTAGGAATTCTCCGCGGTTCTGATGTTTCAGGTGTCCTGCTCTATTATTGTTCTTAAGTGAAATTCATGTCTACTTTCCAATTTATATTGTACACACGTTATGCGATTTTCCCATATCTCAGGAACAGACATGCAATCGATCATAATCGAGGTGTCATCGGGTTTCGGGTTACATTATGTTTTTTTTTTGTTTTGAATTTTTAACTTGTAGCAGTTAAGTACATTTTGTGTTCTCTATGTATAAAAGGGAAACACGAATTAAACATTTTATAGTTGCAGGTGTGTGGGCAATATTTTATCTAATTTGGTGATGTGGCATGCTAGAAAGATTACTGCCTGTAATGACTGCCTGCATCAGAGGTATTCTTGCAATATTAATAGCCGCTCAGCTAGCTGAGGAATTTTCCACTTTTCGTGAAACCGGAATTCTCATTATCATGTTCACAAAACACCGCCACTTTTCCGTTCCCTGAGCCAAATGAACCCATTTCATATCCTCGCAATATATTTTTCTAAGACCAATTTTGATCTTATTCCCACAGCTTCTGTGTCATTTCTTCACTTCAGGTTTTTGGATTGGAGTGTTCATATCTTTCACGTGAGTGCTACCAGGCTTGCCACGTGTCCTTTCTAGATTTGATAATTAAAACTGTATTGGAAGAAGCAAGTCAATAGAATTCTTAAAAATAAATTTGGAAATTTTGGTATTCATTGTCCCAGTTGGCTCAATACGTATATAGAAACATAGAAACCGTCAAATAGCCAGCACTATATATTATATATCATACTATATATTATATGTTTATATTTATAAATAAATATATAGTGTTGGCTATTTGACGGTTTCTATGTTTCTATATAAATTTGGAAAATACGTGAAGATTGTGCATTGATGTGACTGAGGACCAGCTCCACAAGTGGGGTTTTGGGCTACGGGTGATTAATATTTAGAAATATTTGTTGTTACAATTCACCTACATAATGTTTGTGACCTTAGATTTTTGACCCACAAGTGTTTCAGTTTTGGGAGTTGTTTATTGTTTGTGAATATTTGTCAGCTCTTATTCTACTAGACCAACGTAATTATGTATAAGTGTCGTAGTTGCCTCCATTTTACCTGCCGCTGGCCTAACATAGGACACCCAAAATGCTATGAAATTTACTCCCTAGCTCTGCCGATATATAGAATAGCCACTGCTGTTAAATTGATGTGAAGTAGCCACAGTGGTAGAGCTTTCGGACTTATTTCGAATGCTGACTAGCAATGATATAGAAGTAAGACTTTTATGCATTAACTGGAGCATTGTTTTGTATTTGCAGTTCTACATATATTACACATATAAGTCTACCCGTATATTGTGATACCGATAAGAGACAAAGAAGGTAAAGAAGTAATGCACTACTAGTGTGACAATAAAATTGCACCAGCATGAGCTCAGATACTCAAACTTCTCTTGGAATTTTTCAAATGTGATAAAAACCCCTTTTCTGAACACAACAAACTATGAGCGAGAAATACGCCCTTTTGGAAAGTTACACTGGTTTCCATAACTTCCATGAACAACATTTTTCAGACGCTATTAGCTGTAACATACCGCTGTAGTACTTAAGAGCCCTTAATAAATTGAAGCGCTGAATACAATAGAAACGCTCTTCGCACTGTTATTTCTTGGCCTGCGGAACACAGCCAGCAGTATATTAGGTTGTTGATGGTTCATTGCGTCTACATCTCCTCTTCGTTGCCACTTCCATCTGTCTTTCCACTCTTCTTTCAGTCCGTTTTTACTCTTATTATCGTCAGTTCCTTTCTTTTCTTCTCCATACCACCGTCTTTTTCTTCGATATTTCTCTCCTTTCTCCATTTTTCTTCTTTATTTTCCCGTTTACGCTTAGTTCCTACCTTCCTTACTTACTTTCTTACTACCTTTCATTATCTTTCTTTTTCCTATTTTCCTTTATACTTCTAACTTTCTTTCTTCCTTTCTTTCCATTCATTTGAAAACCGCTGTTCTTGCTAGTTCACAGCTGCCTCAGTAGGGTCGTAGTTGAATTAGAATGCCTTAGAACCATTCACAGAAGTATAAGACAAGCGATGTTCAAAGTTGCCACAGCAGCTGCAAGTTATACACACTCGTAATTACTCATATCATGATCACCTTTATATCTACGTTCAATCCTGAACATAGACGCAGCATATTTCTCCAAAATAATAGTATATGTTTACAGCGCTGCGCTTTATCACAACCTTAAAGACTGCACTGTCGGCAATCACCCCCGTGAGAAACTGAAAATTTATACAGGATGTTCTTTTATCAAGCAACTCTTAACCTTGCAGTTCCTGCATGCTCAGTGTGCGAGATGGTGCACATGGTCCAGCAACTTAGACCACCAGAGACGGGGATTTTGAACCCTGACAAAGAGTCAAGCCGGCATCGCCTTTTGTTCAGTGTATCCTAACCCTGTGCACTGTGAACAGACGAAGTGACATTTACTTCTGAACACAGAATTTTAATTGTAGAGCATTATTTTGGTAGCAAATCTCCCGTATTGTACAGAAACACTGTTCGTATTGTACTGTAATTATGTGTAGAGTACCGTAGAAGTCGATTGTTAGTCTGTGGCCGGTGGACTTTACGAGAGGACGGTTAGGAACGAATCACCTGCACAAAGAAGTGTACACGTACCCTGCTCATGCCACCTCAATTACGAAATAGACACATCCGCCAGTCCTGCTCGGTTCTTCAGCGTTCAAAACTGTATTTCAAACAACTGTACTGTAACATAAATTAAGCTGTTTTTATACCTAAATATTAAACACATTCAAATGTAGGCTGTCTCCAGATATCATAAACAAAATAACTGTTCTGCAAATTTGTAGTTATTTTTACGAGGTATTATTATTATTATTATTATTATTATTGCTACGTTTCTAGTCAGTTTCCATTATTATTATTATTGTTTTTATTAGTGTCACTCTTAGTCATTATTGCTACAATGGCACACGAGTGAAGCTGTAATTCTCAAGAAAACCAAAGAAAATCTCCTGTAAATAGCATATATATATATAAATTAATTTTTTTCTTAACAGAAACACACTGTCTGTCTACTAGAAAAATCAAGTGGCCGAGAAAAATCTTTACATCATCTGAGAATCACGTAAACGCAGCAATACACGCTGCCGTCAAAATTCAGATTTTAAGAGTGTTAAAAACCTGCACGTACTTAACTACAGTCGAACCCTTTTGTAACGACATTGGTTTATACGACACCTCGTATATAACGGCAGATATTCTGTAGTAGCAATTAATTCCTCACTGTTAGCGATTGGCATTATACTCTTCGGTTAGAACGACACTCGTTTATAACGACATAAAATATTCAGTCCCTTTCAAGACTTTGCAACCGAGTTCGACTCTGTATGAAATATTGTCTTTAAATAAACAGTTCAAATGTGGTGATGGTGAGAATAACTGAGGTTATAACCGATATATTTAAAGTGATGGCGTATGAATTTAGACAATAAGTTGTACATAAAATTAAAACAAATAGCCGTAGATATAGGGGAATGAAATCAATGCCGCAGGAAGGGGAGCTTTAATATTTGAGCTCGGAATTTCTTGTTCACATCGCGATAACTCAGCAGTTGTGTGGGTGAGTGTTTCTGTCAGCAGTCAGTGACGCCTCGTGTTGTTTAACACGACAGCTCACCGTCACGACCTCGCTGTTTCTGCATCTCGATAAATCCTTCTGCACGCTTGGTACCGGAAGTCGGGAACAAGAAACAATTTTCCTGTTGCTACGTGGCATCACACCTCTGAAACTTTCCCTCCATTTTCTCTGTAGTATGATTTCCCTCTCGATTGTCTTCCCTGGTACTAGAATAACTGAACACGCGATGTCCACTCTGTAAGCACTAACCGTCTTCCGACTATCACAAAGGGGAAGCTATGATAAATTATGTAAACTCTTGTTTTCTTGAACTAAGGCTGTAAGCTATCTTGAAAAATACTGTAACCTCTGACGTAAAAAGAAAATAGCGTTCATAAGCACAACTGTAAGAAGTCATAGTCATTAATAATTATTTGAGATTCTACTCCTGACTGAGCAGGAGTAAAGGAAGAAGAAATGAGAGGGATGTGAATGTTATGTCGATTTTTTTGGCAATTTTAAGATGTTATATCAACCATTGAAATTTAATTTTTAGCGGTGATTATGCAAAATCAAACAATGTATAGACGGTGGTATTAAGACAGGATTAAATTCAGACAACTATTGTCCTCAATTGAGTCCAAAAACTTTTGCATTCTCGCCTGCTATATGACATCGAAAGACTGTTAGTGGAATATGAGCTCTTGCTTTGTGTAGGAGTGAAACTTTGTTTCTCAAATTAATGAAAGGATGTTTTTAAAGAAGGCGCTGAGGATGTTTGGATCTGAGATGGATAAAGTAACAGGAGAAGGCTCGTATCTTCATAATGGGAAACTTCAAACTTTGTAATTTTCGCCAAGTATCTCTAATTCGAATCAAACAACGTAAGACGGAAATGGGGTGTGGCACTTAACATGACCGATGCCTAAAACCGTTTGGTCAAGAAACATGAGTAGAGAAGCCACTGATTAAAGATGGACATCGATGGAACTATAGATGAAAAGGGATCAAAGGAAGTCAGTGAGAGAAATTGGGCAGTATTCATTTGAGATTTGTGACAGAATTTATTACGCACGTTAATGAAAAGTTCCTTTCGACAAAAGGAGGGGAATTTCGTGACCACCTGAGCGACTGTTACAATCCGAAGAAGGACTCTGCTTAATGGACTCACTTATAACACACAATGAGATGGCTGTGGTAGCAGCAGTAAATTTTAATAAGTGGAACAGCAGAGTTGGAGATGAAACGACAATAATAATAATAATAATAATAATAATAATAATAATAATAATAATAATCAGTTGAAGTNAATAATAATAATAATAATAATAATAATAATAATAATAATAATAATAATCAGTTGAAGTCATGAAGAGATAGGGGTACTTGATGTGTAACTCCAAACAATTTCAGTAATATGCAACTGAGTTGACAGCTCCACGCCTGAGTCACTGTACTCCCGTCCATTGTATAGAAGCTGACTGAGCCCGAAGTCCTTTGTGGGCACAGTGTTGAAGGTGCAGAAGATTAGTTGTACCGATCGTGTGAGAAATGAAGTATTACAAAGGGTCAAGGAGGAGAGGAATATCCTACAAACAACACAAGGAAGGAAGGAAGGAAGGAAGGAAGGAAGGAAGGAAGGCTAACTGGATTGGTCGTATCTTGCGTAGGAACTGCTTTCTAAAACACGTTATTGAAGGAAATATAGAAGTGACGGGGAAACAACGAAGAAATATAAGCAGCTGCTGGATGACCTTAAGGAAACGAGAGTATAGTGGAAACTGAAAGAGGAAGCACTCGATCGCAGTCGGTGGAGAACTCTCTTTGGAAGGGGTTATGGACCTGTCGTAAGAAAGATTGCAGACTGAAGGAATAGGCCGTGTTTCTAACTGTGTACTTCACGCTTTGTAGGGCATTTTTAAAGTAGTTAGGCTGAGAATAATACATAATGTAAAATGTCATGTTATTCAACTTTTGTATTCGAATCAAATTTTGAGGTAATAATGATGTGGAGAAGTTACTTAGCACGAACTGGAGAGAAGAGAGGTACAATCAAAGTTTTAGTCGGAAAAGCTTGTTGGAAGCAGACCAGTGGGCAGACCTAGAAATAGTTGGAACAAACTTAGTAAAATGCGTCTAAGAAACGTAGGATACGAGAATGTGTAGTGAATTCAGCTGGGTGAAAGTGGAGTCAAGTGGTGAGTCCTTTGGAATGGAGAAATGTCATTGTGTTCCATAAAATGCGCGGTATTTATTAAGCACCCGAGCTACTATCAGTTTCTGAAGAAGGTCACGGAAGTTAATTCAGAGTGTGAGATGCAAAATCGCTACTTTTTTGAAACCGTCTGTGTTCCATGCTCCAGCGGAGCCAATATCTCTAAATTTTTCAACATTCAGTTTATATATATATATATATATATATATATATATATATATATGTATACTTATACGTGATGGTTAATAAATCTAGAATTATATTTTCTATCACAAGGGGAAGAGAGGGAATTACGTAACTCTTAGTGTCAGTCTCCAAAAATCCAGAGAGTTCAATATATAAATTGCTAGTAAGGTTTGTTGCTTTTTGAATTTGTATTAGAATTTAATTTCTTAGTCTTATTAAATAACGAAACCATATTGTTCTTGCCTCTGTGACCTTAGTTTCCGCCTTCACTATGAGAGGGAATTTGCGTGCATCGATACATAATGGTTAAAACGTGGAACATGGAGGATCGATTTTACCAACGCTGGCACAAGACCCAGTGTTCCCTGAGGATTCTCTGATCTGGTTCACTGACGGTTCCAGGGCTGACTCAGGGCCAGGGTCTGGTATTTATGGCATAGGACCAAATAGAAGCTTTAGCTTCCCTTTGGGTAAATTTGCCACGGTTTTCAAACCGAAATATATGCCATTTTACAATGTGCATGTGAAAATATAAGAAGGGGTTATAAACTTAGCGGATCCTTATTTTTCTGACAGCCAGGCTGCACTTAAGGCGCGTAGCAGCCCGAAAGTGACTTCAGGACTAGCTGCAGAATGACTATATGCTCCTTCTGCGCTGGCTAGCCTGAATGGGGTAAACCTTGAGTGGTTGCCGGGACACAGTGGCATTCCCGGCAATGAGGAACTGGTAAACTTGCCAGACAAGCATCAGCTATGCCATTACTTGGTCCAGAGCCGGCTCTTGGAATACCTAGGTGTTCAGCAGGAGAAGAAATTAAGAACTGGACTGAGTATCAATATTATATTGCCTCGAAAGATTTACCATGTCATAGACATGGCAAACTTTTTATAAGTAGACCATGTAAGAGAAGAGCTGAAGACATGCTTAAATTAAGTAGGCATCAACTAAAGATGACAGTTGCAATCCTCACGGGACATGCTCCTGTGAGGAGACACCTGCATATTATGGGCCTGTTTGATGGGGATCCAACCTGCAGATTTTGCAGGATGGAGAGTGAAACAGTGCAGCGTTTTATTTGCTGCTGCGAGGTGTTGGCTCGTCAGCGCTATAATGTCTTTTGGAAGCTGTTTGCTGAACCGAAAGATATAAGCACAGCTTCAGTAAAGGAACTTCGCCTCTTTATAAGAGGCACAGGGTTATTGAACCTGTGCTGAATGGAGTGATTAGGGCTGCATAATAAGCCTAAGGCTGAGATGCATCCGGGGCACCTGCTAAAGGGCCCTGAGGAAGAAGAAGAAGAAGAAGAAGAAGAAGAACGCTGGCACGTTTTGGACGTTGATGTAAAGTCTTCTTACATAAAGCCTTAATATACCAATTAGTATGTAAATAAAATATTCAGTATTCTAGGCAACGCAAAGAGTAACTTTGTGCTAGGCAGGTGTCTTCAACCCCTTGTGTTTTATTAAACGAGATTAATTACATGTTCCACGCAACAAACTTCAAGAATAGCTTTTATTCTGTTTTATTCACCACGACATGTTTCGGCCTAACTTTTGGACCTCGTCAGGTAGATGATTTACAGTTGCATAAAAGGAACTGTTAGGTAGAGGATACTCTTGAAGTTGTGTTATTCGGAACATGTGGTTAATCTGGAGTAACTTTGTCGCTGTGCACGCCATGAAGTAACATGCGTTGTGGTGGTGCAGTTCTGCAGTCTCTTGACCTGGACACGAGATGGGGGTCGGTGTTTAGTTATACCCTCCTTCTGCTTTAACTCTGGGAAAGACCCGCGGTATCCATTGAATAGGAGACTTGACTGGTCTCAGATCCAGTATAGACTGTTTGGAGAAGAGACAAATTTCTTGCCTGTTGCCGGAATTCGAACCGCATTTCTTCGGACGTCCATCCCGTAGCCTGGTCACTATACCGACTACGCTGTCCAAACTTTCGATTATTATTAACACGTCTTTCTATTTCGTCAGTTCGCTGGAAATGTGCCTACAGCGACGAACATCAGTTTAAATTTTTAGGTGATTAGAACGGAATAAAGTTAGCGGTACTTCCTAGGTGTACTCGTAGAGTGAGGGAGAGTTGGACTCTTATCAAATTGAATTTCTTTCTCCACTGTACAGAACCTTCGGGGAGTGTCTTTAGCCACAGTGTTCCTAAGATTCATCGCCTCTCAGTCTTTCCTCGACACCTTAAGCTGTTTGTAATCTGCAAAGTATCGTACTGCTCAGCCACTTGGAAAACTCGTTACAAAACAAGCTGTAATTTTATCTATCGAATTTATGTTCCGCCAAGCACACTAAAAACAACTTGTCAGACATTTATACCTCAAACGGGAAGAAAGTAAAAATTTGTCGGACTGAGAAAAGTGCATCACGAAATGGACTTTGTTAAAAGGATGGAATGAAAAACAAGTTACGTCACTGAAGAAAAATACTAATCCTATCCGTTTACTGACGTAATGAAATGAGTTAAACCATTATTGCATAAACGTCAAAATTTGTTCCTTGTTCTTCTACTACTACTACTACTACTACTACTACTACTACTACTACTACCACCACCACCACCACCAAGTGACGCTTAGAGACTTAACTTCCATTTTTCTTTCTACAATCTAGAGCGGAAGTAGGGCAGGTCCTGAATCTTGTATGGAGAGCATCACCGAGTTATGTACACGACTGCCATGTCCCATGTACCCTCTGAAGTGGTGCCATGCCAACGGTCCCGCCCACTGCACATAACCTGTACTATTGTCGCGATACCCTAATTACCCAGACAGATTTCCCCATGTAAGATTAATCAACCTTTCCGCAGAGTTTACTCTTTGTGCATGACACTGAATATGGAGGTAGAAATCTTCTCCGAAACATGTGGAACTATTTTACAATAGACAACACGGCATGTCACAGAAAATTTGAGTTTTTACGAGAATCTCTATGATTACCGCAAATCACGTACGTCATGTATAGACGTATAAATTATGAAATGTAAAGCGTATGGTAAAAATTAAGGCGCGTTGCCTCTTCAGTAGCCGATCCCAGTGGCCGCGCGGTCTAAGGCGTAGGTCTGCGGCCGCTCGCTTGCTGGGATCGTGGGTTGGAATCCCACCCGAGGCAGTGTTTGTGTTGTCAGGCAGAGGTCTCTGCGACGGGCCGATCCCTCGTCCAGAGGAGTCCTACTGACTGTGGCGTGTGCTTGAGAGTGATCAAGTGAAATCACAAAAACCCTCGACACCTACTGTGAACAAGCAGGTAGAAGAGGGAAGGACTAAGCAAAAGCCCCTTCAGTAGCAAAATTACTTTCTATTATTTCGCGGCCCATAACGCTTACGGAATATTACCGTAGGTGCAAAATATGTTTTGTTATTACCTATAACTTTCGTTCCAGATATTTTTCACTGTGATAAATATTATGGATTGTTGGTGGGTTAATTTTCGAAATGCGCGCAGAAACTCTTGCACATTCACATGTAAAGTGTCCATTATTGTTGTGTCGTTGTAATCGATGCTGTAATATGTCAAAAGATTTTATTACAATTTCGCCATGTAAACGGTTTTACAAGTCCTTTAGCGGTTCTCGTCTTATTATACGTAGAAACAGACGGACGAAGAACGCTAGCTTAGTAGGAGTTTCATAAGAAAAAAAAATCCCCAAAAGTTAGTAATCAGCTTTCAGATTTTTCTGGATGTATCTTATCCGTCTGTATTTGTGTTAGATGCTGTAGGTTTATAAAAACACTCGATATTTATTTTAACAGTCGTTTACTAGGCCCATCAGCAACGTATTCCTGCAACGTAACCATACCCTCTTTCGAGACAGTTTAAGGTGTTGCTGGTGTATATATCACATTCAGCATTCCAGTTTATATGTACATGACAAATGTATCTGTTTGCTCAATTCGTAGGCTGTCTTAAGACAGCTCCATAGCCTCTTCCAAAACGAACTCCCAATACAGTCAGACCTAGTGCTTCCGCTTTAAATTTACAGTATTGTTTCCTTTCCTGAAGATCGTCCAGTAGCTGCTTACGTCTTATTCCTCGTCTTCCCCTCACTTCTGTCCTTCCTTATATCTTTCCTTCAATAACATGTTTTAGAAGGCAGTTCGCACGCAAAGTGTGACCAATCCAGGTACTCGTCCTTTGTTTTATTATAGGCAGCAGTTTCGTCCTTTTTGACTCTATGTAGTACTTCTTCGTTTCTAAGATTATAGGTAAAATTGATCTTCTCCATCCTTCTGCAGCATCTAATTTTAAAACTTTCCAAGTATTTGTGATCTACTTCCCGAAGTGTCCAAGTCTGAGCACCCTACAAAACTGTGCTCCAAATGCAGCACTTTGTCAATTTCTTACTTAAATTTAAGCCTAATTTGCTGGAGATAGAAGTCCGCTGATGTATTTTATATTGTAAATTTCACAGAAGATGTTTTAGTTCGCAATTTGCAATATGATGAAAGGAACACTTCTAGAATGCCTTGTAGAACTCTTACTAAAGTAACAACATCTTTGAGACTTTGCTTCGGGCAAGGTTTGACAGAGCGTTTACGCGTCAAAGTTGTATTCGGAAGTTACTTCAAATCCCGACAAGAGTTCGACTTATCCGTCTGTAGCTTATACTGGCTTTCCCTGAATTGTTCATTTTAAATTATCCGTTAACATCTCGAAGGAGACCAGGAATTTTCCTTTCTTGTGCATCTGATATCACGAGTCGTAAGCAGCCTCGTGGCATATTGTGTGCCAAACATTTACATTGTTGCTGCTTGAGGATATTCTAAGGTCTGACTCCACAGTGCTTAGTGTACGCATCAGGTGTAGCTGGAGAAAACAACACTACAGAATTTTGGATTAACTTATTTCGAGTTTTGTTTTCAAGTACTATTGTAGTAAAATATGTGCACAGTCACCAGTAAATATCACAGACGAGCCCAAGTTGAAAACAGGAATAAATTTTAGTTAAGACAAAGTTAAGACAAAGGACAGCCCAGCAGAGGTGTAGCTGGGAGCTGAGATTAACTTACAGTAAAAAATGTATTTGATCTTGTGTTGTCAGTATTTCGTAGCCAGACAGCCCCATGACTTCGTAAACAGTATTTTAGAAGGCATTCTTTACTTTCAAGGTTTCGTACGTTTCTAACGTCCAAGCATTAATGTAATTCCAAATACGTCCTTAAGAAAAGTATTTTGTTTTCTGTGTCAGCTTTACAAAGATAACAGTTTTCTACAGTATTATGTGCAAGTGTGTTGCGTCGAATTTCACCCAAATCGAACGATAAATATAGAATTTAAGGGTAGATATTTTAGGCCTTTGCTCTTTTCGGATGTTACGCAGCGTTAATTGGTGCTTAGTTACCGAAGTTTCGGGACAGCCTCTCTGTTTTATCTTTAAGTGTCAAGCAGTCCAAGATTGCCTTAACATTTGGGGATGGGACCGGTAGTCTGTACCGAAACGTCGGTAAATAACTACCAGTCGAAACTTTGTTTAACTTTTCAGAAGAGCGAATGTGTCATTTGCACCATGGCGGAAGCCTGAAATCATGGTTAGAAATATATTTACTCTTACAAGAAAGATATGGATCTTGTTGCTCGTATTTGTACTAAATCTGCCATCATTCATTACATTTTTTAAACATCTTTTGCAAAGAATTTGATCCACATCGGATGAAGAATTTAGAAATTAAGAGCAAAATTTCATTTTCCCTGTCATGTCATTTCTCTCGCTATACCGATTTTCACGAAACTCACAGTTGTTTAACCTTTTAAAGCCTAGCGGTAACTTTACGTACTACGCGGTTTAACATTAAAAAATTCTACGTGGTGCCCACATTGCGTTTACGTGTTTTGTACGGATCTCAGAACAAACAGCAACTTTTGCCTTATAAAACATTAAGAGACTGGTTTTTATAACCGAAGTGGAGAGTGTTTACAGCGCGGTACGCACTGAGTCCTTATATAAAACAGATACGCTTCGTCTTTAAAGGGTTAATGGCATTACATGGAAGTCTCCTATACCAAGTATCACCCGCATCGGTAAAGAAATGTGGAAGGTACAGACAGAAATTTGTTTAACCCTTTAAGTAAAGCATAGCTGTCCCTCAGCCAATTTTCACGAGATTCACTCTTGTTGGTCTAGGTATTGTAAAAAACGTCAGTACCACGTCACAACCGGACAGACGGGACGTGCCGTCCACATAAGGCTTTCTTTTCTACTTCATAAAGAACGCTGTCACAGAGTTTTTTTTTTGTAGAGCATCTAAATTCCCGGTAATGTTGAGGCCCTTTTCTTGGCATTCAGAGAACCATTGTGCCACATGTTGAATGTATAGCCATAATAGCTGCTGGCCTACTTACAGAGATGTGTTGTCTTTCTTATCATACAAAGATGTTAACAATTGCAGTAAGCAAGACCCCCATATGGCGCCACGGTAACACCCCCCTGATTCAGTCACGTCTTGTCTGTATATATAGTGTGTATACATACTTATGGACAGCACGTAGATTTTGCGTGATTTGAGGTTTTGAAAGCCTATTCGATGAATAATAAAAGTCTTGAGATATGGTGCCCTGTAGGACGTTTCGGAGGAACTTGCTAACTTCAATTTTACGATACTCCAGGATTAATTACCAGTCCATAAGCCTCCAATATTAATGACATTCGTTTTTTCCCGTTACTCCCTGACCTGAGACATCGCTCTGACTTAATGTTTCCTTTCGTCTTGCCAAATATCCCACGAGGGAAAAGTTACAAATGTGCAGAAGAAACTGTACGAATACTGACAGTTTCAAGCGAAGGTTACAAACGTCATGAACATCTTTTACGGTCATTGAATCGGAGATCAAATCCGCGTTTTGTGTGACCGCCAAAATGAGGTAAGACGGAAAGAATAAGATCTGTTTACGGTACCGTGAAATACACTGAAGTTGAAGATATCACGCATCTCCGACAAGTTGTACGGCCGTACCAAAATACACGGCACCGTATGACAGGAGTCTAGATGCTTTAGGTCTTATAAAGTTGATTGGTCATAACAACAGAATTTACTGCCTTTGTGACAGCAATTCTTTTCTTATGGAGAAGGGAAATGACATGTTAACGTTGTTTATAGGTCTTAAAACTAGCTAATTTGCTGAGCACCTGACAACTGACCAGCTACGTAGCTAACTGACTGAATGACTGACAGACAGAATGACGAACTAACTGACTGGCTGACATTGAATGACTGGCTGACTGATTGAATGACTGCCTGACTGACTAACTAACCAACTCAAATGTGCAATATATAGTAGCCGAGCTAGCTGGAATTCAGTCTTTAATGTAACACGAGTTTCATCTTAATATTCCGAAATTGTACTCACTATTGTACCTAACCCTGTCCTACGTAAATGGCTTTGCGCAAAGTTTCTATAAACACCTGTACGATGCCAAACAATTTCTGTTATTAATTAATTTTCATGTGAAAATATTTCATAATGTTTTATACATATTTTCTCAGAATAAAGCCCTTAACCTATTTTTCCACTCAGACAACTGTTGGCATTCTATTGGTGAAATAACTCTAGCAAAGTAACGAAACACGTGCTCTCAATTACAAAGATGTAAAGAGACACGATATGTTTAGGTTTAAATTGCAATTTGAAATTCAGTTCACTGAAGCACAACAGAGATCAAACAGTACTGATCTCGATGTAATACACATATTGCCTTTGAAGTGATTGATAACTTCAATGTGTTTAGTGATATTTAAATCAGAAATTCTGTTTAGCGAACTGGAATTATATTCAAAGGGTGAAATAATTATGTAATGCATAGAAATAATATGGAATAATATGAAATCTGTCTTTTTGCTATATTTGTTCATGGTTTTGGTATGATTTGTTTATATGGTCTTCAGTTTTGATGTACATGAATTACAAGTTATGACTACGAAAATGTGTCAACAGAAGACGTGTCAGTTGAATGGTAGAATAAGAAACTGACTGTAATTTCCACTTCTGTTCTTGATTACTAGGTAGTTCGTACCGGGATATGAAATGTTGAAAGAGAATATCTCAAGTACGCACAATTTTAGCTGAAACATCTCTTAGAAAACTGGACAGGATCCAGGGAGACGATATTACCTAGGACAGAGTGTAGAAACAATTTTTTGGTGCCAGTTATTTCCACTGACAAATAACGTTTTGCTTTAGAATGCTAATAACAAATGTTACCAATTTTGGGACTGCACATTTTCAGCCTAAGCCGCAGAGATTTCAGCAATACCTCCTGTTAAAAAAGTGTTTATTATAGTGAGAGTTTCTCTTGTTCTGTCTATCCATTTTTTACTCTAGATGTATAGTCACAATGCTCATGACATCTGTGGAAAACGTATGACTAAATCTGAATTTTTGCTGAAACTCTGCGAAGTGTAAGAGTACTGCCGACTGCGGAAGTAAAAGAACACTTTTGAAAACATGAAAGTTTTTTCTAAAACATTACATATTTGGGCTTACTTAGGACAGAGTTTAATTATTGGTAATTTACAGTGAAAGTAAAGCCAGCTCTGGGTATGTAGAAAAGATGGGGAGGAAAAGATGTAATTAAAATTTATAAAAGTTATATTTAAAGGTTTAGTTATAAAGGAATGTGCCTGTGAAAACACTGAAAGCCGCCCGCGGAACCCCATTCTTCTGTGAAAGTCAGAATGAACACCATTACTTTATATCACTCATTACGTGTTTCCCTGCCTTCAGTGTGTGTATATATATATATATATATATATAATTTCCAAAAATCAATTTAGGGATGTTTTAGACAACGCATGTGACCTCGGTATTAGATCTGACTCTGTGATCTTATTTTCAGTCTTGATATTGTAGACAATACACTTATCTTATTAGGAGCTGTAACATAATTGTATTTAGGGGTTTAAGAATAAGTACGTTAGCTCTGCCGTTATTCTTTTTACATGTTTGGAACGGCATACATTTTTAAATGGAAATAATAATAGGGTTTATAAATTTTAAGCTTTAGTCAAAGATGATAGTATTGAAAAGTAATTCATTTCAAAATTCTCATTGGTTTGGTCTCTTATCCAAAATAAAGAGAAGATCAAAGCTGATAATCGCTAAGCAAATCGAGATCCTGCAATTGGAAGGATCATTGCTCTGTGCATAAAAGTCCGAAACTGGAGCCTATCCTAAGCCAGCCGAATCCAGTCCACACACTGTTCCTTTAGGACCCATTTTTGTATTACTTTTCATGTATGCTTACAGAGGCACACCCCATCTACACGACATTGCGTCACGTGTTTCTTATGACTGTAAGAATAAACGGCTATTATATCTCCAATCTGCAGTAATGCAGTGGTTTTTAGAACCACATAAAATTAATGTTTTAAGCTTTAAGTACATTTCGTCTGGCGTGACTGATAATGGAGACAAGACTGTGTTTACTATGTGGTATGGACAAAATTTTGTATGTGATTTAGGCATGTCATCCTTCAAACAGTTAAAAAGACAACTTCATTCTTGCACATCAATTTATGAGTCACATTTCAGACACCAGAATAACACAACTGCAGAGGCCTTACTCCATGATGGATTTTACAGATTACAGCAAGGCGTCCCTTACTTTACAAAGTGGTATCGCAGTAAGCGCCTATGTGTAATATATTTTGCGCCAGCACGAAGTACGTGGCCCTCCCTGCTCCTATTTTCGTGAAACTCACAGGTGATCAACAATAGCAAATGCAGGTGCACCGAATTTTATCCAGATCTGACAATAAATGTGGACAATACCAATATAAACTCAGTGAACATCCCTAAACGAAGTATGGTTTCTACTGCGTCGATTTTAAATAAACTGTTACCTCGTAAGTGTTTATGTTGATATCGAATTTTACGCAAATTGGGAGAAAAATAAAGACAGCACAGCAAAATTTCGTTTACGACTTTAGGTAAAGCACGCTTCTTACTTTATCGACTTTTACTAAACTCGATGTTCCTGAGCAGCATAGGTGGATAAAATCCATGTAAAATGTAGTAAAGTAGAACCAACGTATGCACAGTATTACTATTTATTTAATTAATCTTTATCTGTAGTTCATTTTCTGCCCCACATGTTTCGGCAACAACTTTGCTATTGTCAAGGGGGTTATATCAAATTACATAAGACAATGTGCATTAAAATGTGACTTATAAAATTGTAAAGCTGTATTAAAAATTCCTGATGTTAAAAATTCATCTATTAAAACTTTTGCTGCATAGTTTTTGTACCACTTTGATGCTACAGTGCTATTTCTAACTTGGCGTCCCTAATTCATGTATTTCTAGGGTTTGTTTGTGTCGTGGGACATCCCAGGTACCAAGCCGGATGATGTCGTGTAGAAGCGTAGTGGAAGACGCCAGATGAGTGACTGAATAATTTTTAACATCCAGAATTTTTAATACAGCTTTACAATTTTATAAGTCACGTTTTAATCCACATTGTCTCGTGTAATTGGATGTAACCCCCTTGACAATGGAAACGTTGTTGCCGAAACATGTCGGGGAGAAAATGAACTAGAGAATAAGGTTAATTAAACAGATAATATTGTGCATAAGTTGGTTGTATTTTACTCTATTGAACATATGCAAGGAGATGAATAACATAAAACTTGGATAAAATCCGTATCGTATATTATCCAAATCGGCCAAGAAATGTGGAAATAACGTGTAAGCCTATACATTTGTTTACATCCTTCAGTGACGTGTGACTTTCAATGTGGCGATTTTCCTAAAACTCGTGCTTGCTGAGGAGCTTCTTTGTAAAGAACTCCCGTACTGAATTTAATGGAAATTCGACAAACCGTTTAGTCGCTGATACTAAGTCAGCAACGGGTGGATGGAACGGCCTTGCCTCCACACAAGGCTTTCACTTTTTCACTCAGTAAAGAATGCCCTTAAAACTGATACGAAACGCTTCTATGATATTTGGACAATGCCCGGATTCTACTACCGATTCCTGGGGCAACTTAACGGGTTGGTTTACTGGTAAGGGTCTAGACCATGGGTACACACATTCTGGGCGCCAGGTCGTCTGAGCGGCTAAATTTTATACAGTTACGCCTAAGTTTTGTGGTTTCGTAATATGAAACTCGCGTCATGTCACCATTCTGGCGCCTAGAATTTTCACATGGCTCCCAGATTTTTGGAAAATATTTGGACCCTTGCTCTACACTTGTATTCGGAAGGTACTCGCTTCGAATATCGGCCCAAATTTCGGATATAATTTGTGACATTTGTCGTGATTTCTCTTAGTTCTTACAGGAAAATGTTGATTAGGCGACGACCGTTTTCTTCTAAATCCCTTCCGTTTCATCGTGAATCAATCACGCCCTCATCAGTACTCCATTGTGAGTTACGTACAGCGTTGTAAAATACAGCACAAAAGAGAAGATTCAGAGTGTTTTTGCTTTACGCCGCTATGTTTTATTGAATCAGATAAAAAGAAAATGTAATTAGATTCTGAAGCCTTTCACGCTGCTTTTATTTTATATATTATATAATTTTCGCCCTACCTCTGTTCTTCTTTTCTTCTCTTGTCACATGCAGCTGTTCCTTAATGTGGAAGAGGTTTTAGAGCTGTGAGACTCCTACGAAGTGTTTCTTTTTACGATAAAAATATAATTCATGCTCGATTAGGTATACTGCAGACGACTAATGGTGAAATTGGGATACAGAGAGGGAAAACTGCTTTATTTTAAAACGCTGTCGATTGTAAAAGCTATGTAACTTCTGTGGTAGATGAATGGGTGTTGTGTGTGTGGATTGTTTGTGGAATGGCACTGACAGGGGAAAAGAGACGTACTCGCAGATTGACCTGTCTTAATGTCACTGAACTGAGAGCACGCTGTGGCACAGTTTGTGGAGGCACTGTGCTACAAGCCGGCAGGTCGCGGTTTCGATTCCAAGTAGTGGCTGAGACACTGAAGGGAGGGGTGGTATAAGAGAATTCCTATTCAAAGCGAGTTCAGTGCGTTCAGTGCGGTAGTTAAGTGGAGAAGGGGCTGACAGCGTCAAATAGGAGCGATGGGTGAATGGAAAAATACGATGATGTGTGCATCTAAGAAGGACAGTCCCAGGATTTCAGCCATAGATATTTGTGATTGGATACACACGAAGATTCAGTTCACAGTGGTCCAAATTGACGGAATACGTCGCCATGTGTATATCAAGCTAAGAGACCCTCGAATACTAGAGGATGCAATTGCGCAAAATAACGGGGCGTTAACGTATGAACATCATGAAGGCGTGGTCTCAAATGTAGCGGTCAGTATGGCGAGCTTAGGCAAACGGAGGATTAGAATAGCGAACTTACCTCCTGAGCTGCGTGCGGCGACAATACACCAGATTATGGGGAAGTACGGGACTGTACATGAAATAGGGAGGAAAGGCAGTCCTCCACATATTGATATAAGGTGAATAACGGAGTCAAAGTGGTGATACTCGACATAACACGGCACATCCCATCTCATTTGATCATAGGAGGCCACCGCGCACTGATATCTTATGAGGGACAACCCTCTACATGTTACGCAAGTAGTGAGGTTGGGCACCTGGTACAACACTGTCCAAGCCGGACCAGGGAGCAGATACCAAGCGCTTGAGTCGATCACGGAACATGGGCAGCAGTGCCTGCGCGTGGGAAGGAAGGTTCAAAACAAACGGGTCCCACAAGTATGTTAGGGCCAATTGGTCAAGTGGGGGAAGAAAGTCAGGGACTAGGAACCGGACAGTGCGCGGAGGAACAGGAAGGAAAGGCAAACATGGCAGGTGATGACATAGACATCCCTGCGGCAAAAATAGGGAAACTGGACACCGAGAGTGCCAAAAATATAACGTGCTCCGCTACTACCCAGCCGGACGAACAAGACGAAAGGGCAGGTGTTGGCAGGGCGATGGAAACTGAGATTAACCGGCAGGAAGGGACAGCTGAGGGGGAGGAAGGAAAAGAAAGACGAGGACAGTGCTTCCCCCCTCCACCCCCATGAGCAGAACGGAGAAACCAGCTGCCGACATACTGGACAATCGGAGAATAACACCATGGAATTGCAGGTGTGCAAGACGGGGAGTATCGTCAACGAAGTGGTCCCCACTAAAGGATACGAGGTTGGACAAACATAGTGATAGGATCATGGTATTAATACCGCGTAGGAAGAAACAAAGAGACCCAGGAGCCGCGTGTGCGCAGCAGAGGCCGCAGCGGGGCGTGTAAAACGACGGCGCCAAACAGAGAGTCTGGGGCCACGCCACAACAATAAGCCAAACATGTACCTTAGCTACAGTGAATATAAATGGGATCCAATCAGTGACCCGGATGAACATGTTATATGATTTTTGTCAACGACAGGATATGGATGTCCTGTTAGCACAGGAAGTTACTCATGAAGAGTTCGGTGCGGTCGCGAGTTATAATGTCTATATAAATGTAGGAAATGAAGCGATATTAATCAAAGAAAACACCCCCCTGAACGATATTGGAAAATTACCATCTGGAAGGGGGAAAACAAGCTGGTTCA
This sequence comes from Coptotermes formosanus, assembly GCA_013340265.1. Lineage (NCBI taxonomy): Eukaryota > Metazoa > Arthropoda > Insecta > Blattodea > Rhinotermitidae > Coptotermes > Coptotermes formosanus. The sequence continues at coordinate 1,639,386 of BLKM01000655.1, forward strand.
AAGATATATATAGTAAATATATACGCGCCATCAGGGACCAGTAGGAGAGCGGAATGGGAAGACTTCTATAATCTGTATCCACCATACCTACGGCGGAGACTGCCAGAACATTACGTCATTGGAGGTGATTTTAACTGTGTTAATACCGGCGGACTGCACTGGAGAACTAACTCGAAGTAAGGCACTGGAGACCTTGGTGAGACAGTTGGGGGTGATGGATTCGTAGAATAATTGAAGGGCAATGAAACTCTATACGCACTATAGGTCCATGGCGCTTCCAGAATAGACAGGATCTACCTCTCTCCGAAGCTATTCAGGCTAAAACCAAGTGCAGAAATAATGGCAGCAGCCTTTACAGATCATAACGCTGCAGCAGTTAAACTCCGGTTAGATGGGCCAGTAATCCTACGGGGACGAGGGCGGTGGAATATGAATACAACACTCTTACAGGAGGATGGACAAACTGACCGTCTTAAACAGAAATGGAGAGTATGGATGGCCAAGGTCAAGGACTATCCAAAACATAGTAACATGGTAGGATAAATATGTCAAGAAAGAAATTCGGTGGCTTTTCATCGCGGCAGGGAAAGAGAAAGCCAGAGAGGCGCGGGCCAGTGAAAACTTTTATTACGATTGCATTTATGACCTTTTGCAGCATCCCACAGACTTCCCAAATCTGAAAACCCGTATCAACTATTTTAACGCAAAAATTGTCAGGATAGGTTCAAGGCGGGCCCAAACACTCCAACTCGACACGCGTGACACAGTACTGAGCCCCGAAGAGCGACCGTCGCTCTATCATCTACTGGAAATGCGAAAAAGGAGGAGGAGAAGGTAGATAACGATAATGGACCAGACAGGCACCATACATACAACACACGAGAAGACAAGGCACACCTTCTTTACGTCACTCAGAGATGGATAAAATCGCATCCCAGTGGACAGGCATTGCGTAGAGAAACTATGTAAACGGTGGAGGTGGTGATACCGGCGGAGTGGAAGGATAGTTTGGAAGCACCCATTACGGAGACCGACCTGTGGCAGGCTATACAACAAGGGCTCCCCGAAAGTCCCTGGGGACGAAGGAATTCCTGCAGAATTCTATAAGTGGAGATGGGAGGCCATGAATGAGGAACTATTGGCGATATACAATCACATGTTCCAAGGAACAATGTGTACAAAAGGACAAAAACAAGGCGCAATAGTGTGTATTCCGAAAAAGGAGAAACTGACAGTGGTGTCGGATTATCGGCCCATAACACTCCTGAATACCGACTACAAGTTCCTATCAACGCTGTTAGCAAATCGTCTAAAATCGATCTGGATGTCTTGCTACATCCAGGTCAAACAAACAGTACGACAGTGCGCACTATTATGGATACCACCGCCGGAATACGTGTTGTTATTGCCCTCGGTGAAATGAGGAATTCCGGTATATGCCTGGTTGCATTAGACTTCGCATCCGCATTTGACAAAATATCACACGAATACCTATTCAGACCCTTGGAAAGCGACGATTACGGAGATCACATTGTACGAATGATTTCATCACTATATACGGAGGCTTACTTGCCAGTATATATCAATGGCTGGCCATCGATGGCCTTTCCTATCCAGTGCTCAGTACGACAGGGGTGTCCACTGAGTATGGTACTGTTCACTTTGGCATCGAATCCCCTCCTCGTTCTCCTTGACAGAATGCTTGAGGTGTTAAAAATCGGACGACGGACAGTCAAATTTACGAGCCTGGCGTACGCCGACGATGTTACAGTCCTGGTGACAAGTAAGGACGATAGGGTTAACTTGAGGGACGCCATACGGATTTACGAACGAGCAACAGGTGCAAGGCTCAGTCTCGTGAAGTCAAAGGTGATACCAATAGGGGCTTGGGATACAACGGAAAATGTTTTAAACATTCCATATACGACCTAAGCTACGATTTTGGGAATCCGTTTCGCTGGCACACTGGAAAGGTCAATACAGCTAACCTGGACGACAATCGCGAACTCAGTGAAAATACGAGCCCAAGAAATTTACATGCGTGACTTGTGTCTGCGACAACGAATAAAGGTGGCGCACACAGATCTGCCGTCCAAATTATGGTACACGGACCAGGTTTCCCCGCTACCAACAAGCCTCTTCCGACAACTCACAACGGCGATTGTATAGTTTATATGGCATGGGGCAATCTTTCGAGTACCGACATCGACTTTGTACTGCAGGGCGGCAGAAGGTGGATTGGAATTGTAGACCTACACGCGAAGTGTGCAATACTCTACCTGTTACGTTTACGGCAGCAACACGACGCCACGGACACATTTACTGCGGCGTGGTTAAGACAATGGAACCGATTTAACCAGACGGCGAACCCGCCCGAAATCCACCATATGCCTCAAGTTTTGGCGTACCTGCATCCTTTCTTCTTGGAATGGGCGTATTTCGGGAGGCGTTTGGAAGGCGAAACTCAACGGGCTTTGAGGAGGAGAATTTTTGGAATGCTACGGGAGTACAATAGCAAAATTATACCACCTATCCCAACACGGATAGGCGAACGATATCCTTCTAAGGACTGGCGAGCCATTTGGGGGGAAACGTCAACATGGCCTATCTCCATGACACAGTAAAATCCATATGGTATCGGGCGACTCACGACATTCTGCCAACAAACGAAAGGCTACGGAGTACAAATTTGAGTGCAACTGCTGACTGCCAAAAATGCGGAGTCATGGACACACCAATCCACCACCTGACGCAGTGCGGAGAGGCGGCGGAGATATGGGACTGGACCCGGAAACAGACTGTGCTCTTCCATCGCATCGATCCAAAGGCAACACTTCTGACATGGCTCCTGTTTCCGGACTTCAGGCTGTGGCCACCACCAAAGCCTAATGCAACATTTGGATCTTAGGGCACAGAGTGTACTAGAGCCTCAATGGGCCCAAGGCGCTGTCCCTGATTAATTACCTGGATTTCCTGCGTCGGATGCGATGGAGGACGTATCAATGGCCCAAGCGCCTCCGGATGTGTGGGAATTACTTAGATGTGATATAAAGAGGCGTGATCGATGCAGACAGGTGCGAAGAGAAACGTGAACAACTCGCACGGATGCGGTCAAGAGGTGGGAACGCAACATCCAAGGACACGGGGAAGTGAACGGAATGCATAACAGATATGTGCTACTGTTTTTGTTACAGTACTATATCAGTGTGTGAATAAACAAATATTAAAAAAAGAAAAATCTCGGAAGACAGAATAGATGTCATTAGAGTGACTTTGTAGGAAGTTTCGCCAGTCGTTGTTCTTGGTTACAGCGGTATTAATTCCAAAAATTGTTATGATATGCCTTAGGATAATGTTTGTTATCAGGTTAAAACTTTGAGTTTTGTTAATTGGCCAGACTGATGATCAGTGGCGAGAAAGTGATCAATTTATGTTGAACATTTGTGAGGAACCTGAGCTGCAAGGAGAACGTATCATATTGGTTCGCTTCGACCAGTGCATTTTGTTTGCAAGGTTTTGTGCTATATGTGTGCACCGGTGTCACCCAGTCACAGTACTCTACACGGTGCACTGCTATCGCGATAAATACATAACTCCCGTGAATCGTACCCAGTTGTGGCGCACCCTTTTGCTATACAGTGTGTGCATAATAACAAACTTAGCTTCACTGTGGAATGTTGGATGTATTGCACAATTTAAATAAAGTCATTCACAATACTTACAGCTCAATATCACTTAATATAGAATAATAATTACACACACTGCAAAGTGAACCACTGACACAATTCCAATAGTCAGACACAATTGCCAAAAGACAAAGACCATCTGAAGAGTCTGACAGAATACTAAGAGACAAACACCATTCCCCATCGTAACATCATTCCAAAGAGACGGACAAGATATTAAGAGGCTCCACACTCAAAATCTCCAAAACGCTTGGAGGTGCTGGTACAACCCAAAATATACAAGAAAAGAAAGAACAAACCAGCCAGCACCGCCAAGGACTTCACAACCCACCCTATAGCTACATAACCGAAACAGAATTTTAGAAACGACAAGGCCGAGACAGATTTTAGTAGTTGATGGTAGTTTAGTAGTTGAACTGGCCTGAGCATGAACGCATGTGGAGAGAGGAGCGCGAATGACGTTAAATGATTAAATAAATTGGGAACAGAATTCTTGAAGAACTTAATGCTCTGGACGCTGGATAATAATTTATTTTTCCTCCTGAAACCTGAATTATTTCTGAATAATATTTAAAAATCCATATGCCGAGAAGTAAGGAAACTTGTATTTCCGGGGTGGGGGGGAAGGGGACGGACAAAGGAACGACATGATATTTTTATAAGTCATCCGGACATTTCATCGTCCTGTTGACGGGCGTAGCATAAAACTGAAGACATTAGAGTTCTGAGAAACCGTGGCTTGAAATATGGGACGCGGAATTTTAATTTGTTGCTTAATAATAAAAAGAATGCATAAATTTGAAGAAAACTTATAGACCTCACGTTCATCTAAGCCAAGTGGTTCCCAACCTCCGGTCGCGACCCAAATCAGTTTAGCGGCCGGGGGGGGGGGGGGAGTCGTCTGCCGCAGGTTCGCGAGAGAGTGTTTTATGTAAAAAGGTTTTCGTGAAAATTTACGTGAAGTATCCATATGCCCAGCACCGTACAAATTTATCCACCTTAATTTTGCATTAACTTAAATGCTAGTAATGTAATAAGCTCTGTTTAAAATAAATAACGCGTGTATTAAACATTTTAGTCACTAAATTTTTGACATTATTATTCTGTTCATTTTACGTAACGTTCCATATGTTCAGTATTTTACGATTTTTTATTTAGAAGCAAATTATTGGTCTAACCAGCACATGTGTAAGTTATTTAAATAATTATTTATTTTTTTAATATTTTGTGTATTAATGTTGTCCCAAAAATGCTGGATTTGACAAGTAACTTTAAAAATTTAATATTCTTCAATATGTGACAATGTTATGTCGTGTTCAAGATAAGGCACTAGTATTAGTTCATTTATAATAACTATCACTAAATATTGCCTTTCCATGGTAGGGTCGCAGGTCACATAATATTTGCAACTTTAAGTTCAAACACATAAAAGTTTGAGAACCGCTGATCTAAGCTATAGGTATGAGTATGAAACTGCAGTTTGTACATGACAGAAAACACGGAATTTCTCAATTATTAAAACCGATCTGCTACTGTTTACGGAAATATTCGGAATTTATTTTTGGTAAAACGTAAAGTGGTCCCTCCGTATGAAGGCGTATGGGGGAGTGCAACTATAGCTCCACTCTTTCTTATCCTAGGCTCTAGAGAGCAGTGAGAGTTCAGTTTCTGGCCATACCTGCTTGATCCTTGCGGGAAGAATCCCGAGTACCTATTTTGTGGGAGGGGGTGAGTGGGCCCCAGTCCCGGTCAGGACGTTCTGGTGATGAGAACAATTTCTTACCTTTGTCGGGATTCAAACCCCAGGTAATCCAGTCCGAAGCGTAGCCGCGTTACCTTATTCTCTATCGAGATCGTACAGAATACTTCCCAGCACTGTGCGGAAACACTCTCAGTTTCTTATTGTTAGAGTAGAAATTCATGCTTTTATCACTAGGCTTTGGAACGTTACGCAGCATCCAGTTTTATTTTCGTGACCTTGTCGTCTAATCATACAAGGTGCTTAACTCCTTTCAGGTCTTGCAGGAAGAATTATTCATTCATGCCTCACAGCTTCCATGTGTTTCAAATGTTTCGTACATAGAGGCATATGAAGAGTTTAATGAAGGGTGTAAATTACGGAGCTGCTCATATTAGGCTGATGTTTTCTACCGCTTTCTGATCTGATGAAATTTTTATCTTATATTTTATTTCACAGATCATATTAACATAGGATTTTGTTTTATGTTACTCAGAATAAGTGAATGTTGCTGGTGAAATATAGCGTAGATGGAGAGATTCAACTGAGAAGCTTAAAATTTTTTTGCCTATGTTGCAACCTATTACACAGTCAGAACGTTACTTTACAGCTTCATTCATCAGCATCATAAAAATGGTTTCGGGGCCAGAAAATGCGTTGCGTTGTTTTGTTTTTATGAAAGTACATGCCTTATGACAGTGAAACGTAAGTATAAGTGTAAACAACGAGGACTCCGTGAAGTATGTAATAGATATAAAATTATTCATTTTCAGTGCATCATATATATTCCAAAAGCTGCGCTATAATTAGATACAATAACATGCACACGTGTGGTAATCCTCCTGCATGGGGCTGCCGTTTTCGGCTATCGTCACGGAGGTATTCAACAAAGAAGAACACAGTAATGGCTATTCATATCATAGTGCACATCTATGACATGAATAGACATTATAGTGTGTTCCATGTCCGTGCGCTATGTTATACAAAAACACTAATCACCAACAAATGCACAAAGAGAGTTTTATCATCAATCGTAACACACTGCTACATGTTTCGACCCTGCTGGGTCATCTTCAGGGAGAACTTTTTGTTATCGATACACTAAGGTTGCACTTTATAGTTGAGTGAGAATGTGCTGTTGACTGTGTACTGTGTACTGGAGGCGTGAACTGTCTGCGGTCCCGGCCTGCAAAAACAACGCAGTACACAGTCAACAGCACATTCTCACTCAACTATAAAGTGTAACCTTAGTGTAACGATAACAAAAAGTTCTCCCTGAAGATGACCCAGCAGGGTCGAAACATGTAGGAGTGTTACGATTGATGATAAAACTCTCTTTGTGCATTTGTTGGTGATTAGTGTTTTTGTA
>BLKM01000655.1:1646299-1801299 GCA_013340265.1 Coptotermes formosanus
AACAAAGAAAAATACAGTAATGTCTACAAAAACACTAATCACCAACAAATGCACAAAGAGAGTTTTATCATCAATCGTAACACTCCTACATGTTTCGACCCTGCTGGGTCATCTTCAGGGAGAACTTTTTGTTATCGATACACTAAGGTTGCACTTTATAGTTGAGTGAGAATGTGCTGTTGACTGTGTACTGTGTACTGGAGGCGTGAACTGTCTGCGGTCCCGGCCTGCAAAAACAACGCAGTACACAGTCAACAGCACATTCTCACTCAACTATAAAGTGTAACCTTAGTGTAACGATAACAAAAAGTTCTCCCTGAAGATGACCCAGCAGGGTCGAAACATGTAGGAGTGTTACGATTGATGATAAAACTCTCTTTGTGCATTTGTTGGTGATTAGTGTTTTTGTAGACATTACTGTATTTTTCTTTGTTGAATACTTCCTGTGGATGGCCGAAACATGTAGGATTACCACATATGTGCATATTATTGTATCTAATTATAGTGCAGTTGGACTATATATGTATGTGACGTATAATAGATGCTTGGTTGGTACAGGCGTTTTATGAAACGTATTTACTGCAACGGAGGTCCCATATAATGGCCTTCCAAATCACCAGCTCTCACTTCACGTCCGTCCATTTTCGACAGACACCACATGTGCTGACTCGTGACGCGGGTGGCGAAGGTGTCTGAAAAATGGTCAGAATATTCTCCAGAAATTGTTGCAGGAAGTTGAATATGGGTTTGATATATTCGAGCCGCTCGTGGCACCCAGAATGGTATTTCTGTGTTCTTAATACCATTATCTTTTTTGATCTCTTAGGTTATTTATATTTTAAATGTACCTTAAAGTAAGCTTAAAACCATTAGATTATTTATGGCAATCTATGTACGGAATATAGATTTTTGTGCATTAGTTTCTTTCGTAAAGCTATTAAGGGCACTGTGTTTTATTTATTTTTCGTTTTTTAATTATTACCGTCTTCCCAAAATGTACTATACTAATGGAATAACAAATAGCCTGCAAATCATCTCTCAGCATTAATATTTAGTAGATTTACTTGTAATTTCTGCTAATGGAAATATTATTTTTAAAGCAGCAATTTTCTGACTGTAGAAGGAATGTAAGCGAGAAATGTATTGGATGTTCAAAAGTATGTTGGTAGGATACATATCTGACTTGAAACTTACAGGACACTAGCTTGTGACGGTAAAGCCTGGGAGTAGTTTTTAAATAGGAATCACACGCGTAAAAGAACATTGTGTGACATGTGCTACGGGTAAAGTAGAAATGAAGAATTTCACCACTCAGAACTAACAAATAGCCATCCCTATAGAATTTGTTGAGCGTATGAATTATTCCTTCCAGCCAATATTGTCCACTGTCTTATTTTTAAAAACCACAACGTTTCGGAAGCTATCTTTTTATTTTCTTCAGTGACACAGTGCAGTACTATTTCCTACTCCATTGTGCAACCCTGACGGACAGATTTGTTGATTCGGAAGTTAACTCTAAATGTGATTGGGGCCGCGGTGGCGCAGTTGGTTGAGGCACTGCGCTACAAACCGGCAGGTCGCGGGTTCGATTCCCGATGGTGTCAGTGGATTTTTTTTCATTGGCATAATCCTGTCGGTCGCACTATGGCCCTGGGGTCGACTCAGCCTCTAACGGAAATGAGTACCAGGAATATTTCCTGGGGGTAAACGCGGCCGGTGCGTAGGGCTGACAACCTTACCACCTTCATGTGCCGATTGTCTAGAAATCTGGGAACCTCAACCTCCTGGAACCCTGTGGGCCTGTCCAGGCCTGTAATGGGACTGCTTTACCTTCTAAATGTGATTAAGCCAGAAAACTTAGTCCGTAAAGGTTGAAGGGGAATAAACTTTGTTTTTCTATCAGATATAATTTATTGCAAAAAAATTATGATATCCTTTTGTGAGATGAAGAAAATAAGCTAATAAACCTGGAGCTTAAAAGAAAGGAACACTTCTTTTTCTTAAAAGAAATATTCGTTTGCATGTATTGCTACAATATAAACTTAATTGCATGGAGAAGAAAATTCCAGGTCATTAAGTTGCTGGTTGATTACTGGTACTTCTGTCACGTTGCTAGCCATTAGAACAGTAACAAGTAGAAGAAGATAACTTTGGATTCTTAGAAAGATGACAGAATGTCCAGGTAAAATCGAAATTTTGTTTAATTAATCGTTTTATTTTCTACTGCCAGGATTAGCAGATCTCTCTTACACTGACTTGGAATGATTGAATTGCTAACAACGAAGTTACAATTAGCATCATTCTACTGAAATAAAGCGGATGAGATTCAAATGAAGCACTAAGAAGAGGTAAACGGGAAAGGTTTTCTGTTCCCCATCGTCCGATGTTCCTAGTTTAGCTGTCGTTCCATTTTCTCAAGGGTAATTATAGAGAACAAAGTAATTGATTTCAATTACAGTCCATGATTGATTTTCCTGGAAGTCGTCAATTGTTCTCTATTTATGAAGCAAAATCATGTAACATTAACAGTCCAAAATAAGGTATAAGGTCAATGGCGCTGCGTATATTAATGTCTTTTTACAGTAATGTATTTCTGCAGGTTAATGTTGAGTTAATGAATACACTTAATTTACAAACCATGTTAATGATAACTACACAAAAAATATCCTGTAAGATATATACATATACGATAAAATTATGGAGAATAATTAAAACTGGGAAGTATATAATATATTTAGGAATTTGTCCGGAGGGAATTAATAAAGTGTGAAGTAAGTCTATATAAAGTTTCCAAATACAGAGTTCGGGAGTTTGTTGTATCAGAGTTGGTTACTAAATTACTGCAGATGAGAAGCTTATGGCATATTAATGCATGTGTTCTAAGATTCTTTGTGTACTCTACGAAATATCTTTTGAACTGGCAGGATAATTTTTAATAAATTTGGCATGAATGTTATAATATCGGAGTCGCCGTATTTTGTAATGTTAAAGATCAGCACTATTAACATAGCAGCTCTACCTCTTATGAACATATCGCCGTCTATATTAAGACCTAAAAATTTTACACTTTCAGAAACGCAGTATGCCACAGCAGTGTTCCTTTAGGCAAGTTCGCATATCAGCCGAACGTCTGTTAAAATCATTCGTACCATTGCGCTTATACGTTTAACTCGAGAACGACGGAACAGATTTTTATGAAATTTGGTATTTAAGAAGCTTGTGAAAAGATATAGACGTTGCAATTATAATTTGTATTCCTTATTTCTAACCACCACTGTACATGGGGATTTATATGAGTTTCTGCTTTTGTCTCGAACATAACTAGCGAAATATTTACTGGGATTAAAAAATTTTGTGAACAGAGTTGTACAGATGCGTACAGTACGTAGTTACGTACAATAATCTTTTTCGGAAGTCTTACACTTTTCGAGATAATTAAACAAATCTATGCTATGAATACATTTATGAAGTTGTGTAGTAAAATATTAACAATGATCTTCCAAAGTTACCTGTCACCCTACGTCGAAAACAGAAGAACATTTTCAAGGCCTTTAGACTATTGAAATCACATTTGTTTTATTTTTTTAATGTAACATTTTATTGTAGTAGGGATTCGAACATTTATTACACTTGTGGCGTAAATACTTAATTTTATTTTAATATACGAAATAACGGTGGAGTGTGGATACTTACTGCTGATTATTTATACAATGATTATGTGATTCTAAACTCTCATCATTTCATTCGCGCGAAGAGCTGCATATGAATTTAATGTTCGTTTATTGTGACACAAGACTTTTACAGTAGTGTTAATTATTCAGTTAACTTTCATGGGTAATCGCAGTTTTAATATGCCTGCTAAGCGTATGTTCTCTTAATAAATGTCAGCTACGAAGACACAACACACAGATACTCCAAAAATTATCATTTATTATATTTCTGACTTCATAGCTTACAAAGGGAGACAAGATACAAAGACATTTTGTTTATACATATTGTGCTGATAGGCAGTACAGAATATGGGACGCTATTTTATGCTGGACTTAAAGCCTTTTTCCAGCAGCCTATATTTAGTTTACTGTGCAAAATTATTCAATTTTCATGACTTACTTATTGAATTTTTTGTACCACTTGTAAATAAGCAGACAATTAATTCTTTCCACGTGTAAACAAAACATGAAACCTGGACGTTAATACCGACTTAGTTATTGAGCATAAATTGCGACATTACGTGCGTCTTTAGAATCATTTTAATATTAGGCTATCACTTCCTTTATTCTCGAAACGGTCGCTTTCTGGCATCGCCCCACCAATACCGCGTACACACAGAGGCGTTAGATCCTCACAGTACTGCTGAAGAGGATTCCAGTGTTCTGAGATGTGACGCTGCGTGTATTTGTATGAATGCACCGATGTTTAGGAGAAGATTGGTGTCCTAATCTTTAGGATAATGTAGGAAATCTGAAGAGTTAATTGGCAGGCTCATCCTAAATGATAGTGTTTATGTATCAGTCTCCAAATTATCGCGTTCCACACAAATCTTTGTCCTGTACTCACTGTTACTTCCAAGGTTCGCTACACACCCAACGGAAGATATCCACCTAGACTTACATACTCTAACAGTAGCAAAAATTTATAATATTATTCTTCATTATATAATACACAGATTTGCTCTTTGTGATTCATCCCTATTAGCTCAAAATATTTTCTCTAGTTCTTTGTTTTCCAACAGTTACCATACACGTTATATGTATAATAGCATGCGCCATGTTTGCAAACGAGTGACACTCACTTTGCCCTCCGTTGTGGCGCTACTGAACTCGACATCCGGCTCTGCGAATTTATGAATTGCAGCTCTTTCGTACGAACGTTATTAAATTACTAGGCTTGAGAAATGAAACTCGGGTCTACTAGCCGCTTAAAATATCTAAGCGCGCATACTATCACTATCTGCTTCCTTTGCACTTGACACTGATCTCTGTTAAGTAATCTCTATTTCTGAAGGTTATTTGGTAGGCTGTGTCTGAGAATATGGTGAAAGCATTTCGGTATGAAGAGAAAGGAGGAGACAGGAGGCAACGAAGAGCTTTGTGATTTGTACAGTTCGCCGTGTGATAGTAAGGTGATTAAATCAAGGAGGAGATGGGCAGTACATGTAGCACACGTGGGTTAGAAGATAAACGAATAAAATTGGTCAGAAGACGCGAAGGAAACGGACGACTTAAATCTGAATGTGTGCGTGATGTTTTAAAGCTACTAGGTTGTGTGCTTATGTGCGGATTGCAGCGCAAATACCGGGGACACGCTCTTGAAAATAAATGTCTGCTGCCTTCAAACTAATGAGATATTCTGTTCAGCAAACCTCAATTCCGCGGCAGTATATGGAAAACTGTTAGAATTATTTGTGACTCTTACAGGCCCACTCAATTTAATGGCGTGTAATAGGGTGTTTTACCACAAAATATATTGTAAAACAAAATTATGTAGCTTTACTTTGCACGTAAATAAATTAATTGAAAAAAGACCTTTTTATAGGAATGGATGCGAATGATGAACTGAACAGCTGGTTGAATACATAAAATGAGATACGGAGAAAAGCGCAGAACTGTCGGCGATGCCTGACACGTGCACCTCAGGGAAATTTCATACCTTCATGTCTTGGGGTACAGGCGCATTAAGGGGGGGGGAGGGGAAGGGAGTATGTTGTGGACTTGTAAATAAGTGTGTGACCCGTGTCGCAAAAAGCAAAGTTAAAATTCATTACTTCATGAAGCCATATGAGGTGTGTAATTATAGATTTATTCATTCTGAATCTCGGAAGTAGACGACATGTCTCCTAAGATCGCACCCCCGCCGCTTCACCCCTACGGGGATAGCTACGGGGATTCATTAGATAGGAGGCTGGATGGGCTCCAGAACAGGTCTGGACGTTTCGGAGAATATAAAAATCTCTTACTTTTTGTTGGGAATCGAGCCACTGTTGGTCTGTCTTCCGGCCCTTAAGCTAATAACTAGTTCGACTCCGCCATCCAGGCTTGTGTTATTTGTTTGCGTACTAGAAAATTCATATATTTATCATAAGTTCATCCTGCGTAGGATTGCAGGTTGGTACTATGAAACTACTGTACTCTATCTTCACTGTAAAGAAAGGAAATGGCTAAGACTTGCGAAGGAAGCCATAACAGATATAAACCAAAATGACACCCGGAAAAATTACTTCACATACATAGCTGCTAGAAGTATAAAACTCATGTTAATAGACTTAGAAACCAGGACTATACTTCAAATAATAAAAATGCTATATAACAATGGAGAACCAAAGAAACGTATAAAGGATCGACAACAATGAATTTATACACTAATAACAAAAAGAGATAAAGGGAAAAGAGTAATAATGGAAAATTAGAACACGACTAAAGTGTGGAAGGCATAAAACCAGTTCGACCAACTGAAAGCAGACCCAATTATAACAGGGCAAACGTTTGTAAAAACAGGAACCCTGACATTATGCTAAAAGGCCTCTAATGGGAGTTACACAATTGAAATCCGGAACCGTCCATTTTAAAATTTTGCACGACCGTCTAAACAACACAAGCCCGTGCGACAAACAATTATTTGGTGCGTTGCACCTTCTGATAATACCGCTAAACAATATCGAACCATTTACTGCAATCACCAAAATTATCGAGGATCAGACAGACCATAAAACTGATAAAGATCTAAAATGAAATACTGTAGAGTTAAATGTAAGGAAATGTCACTTTGATATAAATAATATTCACAGTAATATTCCTAAATATAATGCAACAAACATCATATAAAAACCATAAGTCAAATATTAATAAATAATGGAAAGTAATAACAAATACAACATAATTAGTAATGTAGCCCAAGTTAACCAGAATTCATCCCGAGTTTAATGTGTTCCATGTCCGTGCACTATGTCATACAAAACACGAATCACCAACAAATGCACAAAGAGAGTTTTATCATCAATCGTAACACACTCCTACATGTTTCGACCCAGCTGGATCATCCTCAGGGACAAACATTTCGTTACCGTTACACTAGGGTTGCGCTTTACAGTTGAGTGAGAATGTGCTGTTGACTGTGTACTGCGTTGTTTTTGGAGGCGTGAACTCTCCGCGGTCCGTCCGGACCGCGGAGCCCCCACGCCTCTCTTTGTGCATTTGTTGGTGATTAGTGTTTTGTAGAATTCATCCCGTCATGTCTTCAGAAGAGATTAAAAAAATATTAAATACTCAGTCTAACAAAACTGCGTTTTTGTTTAAAAGCTACTTGTTGCGTTATAGATACAGAGCAACATCAGGCTAAGAATATACAATCACTAAAAGGCAGGTAAAAATGGAATATACAAAACATCATATTTTCTGTGAGACCCACAGATAAATAACGCTTATTAGTGACACAGTAACTCTCTATACAAACGAAATGGTCTCGCACTGTGTGCTCCTACATGAGACAGGTTTGCAAGAAATGAAGGCAAATTATTTATAATACAAAATAATAATAGAATTTCAGATACAGTGCAAAAAATATTCTATATTTGAGAACTCCGTTCTTCTGGGCCGTGATTTACTTCACAGGGTAATAGGTTACCGACATTCTGCAGGAAAGTAATGCCTTCGTTTGCAACGGTTTGTGTGTCCGACATATACATATGTGTAGGAAGTGCTGCATATGTGTAAGGTATAAGCTGCATATACAGAACTAAATCTAAATTAATTTTATCAGTTACAGAGGCCCTTCAGTTTCACTATCAAGAAGTAAAGGGGAGTCGGTTGAACTTTTGTGCACATACTCAAAAATCCGTAGAGAATATGATTAACTTCGGGTCAGCATCTCCCGAAAACTTACAACCAAAAATACCCTCATACGTACTGTCATTGTTGACTGCCCTCAAATATAAAGTGACCGGCATAAAATATTTACTTGACAGAAAGGAAACATATCCTCTCTGATAGCAAGAGCCACTAAGGACTCACAAACCGCCATCAGTATTCTAAAAGGCAAATAGTGTACATGGCAATATTCATACACCACGTTAAATTAAAGAAGAGGATAATGTTCTTAGAAACTCAAGGAAAACAACAGAGATAGACATCGTTCGTCTACATTGGCGTAAAAGCAAGGAGCATGGCAAAAGTTTGTTCCGTAACATAAAAACATTCCTGTATAAAAAGAGTAAAACTGACGAACTTGTTCAAGTTGAAAAAGAAATGTGAATCCGTACAGTGGCAGCAGGTTGTATCAGCTCAAGTATGTTTACTGTTCTCGTACTATATAGGTCAGACAGTGTTTGCTATTCTTGTACTATGTAGGTCAAACAGGCATACGTTTCTTACGAGGTACATAGCGCCTTCAACATGTTTAAACACAACAGAAAAAAATGATATTCACAGCACGCTGTTCGTACTGCATACTCATTTTGGAAAGTAAAAGACAATGTACTAACCAAAAAGGGCATACATTTATTTTTGGAAATATCCCATTTAAATGTAGGCAAACTAGGCAGCGGAATTCGCTCTTCGGCTCTAACTGTGCCACCATAATAGTACATTCACACTCCCATAACGTGATACAGGACAGCGAGCAGCACCTATCCAATACACGCAGCAAAAAAACACGGCACGCCTCTAAATCTAAACCAGTCCGTTTAGAGCGTCTGAGGAGCAAACTTGACTTGAGAGAGCGTGGCGCGATATAATTACACAAGCACTACAGAGAGAATTATTATGCTTCTCTAGATCAGTGGTTCCGAACCTCAGATTGCGACCCAGATCAGTGTCGCGGATTTTCAGACGTAGGGTTGCGAGAGGGTTTTATGGAGAACTCAATAATTATGAAAAAAATAAAAATTTTTATTCAAATTCAAACAGAAGTATCCAGAAAATGTAATTATTGAATCTGTGTGTATTAATTTTAAACAAATATACGTAAGTGACAGTGTAATGTGGTGTTCAAGGGAAGGCATTAGTATTAGTTCATTTATAGTAAATATTAGTGACTATTGCCGTTTCCGTAGTACAGTTGCAGGTCACATACCATTTGCTAACTGAAGATTATACACATAAAAGTTGGGAACCCCTGCTGTAGGTCATATGTATCGTATAAAGAGCCAAATTAAATAAAATTTGGAAACATGTATGTAATAAGTTATATTTCCCAATAGAAGAGGTTTACAACCCCATACTTCAAAAAGTTGTTTTATACTAGTAATTTGAAGACAAAAGACAATACTTCCAGTCGTGTAGGATTATACGAGACACATGATGCATAAAATAAAATTAAGCGATAAATTACTACGTAGAATGCAATATTAAAAATTAGAATTTTATAGAGCCACAAATGATATAACTACTAATTTAAGGGACTTCTAGAAAAGAAAACTTTGTGTACATTTGCGCTTTACCGTTAAAACAGAGATCATAACAGACATAAATGTCTAGGTGTTACAGTAAGAACGTTCTAGTAACAAATCATCTTGTGTACAGACTGATTTTGTAATTTTAACATAGAGGGCATAATATATAGGCCTTGAATCTGACCTTCTGAAGTGGAAACATTTTGCAAACTGTAAACTATTATTTCCTTTGTTGAAACAACAAAACTGGTTTGTGTGTTTAGATGCTTATAAGTTGTTGGCCCATTTAGGCTACCTGCTAAAGCATTGGGTATATCTCGATATATTTACAGTAGAGTTGCCCTGCTGGACTCTAAATAAAAACAAAAAAGGTGTTGAGCTGAGTCACACTGCACTACCTGAGCGATTTCTGTGTAGGGATGTTGGCTTCTTGGGTTCTGATATCCGAGAGAGTTTATTTAATAATAACCTGTTTAATGACGCTTTTAGACTACATAGCGTCAAATGGTATCATCTTTGGTGGACACTGAATTTGGAAGGAACGAACTGGGTCCATTTTGAGGTCTTAGCTAGACATTTGTCTGGAGCGAGTGAGGAAAACCATAAAAATCTTAAAGATCATCGGTCTCCAAGACATACAGAATACAAAGGATGATTGTCAGCGACTATATTGCGACTTTAGATGTTGGGATTCGAACCCGAATCCGCCTGACTGTACTTAGTATGTCTACAGAGATAGCTAACCAGCTAGATAACTAGACAGGTAGGTAGGTAGGTAGGTAGGTAGGTAGGTAGGTAGGTAGGTAGGTAGGTAGGTAAAGAGAGAGAGAGAGAGAGACAGACAGACAGACAGACAGACAGACAGATAGATAGATAGATAGATAGATAGATAGATAGATAGAGGGGTAGGTAGATAGGTGAGTGGGTGAGTAGGTAGGTAGGTGTGTAGGTAAATAGAGAGGTAGGTAAATGGCGCTTGGGTGGGTAGGTATGTAGGTAGGTCGGTAGGTGGATGTGGGTGGGTAGGTAGGTCGGTAGGTGGGTGGGTGGGTAGGTAGGTAGGTAGGTAGGTAGGTAGGTAGGTAGGTAGGTAGGTAGGTAGATAGATAGATAGATAGATAGATAGATAGATAGATAGATAGATAGATGGATAGACAGACAGACAGATAAACAGATATTTAGACAGATACCCCTACATACAAACATACATATGTACATACATACGTACATACATACATACATACATACATACATACATACATACATACATACATACATACATACATACATACATACATACATACATACGTACATACATAAACACACAAGGACGTAAGGACGGACAGGCAGGCAGGCAGGCGGAGACAGACGGACGCACAGAGACGGATGGACGGACGGACGGACAGGCAAACAGACAGACAAACAAAGGGACATAGTCCTGTACATCGTGAGTGTGGGACCATGCCTGACCCCGGTGCCTTTTGAACCACGTGCGTGCAGAGGTATGATCCCGTGTCTTTAATACAGAGCGACTTGGTTTTGTGACGGCGAATATTGATCCAGCAGTCGACACGCCCGGCTGCTCTCTGCTGTACTGCATACTCGACAGCGTTACGGTCAGGTGCTGAAGGCGGAGTCTTCTTTCAAATTAAACTCTTCGTTATTTGTTTAATTACTCGTAATAGATTCTGAAACTATACGGTCTACTTTTATCGCATGGGTTTGAAAGAAAAAGTAACAAACTGTACCTATTCTTGTACCGCTTGACGTTGAAGGTAAGGGAATTACTGTCTTCCGAAACGTCGGGATCTACACATGCAACAACAAAGCATCGCATCCTAGAACAGCTAGTTCTACTGTACACTCACTTGACCATATTATGTCCGTCCAGACTTGTCAGCCAGCAACTGGCGAAATGTTGAATGTGTCTAAATAAAACTGATATATTTAAGTTTTATTAAAATTTGAATCAAGAATACTTTTCACTCCATCAACACAACTTTATTATTAAAAAACCTTCTTGTTTAAAATACTAGCTACATATTTCGGCATTTTGGTAAAGTCATCCTCAGGCTGAACACTGCAAACACATAAATATATGAAAGTAACCTTTTATCATATATAAAATCGACTTTAAAAGATCTTGTTATTTACGTTATTTAGCCATATGATTTTGTTCAAGTGACGTAAAGTTTAACATTTTTAAAACTTCTAAACAACGTATGTGTTTGTTGACTGCAACTTTCCCCAGTGTTTGTGTTGATCGTTATCGGTTGTAAAGTATGTTATTATGTGTGAGTTCTTCCTACCGCTTTTACGTGTGACTGATGATAATGATGATGATGATGATGATATTTCGGTAGTTTTTTGTAAAGCCAATATTTCGTAGTTGGAGGAGAATGCCAGATATTAATTCTATACGGTTTGTATTAACCCTTTAAAGACGAAGCCTATCTGTTTTATATAAGGACTCAGTGCGTACCGCGCTGTAAACACTCTCCACTTCGGTTATAAAAACCAGTCTCTTAATGTTTTACAAGGCAAAAGTTGCTGTTTGTTCTGAGATCCGTACAAAACACTTAAACGCAATGTGGGCACCACGTAGAACTTTTTAATGTTTAAACCTGGTCGTATGTAAAGTTACCGCTAGGCTTTAAAAGGTTAATATCACTTCTGCTTTACCGATCTCCTAGTTACATTACATATGGCGTATGTCCGTCTTTTTCGGTACCTGATTTTATAGTCTAGATTTCTGGTTCTGAATAAAAATTCCCTAAATATTCTTCTTTATTGGATTTTTGTCTGTACGCTTTTACATTTGGGAAGATTCCGTCTTTGTTTGAAACTGTGCAACAACATTGGACACTCTACATGAGAACCTATATATTTTCCTGCTTGCATGTCCAGAGCAATTTGCTGAATATTTATTGGAGCAAAAATATTTCGAGTTGAGCTTCTAGAGGCAAAATGCATTTTCAGTTGGAACGCTTTAATTAAGTGTTAAAGATAATTAAACAAAAAAGAGCGAACGTAGGAGAATTATGCTTATTGTCACTCGCTTGTGTTACGTAGCATTTAATTGTAGGACGACTTATGAACAATGAGTTTGATGAGACGGGTAAATATACCGCCGTGACCTATTTAAGATACCCTGGAATTGTCCCTGGGTGACTGAGAAAATAATGCAAACATCAGGCAGGACAAGCAGTTGTCTCGTTTTGTGATTCGAACCGTTGAAATCTCGAATGCAATTTAGAAGTGTTGTCGCTTAATTAAACTGGCCCGATAATTAATACCTAGCAAACGATGTCAAGGCTGGTGCTCTAGATTAAATGTTGACAGCGCTAAGGATGTTAAGAACGGATTTTTTCGTTTGGTAGTCCTTCCCTACCCACAGTAGGTGTCGAGGTTGTTTGTTTTCACTTGATCACACTCAGACACACACCACAGTCGGTAGGACCCGTCTGGACGAGGGATCGGGCCGTCGCAGAGACCTCTTCTTAACAACACAAACACTCACAATGGACAAACATCCATGCCCCTGGTGGGATTCGAACCCACGATCCCAGCAAGCCCTCGGCCGCAGACCTACGCCTTAGACCGCGCGGCCACTGGGATCGGCAGAACAGCTTCTCTAGATGTAAAAGCGGAATAAAATCAGGTATACAAGTATGCTCATGTCTTGTCACCAGACTGCAGGACAAGGTACGAGCATAGGGGAGAAGATACCCTCCTACAAACGTAACAAATTTGGACTGCCTCTAAACAACTCTGACAAACCGAAATTGCATTCCGATTGAATTAAGAGCATATTTCATTCATATAAGGATTGCTTACAGGATATTTGTATATTGATATTATTACGATGATTTTTGTTAACTAAATTGCATAATTAGAACACGGTTTATCATGAATATTTTCTACCAAATGCTTCTTGGATATGTTTTTTATGTCAAAAATATGAAACAATCATTGGCACCGCTAGAGGAGATAGCTAAATTTATCTTCGGAATTGTTAAAAGTTTTTGAAGCGGAGGTAATATTGTGAGAAATGTGGGAAATTACAGTTTAGGTACGGGCTGTACGCCCTCGAAATCGTGTGTGGATGGCCCTTAGGATAAAGACGGTGTCTCTTCTTCAAAGCACGCATAGCGGCCTGAGGTCGACCCAGCCTCCTACGCAATGGGCACCCGGGACTTTTTACCACGGGCTGAAGTGTCGTGGCAGTGTCGCTGACCATTCACTCCCACTACTGGAGCGTTTAAGAATGATTGGAGGGGCCTTAACGGTGTGACACGGACAAATGAAGTAGAGTGATGGATTAAAACTAAATTAAATTTTAATTTGAGTCCTCATATCCCTGAAATAACACTTCACAAAACACCACCGTTGCATGGATTTTGTGCGTAGCCTATACATTACATCCCTCATTGATATAGGTGCAATGAAAATGAGACAGTTTCAACTAAAATATCAGATTACAAAGCTTTTAAATTAATATTGAATTGTTAAAGGTCTCTCTGAAATGTGTATTGGAACCACCAACAGCGTATTTTTTGTTTTATCTTTTGAAATAACACTGCTACCTAGATGAAAATAATGTGTTTTAAACAGAACAAATGGATAGTGTATGCCACTTACTCTTTTGATGTGTTAAAATGCAAAACAGGTGGGCTGATATTCAAAATTTAGCTCTTACCTTACAGAAAACAAAACATGATCTGTGAAATTAATTCAGTTAATGGATATGCAGGGAAATTATTATTATTATTATTATTATTATTATTATTATTAACTCTGAGAAACAATTGAATCTCGTTGCGGGAAATGCCTGTTGTTTAGCTTTAAATCCGGTGGCCTGTATGAATACCACTCAAGGTTAAAGCAGAGTGGTACGTTATAATCTGTACCATGTGGTTTGATGTTAAAAACCTGTCCATTTTGAAGGAAAATTTCAGTTTTTCTATTCGTGTGCCTGTAGTAACCTATACGTGTTATTTCCCTGTACAGCATTTATGCTTATTCATGCCTTAAGTGGTTAAATCCACTTTCTTTGAGTACCCGTTGAGGAAATAAACCTACGTTAGGATTGCTTCCAATTTATTGATGCCCACCAAATTTGGTCATTTGTTATGATTGCGAAACATGATACTGCATTTAAAATTGCTTCGTTATTATATCGTAGCACCTGTTATTTGATATTTCTTGCTATAAATAACTCTCGAAAGTAGGTAGTTGTTGTGAAGGTCACATAGTCAAGGAATAGAAGAAGAATTTAGACCCCCCCCCCCCCCTCCCAGTTGTCCATTATTTTCACAACAGCAAACAGCTTGTCCCTGTTCTGAGTCAAATTGATTTAGTACACATCGTTTCATCTTATTTATTAAATACACGATTTAATATCATACTAGGATAATCGTTTTTGTCTTACAATTTTTTTTCCTATCTGTCAACTTTGTTTGAATTTTCCTTCACTTCCGTGCGTGTCCTATAAGTTAGTTTTTAGTAAGTAAAAAAATAACAATAAATCACATACAGCTTCTTTGAAATTTCAACATGAATTGTTGCTGTTATCATTATCATACTGTACATATTTAACTGTCAAAGACTAGTACACCATACAGACATGAAGCTTCGGATAGCCGCAGGATGTCCAGCGTTGTCTTCGTGCACACACGATTAGTAAATTTGGAAAAGTGCAAGTGAATTTGGTGAAACTGTTAACAGAGTAGCGGCATTTTAAGCAGTCTGGGTATTTAGATCATTTCTGTTTTTCATTTCTAACACGTTAGTTATTTTCTCAATAGGTTTTATGCTGAACAGTTTCAATAAATCTAATTGTAGTGTCGAATATAAAAGTCAGATTTCGGATTCCGATTCAGTTTCTCTCTTCAGGTGGAAATTACGTAAAGAAATTTATAATACATTGGATAACTTTGTTAACCTACTCTCATATCCTGCATTGGGGATTGACTTGTATTTATTTAACACTTAAAAGCACATTTGTAACTCTGTATACTACGTGCATTAACATTAAACTCTGTACTTAGCCCACAGATTTTATTCAAATATTTTCTAAGATTCTGGGGATAAACAGGCATTATTCCCGTAAAAAACATAAACAGATTGGTCTTTGTGTTGGAGTCGCAATGTGTTTCTTGTAAAAATGGAACTGAATTTTAAAGTTTTATTTAACATACCTCTTACGCGACGTGTGTCAGAGGGTTACTACAATTATGTGTTCTGATTTTTTCCTGAAAAGTCTTTGTTGGTTAGTGTGTCATAAAGTGTAATTTGCGAAAGAAACAATGTCGGTCGTTAACCTTATTACTTCTAAGAATATGGGGGTTTTGTCTCTGTAGATGGGACAAAAAATACACTCAGCCTTTAAGCAAGCACGTGTTTTAAGCCTCTAGACATGAAGGAGGTTGCCGTATGATGTGAACCTCTGTTCTAGCTTAGATACTCGTAGTTCATTTTGCACCGCTAGGTGTAGCGGGCCGTGGACTGGGGGTGAAAAAATATTCTGTAACCAAGTAAATCAGACATTGTATAGCAGGTCAAATAAATGCTAGCGTAACGACGTTCTGGTATTAAGTTTCATGTGTAGTGGTCTTTGAAAATTCAGCGGGTTACTTCTACAGTTCCCAATTCCAGCAAGAGTTCCTGCTTGTTACTCTCCCGTTGATCCACTGTTATACATTGCAGAGCTTGGCGTACATTTTAAAATTTCTATTTCACTGAATATGCGTGACATGTATTTTTTTCAAAGGTCTGTACTGCAGTACCGGCTAAAGCATTGCCATTTATTTTTACCTCCGGGCATTTTTTACAGGACTACATTTAAACCACATTTCTGCATAAAGTACACTAAACCCTGATTTCTTGGTACATGTTATAGACTGTGGAAGTAACTGTGTGGAGCAGAGTTCAGCTTGAGATTCTGCATTCCTGCAGCTACTTAAGAAATTTCCCGCCTATTTTGAGCTTGCTACTTCATGACGGCTTTAAAAGCGCTCGCCACTGGTTCCTATTCGGATTTAAATAAATCCAGTCAACTCAGTCACACACTATATATTTAAGGTAAACTTTAATATAATTCTACCTTCTACGTCTAGGTCTTCCAAATTATCTCTTCCTTCAGGTTTTCCGATGAAAAATGTATCACGCATTTATAATTTTCCCTGTGCTATATTCCATATTAACACCAACCAGACAAAGAAATAAATAAATGGACTATCTCTCATAACCACATTTAAAAAAAATCTTAGATTTTCCAAAAGGTGCTACGTGTTTCGCCTTTTTGTATAGCCATCTTCAGGCTCAGGCACAAAATAAAATGAAAAAGTATGTTTTATACAAAACGATGCTAATTAGGAAGGAGACGGAGGTCTAAATGTTACTGATTTATACAGGTTTGTTTTATATATTGGCAGAGGCTGCGTTAAAATTTAGGATATTTAATTTATGGTAAAGTAATATAGTTGGTCTTTTGTAACATTTATAATTTTATTAACACAGGAAAAATCTAGACGCTAGTCCACAAAACGCCAGTGTGTGTATCTCTTTTACGAGGTACCTTTAATAGGTAACCCCCCCCCCCCACTCCAGCTTAAAGATTTTAAACAAATTGGCGCTTCAAGAATCCTGACAAGCACCCGGTGTCGAAATATTACAGCTTAAAGTCAAAATAGAAATATTACTGTTTCTAGGAGATTTCTGCACTATTTCTGACCCTCCCAGTACATATACTTACCTCCATAGACCTGCAGCCTTTCATCAGATTACAACTGCTACACCAGAGTACCATATGACTTTAATATACTATTATAATACGTAATATAATATTTTACCTTTTTACTTATTTTCAGCCAGTATAGGAAACAAACGCATGTGAACACCTGCTAGACTGAAATTTCTATCTCCTATGTAATTTGCATTGTTTGGTGTGAAACACACTTGTTTTCTGTTAACATCTTTTGCCTGTGTTTGATAATGGTTTTATGAAAAGCAGAAACATGTAGCAAGTTTTGGAAAATGTGACATAATTGTCTGAAATCAGAATTGTGATCCGCCTTTCATCTGTCTGTCTATTCATGCTTCACAGCTGCACGCCTCACTCGAAGAAAATATTGACTAATTCATTAGGAAAGAATCCGTGCAAGAGGTAGGTTTTCTGTAACATTACACAAAATGTAATTTAAAGGCGTACAATTACGTTCCTCCATCAAACGTCTGAGCTGGAGGTTCGCCCTTTCTCATATGTTTGCAACTGCGTCTAATGCTTCAAATCAGAAAAAGTATATGAACTACCGTAGAAACGAATATCAGTGAAGGCTGCGTAACGAATTTGAAAACAAATGAAACGATCCTGCCGCAGTTTCTGTGATAAACCGCGGAAAATTTGTACTTCGCTCAGTAGTATGACTGGGTGTGTTCGAATCTTCCTTCACATGCCTGTAGTTACAAGAATAGAACAGTCTTTTACATAGCTAGATCGATTTCGGTGACCAGGAAGGAAAGTGGGTCTTAGGCAGATCGCAATATTAAGGGCTTCAGATTGCAGCAAAATTAAGAAAAGTGTTACCCGTCTGGAAGATTACAGTCTTCTAGAATGAAGTACCATGTAATTTGGCAGACAGGTACCAAACTTGGGGATGTGCCCGATTCTTCACGGTTACAGCATATTTCTCGACATTTTATTATGTATCCAAAGACAACGTGATGCCACGGCCAAAATACAGAAATTTGTACGCGCTTGACTGCTGTGAGAACCCCAAGGCTCGAGATGTTTTGTAGTCCTTGCCCGTCGTTGATTGTTTTCACAAGGAATTTTCTTCTTTAATGAAACTCAGTAGTGCGATTTGAGTTTCTCACGGCATTGACGATCTCTTGAGATAGAATGCCATGTAGTTTCGTAGATAGATGCCAACGTTTTTGAGAAACCTGCTGTGTTCATAGTCCGTCTTGTACCTTCAAAACTGAAGATATATTTCTCAGAAATGTTTATACTCATCTACCAGACCACACGGTTTCACACCACAGCAGAACGTAACATTTTTGACGGAAAAATATTAAAAAATAGAGTTTCGTATTTTTAGGTTTATGTAAGTAAGAGATGTGTCCTCTGGGATTATCTATATAGACTAGGAAAGATGAGAAAACTACGAAGACAAA
The DNA here is from genome assembly GCA_013340265.1 of Coptotermes formosanus. Taxonomy (NCBI): domain Eukaryota; kingdom Metazoa; phylum Arthropoda; class Insecta; order Blattodea; family Rhinotermitidae; genus Coptotermes; species Coptotermes formosanus. The sequence continues at coordinate 1,664,862 of BLKM01000655.1, forward strand.
ACGGATTGCTGACGTCACGACACGTCATGTAGATCTTGCAAGTTATCTCACAGGAAGCTGACGGCTTTCTGTGGTGGCGTTGTCAACATTTTCTGCGAGGGAGCCTAGGGAATGTCATGAATAACATTGTTCTAGCACTTTGAAGACTGAAGTTTATCTAATTAGGCTAATATTAAAGAATGTGGTTCCTAATTCACATTGACATAATGTATCTCCACCACATAAACTAACCTAATAACACTGTTTATAGAAATAATCGCTCTTTGTTCTGACATTTATAAGAAAGCCATACATATATCGTGGAAAAACATGCAGAATTTCTTAATGCTAACTTAGGTGGCACGTACACGCGCACGCACGCACACACGTGTATAAACTACACTTTGTAAAGAGCTTAAATACCCACTGATATAAAACCAGTCATATGGTCCATCACTAAAAAGGTAAAAATAGAGATAAAGGTAAAACTTTTCCAGTAACATACCATGCTGGCACAGAACACAATTAGAGGTATATTAACGCTACGCATTTATAACCTCGTCGCTAGATGGCAGTAGGTGTTATAAGCGACACTCCGGCCGCTTTACACCACGAAAAGATCCCGGGTACTCATTGCTCAGTAGGTTAGGAGGGCCCCAGGGACAATATGGAGGCATATGCAGAAGACAACATCTCTTGTTACACCGGGTTCCGAACCCAAAAACGCCAAGGCTGCAATTATGTTTTTATAACCAAGAGGTGTTGTAATGAACAATTGTCAAGTTTCAGGAAGGGATTTTGAAATTTTCTGTTTTTTTTGAAACGTGTCAGCGCAATAGATTTGCGTCATATTTTCGGAGACAAGTTTAGCCTCATTCTTCAGGACACAAGCTGTAGAATTAACGTCTGTCCGACAAGCTGGAAAATCGTTAACGATGCTAAAAGGCGTCATAATCCAGTAGTTACAAATGTTGATAGCCACCGGCGTTAGAAGCTCAACAGTTATATAGTAACAATATTTGTGTATCATATATTATAGCGTTTGCTGTCGGAGGGATAGTTCTAAACGATCTAAGATCTAGGGACTGTAAAGTCCTTTCTTCTCACCCTAGGTCTAAGCGTTTATCTTCAATAAAATCAAAGCAGTACATTCGTATTTATCGTGGACGATCTTAAAAAATAAGAATAAAGCAAGTATGCAGCTACTAGTAAACGTAGAAAACAAAACGCAATCACATCACACATTCGAAAATTAGTAATTTTTCTTACATGAGAGGAAGGACCGATAGTAGGACCTGCAGAAGGTGTCAGCGCTGTAAGAAATTAGAGCTCTTATCGCAGACGCTCATGGCTTTGTCCTTAACGAAGCACCAGTAACGTCAAGTCACAAGGTCCAATGGTTACATTTCAGATTTATTTGAGAAAGTTTCTAAAGTCTAGAGAAATTGTTGTTTCAGTTTATATTGCTAAACATTTGTTATAACGTCTCTCCGTTATAAAAGTTGCACGTGCAAAATATAAAAGATTAGATTCATGTAAAATAGACGTAGATTAAGGGTAAATGTGCCTTAAGCGGGATCGCATTTCTTCTGAGAAGTTATCCGTATTGTAGGAAGTATTCTACAGTCGTCTGTGGTGATAAATTAGTCGGTGCTTAAGGGTTCAGTTCCACTAATGTCTCTTCGCACTTTCCAAGGAAATGGTCCTTCTATGATCGTGAATTCCAGCACAGTTTATAAGTTCCTAACCCATGATTTACGTAAGTTTTATCATCATCGTTATCGTCGTCGTCGTCGTCGTCGTCGTCATCATATCATCATCATCAGCAGCAGCATCGTCGTCATTGTCGTCGCTGCCATCGCCGCCATCATCATCATCATCATCGTCATCATCGGCACTGCTATTAATAAAGAGTCTTGGCCTGTTTAAAAAATTTCCTCCAGGCTTCTCGATTCATGGCAGCTGCCCACGAGCTCCTTATACGTAAGTTCCAGAACTGTTTATACCGGTCCTTATTCCAGTGCACTAACGTACATAGACTGTAAGAGTAAAGGTAAAATTTTCCCTGTGCACCTTGTGAAAGCATGTGGGGCCTAGAACTGTAGGTACACTCATTCTTAACTTCGGCATTGAATGTACGTGAGAATTCAGGTTCACGTCCCGGTTGTGTTACCCCGGTGAATGAGATCGCGACGTATATAGACATATATATACAGAAGTACGTCAATTTACAAGAAATTTAAGAACAACCTCAAATTTCTAGTCCTCAAAATGGTGCTATGAAGCGAATACCATTCTGAGGATCCACAAATATTATGCGACATCATACAAAATTTAATCGTCACAGCGAAGAAGCGCCTGGAATTTGTGCACGTCTGTGTGTGTGTGTGTGTATCATATAAATAAATAAATATATATATATATACAGAATCCAGGCAAGGACGTAAGAAATAATAGTAGAAGAATAGGTGGTAAGTAATGGAAGAACTGGAAAAAGCATGTATTTTATGGTCTTTCCTAGAAAGATCACAAAGTTATATGCTGTCTCCACTCGCTTGCTCGTCCTCCTTATAGGGGTGTTATGGAAGTGAACACGTAAAACTCGTCAGATATAATGGTTTGACTTAAAGGACGTAAAGTATGATTTATTGCTCAGTGATATAATGTATAATTTGGAAAAAAATAATAGATTGGTCTTAAGGACAAAACAATTAATTCGGTTAAATATAAAGAGGGAAGGCTGCTTAAAAAGCATGCAGTAAGTCAAAATGTAGAAGGGATCTCAAAATTCGGTTGAAAGCAGAATGAAGTCAAGAAACACGTTTTATTGATTGTTGTTATTATAATGTAAGTCGAATGTCTTTCATCTTTTCTACCGCGAATATAACAGAGCGCAAAAAATATGTTACGAAATTACTCCATCCTCTTTAAAGTAGGTGCGATAGTCACGGATATTAAAGCGATGTATAAGTATTGAAATAGAAGCCTTTGATGCGTTCTTTCATAGCATACGTGGCTGCGAATTGCAAGTTGCCATATCAAAGTTATTTACAGTAGCCTAATATGGTATTTGTCAAGGTTTACAATTTCAAAACAAATCTCTTTAACAGATTTCTAGAGTAAGATAATTATTTTAACTAACAGGCAGCAATAAGATATACCTCGGCCTTGTGGATTGTTACAGCAGGTTGATAATAGGATGCAGACGTTTCTCTGGAAGATGTAGACCGTATTTCCTATCCAAACGATGATTTTAATCTACCCAACTATACGGCGTCATAAATATTCCCTGAAGTCCACAGTATAAATCATCACTGCTGTGAAAACCTATGCCTTATACACATTTAATTACATTTCGATCTGTGGCTGTGCCAACGGAGCATGGAAACCTTATGGGCAGGCAACTTCTCCGACAGTGCTGTAATACAGGAAGTCTAATCCGTGGGTACTGGCCGCAGCTGCAGTCGCTGCACAGTTACGTGTATACAGCTGATAGCGGAGAATTTTGGTGAGTGAGTACAATAAGCTCACATAAATAGTGACGTAACGTACAGTAAGACTAATACTTTATATTGTCGTGTGATTTTTTTGACAAGACGAGTTCACTAGGTTTTTAATTTGGTTATTGGCAATCTCCGTGATAACTAATCGTTGGGCGAGTATAAAGTTTAGTAACACCGAGCTATGGTGAAGACTGGTGTTCATGGTATTCATGTATAATAATAATAATAATAATAATAATAATAGGAATAATAATACGCACACCAAACACCATTATATGAAAAATATTCTTAGTATAACTCCCACACGGTTGCCACGGACGCTGGTTGGTTTCTTTGTGAGGTATGCGTAGAGGCCGAAGAAACACTTGAGCATTTAGTGTGCTGTCAGGTACATGCTAAGGCAGAAGCAGCAACAGATAGAAGCATGATCTGAGGCTGACAAAACAGCTGGATATCACGCATATAAAAGCGAAATAACATCAGATTGAAATATTCGATAGAGGAGATTAACGCTTGTTTTGCTCTAAAAATAAAGAAACTATGGATGAAAGAATTTTTGGAGTTTCGTGAATATTTTGGCATATCGCTGTAGTTATCTTACGTGTTCTCTGTGAAATACGGGCCGAGGAAGAAGAAGAAATTTTGTAACTGAGCTAGGTGGTTTGCAGGAAGAAAATCAACCTTACCGCAGAGCTTGTTTTCTGTATGATGTCAGATATTAATGTATTTGCTTCCTATGGTTATATTGTTTCAGCCGAGTATTGCTTAAAAATTATGGCTGCCGATGATGGAAATAATAATAATAATAATAATAATAATAATAATTTCACATAACCCTAAATCATGCAGCAAATTCTGTGTTTCAGTATATGCCCTCCCGACTCCGATAATGACATTGAAACCGCGGGTTGAAAGCCAAACATCAAAATATTCAAAGATTACAAAATTGTTGAAAAATGTTACCAACTTAAGTAATCACTTAAATATTTCCCGCTTTGAAATATACAGTTCCTGTTAACGCTTACCATTTTATTTCAACGCAATGACGCATTCTTCCTACAGTTGCGTGCCTTACCATTAAGTATTAACATAACGAAACATATTTATTGGCATTCGCAAAACTGCGAAAAGCGACTATTATCCCATAATTTCTGTCTGTCTCTCTGTCCGTCTGTCTGTCCTTCCGCATGGAAAACTCTGCTCCAACTGGGTCGATTTTCATGAAATGTAATATGTGAGTACTTTTTGAAAAACTGTCGAGAAAATTCAAGCTTAATTAAAATTTGGTAAGAATAATTTGTACCTTAAATGAAGACTTCTCTAAATTTTTGATAATATCTCACCGAATTCTTCTAAGAATGAGAAATGTTTGAGACAAAATTTGTAGAGAAAATCAAAACTCACATTTTATGTCTAATAACTTTTTTTTTAAAAAATTATGCCGTTTATGAGATATTGTGGAAAAATATCATAGATCCAGACAGGCCACATGACAATAAAATACAGCGCATGCGCTTTTGCGTGTTGGGTAACTAAGGCTGTAGACGCACACTCAGAACATGTAATACTTAGTGCTCTTCCGCGGCAACAATGGTTACGCGAACGCGTCTTGATGATACGTTATACGTACACTTCTTCTCTTTTCAAACTTGCATTTTGTTTAGCACAGCCATTATAATTGCGTACTACAGTTACTATATTAAATAGATAGTAATCCGTACTCAGTACGTTATGAAAACCATTAAACCAAGGAACAGTGTTTTTACATGACTTTAACTTCCGTCGCGATGTTGATGAGATCTGCGGTCTTCCGGGATATTACGCAGCACCGAGTGGTAATCATTTACCGTCGTTTCGGGACAACCTATCGGCTCCATCTTCAAGCCCCAAGAAGTCCAATAAGAAGTTTGTGCCGAAACGTCGGTAAAGGATTACCAATCGACTCTGCATAGTATTCTAGAAGAGCGCAGATCTCGATGTTATTACAATTTTAATAAAGTGGCTTATTTTTAGCACCATTATCACAATAATGACACATCATTATCACTAAAATTACCAACACAAAGTCTCGTTTAAATTACCATGATCAGTACAGTCATATTTTTGCGAGATTTCAGGCTTTATCTTCTGCGTAATTAAGACCTTCGCTCTTCTGGGATGTTACGAGGTGTAGCTTTATACTTTTTGTCGACGTTTCAGCACAACATATCTATTCCATTTTTGAGGTTCAAACAGTCTCTAGACCCTTAACATTTGAAGATGGGACCAATAGACTGTCCCGAAACGTCGGTAACCAACTAACAACCTATGCTGCGTAACATCCTAGACCAGCGAAGGCTTGGCATATTTTGGCTACCGTAGCTCTCATTACAAACACAGTTGCTTCTCTTTACTGTGATTATAAATAAAGCGATTCATTATTATTATTATTATTATTATTATTATTAGTATTATTATTGTCAAGTGAATGCGTCATAAATAGAGCGATATCTCTGTCAGTGTCACATTCATCTGTGTGGTGGACAGACTGACTCTCAGTTGCCAACACAGTGGCCATTCGTTGCTGTCAGAACACATAAACATAGCGCGCAATAGAAATTAACCAACCGTAACCATGTGTTTTGTGTTGTTTGGAAGCTGTATTTGTACGGAAAGTTGCTGTCTGTTGAGGGGCGGTGAAGGGGAGTTTGACGCCACATAACAACTCAGCAGGAAAGTTGCGATTGTGTCTAGTTTACGTGGAAATAGGGCATAACTTGCAAATGTATTTCCGTTTATAAATTTTATTTCTATATGACTGCAGTGAAGTTGAAAATGAAACAAAAAGCGATATGAAGACCGTAACATTTGAAGCATTTGCGTTTTTTATTTGAAATATTGTGTGGAGTGCGTTTACTAGTGCGGAATAATTTTTCGTTGTCACATTGTTATATCCGTGTGATAGGAAAATGACACTTTATCACTTCATGTTAGATTTTCCTAGGCATTACCAACCATCGACTTCATATTTGTAGTTCTACTGAGTGAAACCTTTTAATTGTCTCCGATTTCTCAGTGTAATTCTTTGCTCGAAAATGAGCTATTTAATTGTGCTCTGTAGTCGACAATAATTGACTCCTTAAATCCTGGAATTTGCACAGATAGTGTTCGGATGTTCAGTTCCTACGTCATCTAAAACACAGGAAGTGTCCATTTTAAAGAAAAATCGACTGGAAAGTGTTCAAAAAATAATCGTTACTTGTTTTTAAAATCATGAAGCACGTCGATGAGTGCCTTAATATTAATGCAGATGGTGCATATAATTACTGACGGGAGAACTTATTCGGTATAGCGACTGGATACGGGTGGACGGCCCGGAGTTCGAACCTTTGTAGGGGCAAGAAATTTTAACTTCTGCAGAACCAGTCAGGCCGGCATGGAACAGCTTGGATCCCAGTGGACGAATTTTTATGAAATTTGACACAGTATTTTTTCGAAAATTTGTCGAGAAAAGTCAAGTTTCATTAAAATCTAACAAGAATGACGAGTACATTATATGAAGACCTATATACGTTTATGATAACATTTCGTTCAATTCACCTTAGAATGAGAAATATTTTAGACAAAAATTGTAGAGAAAATCAGAACATCTTTTATGTTCAGGAACGTTTTTCCGAAAACCGTGCCGTTTGTGAGATAACGTGGAAAAATATATTACAGCCAGACAGACCACAGGGACGGAAATATAACACGGCGCATGCGCATTGCATGTTGGGTAACAGTTTACAGACTCACATACGTACACACACACACACACACACACACACACACACACACACACACACACACACACACACACACAGATGCAATACTTATTGCTTTTCCACGGCAAGAATGGTTTCTCAAACGCGCCTCGATGTCACGTTTACATGTACATTGCTTGCCTTGTTGAGAAACGTAACGTCATTTAAAAAGAAATTAAAAGCAGGACTAAAAAACCTACTTGCTATTGCATAGACTTCTATTCCTCTCTTCTGTTACTCTGAATGTTACTGTACTTTACAGTTGTAAAGGGTTTATTATATAACCCTTTAAAGCGTAATGGTTACTATGTGTACCACAAAACTTAACATACAAAAATTCTACATTATGCCAACGAAGTGTATTTATGTGTGTTGTAAATATATCAAAACAAACGGCGATTTTTTCCTTATACAGCATTAACTGATTGGTTTCTTGTAACCGAGAGCGAGAGTGCCTACTGCGCGGTACGAGCTGAAACTATAAATGCAAACGTGTTAAATTTTCGACTTTAAAGGGTTAGATACGAAATCATTGTCCGTTAATGCCAGTCGAATATAGCGGTATAACCCCAAATACCTCCATCGCCTCATTTTTTTTATAAACACTGATATAAAAAGAATGTTCCGCATGCAGTGTGTAGATACGTTTAAGGTCTGTCTCCGTACAAATTGCACATATCTCCAGTTGTGTAATATTTATCTGCGTAAAACCCGAAATCAATTGGAAATTTTCACAGATCCTCTGTCTTCTTATTTTACAGCGTACAAAATAAACATATTAAACAATAACGTTTTTAAGAATTATTGTTATGGCAACGCACCACAAAACAAGGGCCAACTGGTGTTGCTTCTAGCTCAAATTTCGCGCGACCGTCGTGTTAATTATTATAGAATTGGATTGTTTTCGAATGGCATGTCGCCTGTAGATATTTTGTTGTAAATTTGTCAAAGCTTGATACCTCGAAGAGAGGGGCAAGGAAGAAACACACACCCACAAAAAATATGTTGAGCTTACAGGCGTTTAACCATTTAAAGACTAACGGTTGCTATACGAACCATCAGGTTTAATATTCAACAGTTCCACCTTCTGTCCGCAGAGTGCATTTGTGTGTTTGTACGTATCGCAGAACAAACAGCGATTTTTTCTTATACAGCGTCAACTGATTGGTTTTTGTAACCGTAAGGGAGAGGGTTTACTGCGCGGTACGACCTGCGTATTTAAATAAAATGAATTACGTTTCGTTCTTAAAGGGTTAATTTCCTTTAGGAAAAAAGTAAAGCAATTTTGGATATTCACTTTATTGTGAATGTTCTAGAAATAGTACAAAGGTAAAGGTTCACCCAATAACAGGCCCTGAGGGCCCCCCAGGGGGAGTAGAAGTATAGCTCTACCCGTTCGTGAGCCTCAGCACGAGGAGGGGATGGAGTGGCTAGCCCCAGGCCCCGGCCGCTTTAACCCCGGGAAAGAGACCCGGTACCCATTGTACAGGAGGCTGGGTGGGCCCCAGGGCCGTTCTGGACAGGTGCGGAAAATCTCGCCTCAACCGGGGTTCGATCCTCGGACCGTCCAGCCCGTAGCGAGTCGCTATATCGACTACGCTATCCCGGCCCACAGAAATAGTACAGTATGCTTAAATTCACACGTATTATCGAAATTCAGTTTGATGTTGAGATCTGCTGTCAAATTTCCAGCCCTAAGGCCAAAGACACGTAAGATGCTACTTCAGCCTAAGGTGAGCTAAATCCTGTTGCTGAAGAATACGAATGGAAGCTTGCACTTTCTATATACCATATATAACGTAGTTGAAAAATAAAGGTATAGAAGCGAGAAAACAAATAGGATATAAAAGAGAGAAGAAAAGGATAAAATGTGACGGAAAGAAAAGAAATATTGGCAGTGTTGGAAGAATTTTTTCCACTAAAAGTTAGACCACCTCACAGCATTTCATTCCCCCTTGTAGCGCCTGGCTGCCAGTGTGAACGTTTCAACAGAACGGGTCAGTGAACGATTTTGCGTGCGTGTTACTTCAGCCCAGTGGCGATGTGTGGGCGTCAATTCAGAATTTTGCTGCTTGCTGCGTAGAGTTACTAATATCAGCTGATTTATCAGCAGGTAAACCAATACAGTCAAGTCTGCTACCTACATGGGTGTTTGGGTTATGCAAATTTATTTGTATCTGTTGTACACAACTGGACATGGGATTTGGAATTCTGGCTTTAACAGGAAGTAAGCACTTGTACTGTATGCATGTGAGAAACTCTAAGAGAATCAACAATTATGTTCGCCTCTCTATGGACCGTAAAAACACTTCCCGCACCGAAACAAACCCCAAAGCGTTCCAATGCATAATATGCAAGTCACGTCAAGGCAACTTCTTTCCTTTGCATGCATTGAAGTATTGTCTGCTTCTACTGTACAAAATCCCACAAAAATTCCATAACACTTCTACAATTAGGCCTACGTCTGCAATAACAGTCGAGTGGTTGAGATTACAACTTTCTCTGAACAGCGGAAGAAAACAGAACCTGAATTATCAAGATTTCTCTTTTCTGGGCTGTTACACCGCAAGCTTTAATGCATGGCTTGAAGAGTCGAACTATGAAGATGGTGGCAGAAGATTCCTCCGAAACATGGTGATATATACCGAACTTCACGGTGTCATACTCCAGATGATACTGCTCTTCACACCCAACCTCAAAGTAACCTAAAATCTTATGAAGCATGCGTCATTCTTCTAGTGATTTTCCGAAGACATTAAACATAGGTGTGCTGTGATATATGATATTGATTAAATACAATTGGTTTTCCACCTGGTGGTAGAGGTCCGTATACTTTTACACAAATAAAACAGAAGCGACAATATACATAAGGAGAAACAATAGACAAAAAGTACAAAAAGCAGGACAGGCAAAATAGAAAGCAAAACATACAGCACAATAAAACAAACATAAAACAAATAATAAAACATGCAACGAGCAATTAACATAGCAAAAAACCAAAAGACACAAAGCAAATGTCTGTCTTAATGTTTGAACATTAACAACATTTTCTTTGGTATGCCATTTTATTGTAAAAAAAGATGCAATTAAGTCAATTTTGTATTTAGACTAAATAATTGTTCAAAAGAAAAATCCACTCTTAAAAATTGTATAATTTCGTGATGGAAAATGTAATCATGTATTCGAGTGCTATTCAGTGCACAGATGTAAGGTTTGTTTTTTCAGTGTCCTGTCTGGTTGGCGTTGCTTCAGAAGATACCAAATTTGTGAAGTCGCAGCGCTTTTAATACAAGATTCACGTGTTAGAATGAATTCTGAATTGCAACAGGCCAGAAAGCTTAATTTGTGATAAGAGTTTAAAAAGAATAAACGAGCCTTACAATTCCGCTTGTAGATAAAAAAACACAACTTACTGTAAATGCTAGATCGAACATCGCCATTGGTGTCCGGTAGGATCCCTGTTTACCTCATTCTCGACATGGGCTAACTTGGCTGATGTGTTGTGGTTCAGCTTAGTTCTTACATACAAAATGCCAAGACAGAACCGCAAATTAAAAGACGGTTATTTTCACATAGTGTGTATAGGCCTATATCATTGATTATTCATCCCATTCTGGGCTACTGACAGCATCATTAAATCAACATAAAGCCAGAAATAACGTGCCGGAAAACTCAGTATGTTCCTTTCTGCGCTTGTGTTAACATGTTCTTGCTGTATTCTATTCATCGTTCTTCTCCGCACTCGACTGTCAACCTTATCTGTCACTCTCACGTCTCGCAGTAATTAAACCTAGCATCCCTCACGCTTGTAAGCGTGTAACCGTCAGATAGGCGTAATGAAGCTCGTCACTGCGTGCCAGTGTTAATATTGCACCAAGGAAAGGGTCACTTGCTTCTCCGTACAGTCACAAGTTTGATAGGCAGGCCATTATATCCCGAAATTGCCACATTGTTTGTCCCCTTATCGGCAATTTATTTAGACGTTTTTGATTTGTTTTTCCTGTTAATTCACGACTGGAAGATAAAGTGTGTCTGTCGTGAATACACGTTGCTAGCCTGGCCGAAATGCAGGACAAAACTACCAAATTTCATGACATACCTTGTTTTCAAATAATGTAGTCTAAACTGATTCCACGGATGTGGGGAGTTGTTGAAAGGCTAACAGTTACGCGGCTATGAAAGGAATTCCCGTGTTTTATGAAGCCCGAACGTTTATTACTATATTTACAAGAGACTGAACACCTATTTATTCCGATCCTGATTAATGCAGTCCACGCTTTTGCATCCTGCAAGTATTTCCTTAAGATTAATTTTAGTAAGATACTTTAACCAACGTCAGGTTTTTGAAGTGACATTTTTCCGTCAGAGTTTTCAACATCACTTTATCCTCAGCTAGGGCATGCGCATTGAGAACAATATTATAAAAACCATCTCTTAGTACAACATATGGTATCATGGCACTAACACAGTCCATTCACGTATTGCTGATATGAATCTCTTATGCCAAAAATCCTTTTCTTAATTGATTACTCATACGCCCTTTTCCGCAAACAATTATAATTCTCTTCTGTTCAGTGTTACCCAAAGAGACTATAAACCCTTGACTGAATCAGGTGTGTGTTCCCAGTTTCAGTTATCTTCAGGTTGCTCTATAATGGAATATGCTCCGGCCCTTATTATCACAACTTTAGCAAAAATATCTTCCATCATTTCTCTGAAATACTGTCTGCAATATTTAGCTTTACTCTGTGAAATTAAAGAAAGCGATGCACGCTTCGTAATTCTAAGTAAGTGCTTACAGAATCGTGCAATCGCTATTAAAAGAGGCAAAGAAAAATCTACATTACTTACGAGAGGACTACAGAATACATTTTTTACTGAAGAGAATTTAGAAATTATGTGAGTGATGCCGCTTTACTTAACAGACATCTTCAGAATAGCGCGATCCACTCAGAAGCGTACCCGAAGGAATACCAAACATAGTCCCCAATGAAAATTTAACGCAACCTTTAAGTATTCTCCAGTTCTCTAAATACCTCTATCAGTTACCTTGACCATGTTTAAGAGACGTGTTTTGAGATAAAATTAGTGTACGGCTTTACAAATGTGAAGGATGATTTCCGTTTAAATAAGATACACAAATTTATTTCCTAGCTCAAAATAAGGTACATTTATTTATGTCGTAATTGTGGTTATCAAAATCACAAAATATGTGTTAATTTTTCTTTGCCTGATCATGCAATACATATAGTAAGCACTTTCTTTAGACCTTTGAATATACCACTTCTTAGATGTCACATGTAGTTTACTGAAGTCCAGCAGGATTACACGATATGTGCTACTTCCCTTATATTCATAATGTAGATCTGTACTAAGAAAAACGAGATTCGAAATCATTTTTAATATTGGATATTCCGTCGTGTTTATGAAAGCCAATAAATTAAAAACGCCATAAAAAGGATTTTAATTTGTTGAAAAACGATACTTTTTTAAAAAATGCAACATGTTCTGACCTTGATCGGCCATCATCAGGTTTTGTACAGAAATACAAAAATATGTGAAATGGGTAGTTTCCAGTCTGGATATCGAGCCCACCTACTCTTCTGTTCCACTAGGAAAAGGTGCCTGGGGCTCTCAGAGGTTAAAAATGATCACAGCTCCACCTCCATTCTCACACAGAGCTTATAATTTGAACAAGGACAACTTTATCTTTTATATTTACTGTGTTTTCTTAGGAAGATGTGTTCAGGAATAAAATGAAACCTTTGAGCTTAAATCAGTAACAGTGAAGAACGACGATAATGGGAGGTGCGAGAAGTGAGTGACAGATTTCTTGCGACGAAGCAAAACATTTTACGGCTCTAAAATTTTCCAGGCAGGAACCAATCATTCTTTTGATAGAGTTAGTAAAATGCTCGGACATGAAGAAGATACGGCGACGGGAGGTGGATTGCACGCTGCAAAGTTGAGAATTTGGTAACTCATTGCAATATTTTGATATTTCCATTGGGAGGAGACCATTGGTCATCACGATGCTGAGTCGCTGTCTTTATAATTTTGCAGACAGGTTTATTATTTAACAACGAAAAAAATATTTTTGTGCCTCAGCTTAATTTCCACTTGCATGATGTCTGGAAGACAGACTTACGAATAATGTAAGCGTATTTCATATGTGGTGTTTATAGTATTACGGAGTAATACGCCGGGTTCATTAATAGTTGGTTATAGTTTTGCGGATGGGCCTCCTGTTTTCACTACCATTTAAAAATCGCCACTGTGTCACAGTCCAGAAAACTGTAATCATCAATAATGATGTGAACACATCAAATGACGTAATAATTCTCCATGGGAAATCCCCTTTTAATTATGGGGTCACGTGGACTACTTTTCGAAAGCTGGAAAAGAAGTTACGTGATTCAAGGGCAGATAATAGTCACATCTCTTAATTTCCGAGCGTCAGGGAAAAGTCATGAAGAAAATGAGGGATGAGATGGTGGCAGATGTCCACGAAAATTTATTGAGTGATGGGTTTGTGAAAATCGGCAGAATAAATGCCACACTTTATTTAGGAGCGTAAATAAATTTATATCCATATTTTCCACAGTTATTGTCTGATTCTGGTGAAGTTCGGCATAAGATATCTGAATATAATGTTATTGGCATAGAAACACTCATGAAGATCGGCGCAGGGAAGATTATACTTTTTATAAGTGTAAACGAAATTACATTTACGCGTGTGCCGTGAAAATCCATGGCATTTAGAAAGTAAAGACTGCGTCAGGAAAATCTATGTGCTACGTTATGGGTACCTCACTTGCAATACTTCTATGGTGTACAACAGGTTTTTGCCGCGTCAGATGTAATAATGAGTAGAATCAGACTGAATAATAGAAATCTCTGCAGGGAGTAATACAGTTCCCTGCAGGACACCAAGTACCAACCAAAGAGTAAAATTTATGCAATTTAAAACAGGTATGAAGCTTTAAGAAAAGTGAAAAAATAAGTAATTTAGAAGTGAATTTATATTTATATTTTATTTCAGTGTCCGTACGAGATTAAAAACACCGTTTAACTCATCGCGCATGAGTGCACAAACCTTTGTAGACAGAATAATGCTCAGAGCAGGAATAGAATGCATAATCTGAGTACACAATCTCTTTACAAGGAAACATGAGTTTACTCCTTAAAAAATGGTAACTTTGTTCGCTGCCCGATTCAACATTAAACACTCTGAACTTTTGTCTGCAGAATATCTTTTTTCATAAACTTTCATGATAAACAACGACACTTTGCCAAAGCAACTTTAATATTTATTGATGAAAACGCACTCTGTTCTGAGTGAGACAGAAATTTAATATTTAAATTTTAGGTCTAATAAAATTAACTTTGTGCTTCAAAAAAATTGGGTTACAACTATTATTCTAAAAGTTAAAATTACAATGAACTCAGAAAGCGTATTTTACACATAATAAACCTAACTAATTGTACAGAAGTTTGTGTTCTGAAGCGTTAACTTAATTTTTGGATCGTATGTCTTTTGTCTTGCTCAGTACCATTGTTAAAGCCCCTAACAATGCGAATGAAAGCTGTGTATATCGCTCCTTCAACACTCTCTATTCAGCTCCATTTCTAGGCTCATAGGAACACAGTCAATGATAATTAAACGTCACTTTATATTTGAATAGACAGTACGTATCTCTAGATTTCTGGGTATGAGGCCATCTGAAGTCATGCCCGTGCAACGGATATATTCCCCGTAAGATATTGAGAAACTGAATCGTGCGGGAGGACGCAATATTACAGATATTTCTGAAGGCGCATTAATGCTTATTGCTGCCCGCTTTTTGGTAGCAGAAACAAAGGGACCGCATCCAGAACCGTCTTACGATGAACTTGTAAACAGAAGTGATGATTTTCAAGACATCTGTATTTATTTGCATAAAATTTAGCTGAAATAAACTTGAAGAAGAGGGAAAAGGAATGCACGCAGTTTTTTTTTGGAAGTTCTGTAAAAAGATCGTGAAACTAGACACAAATGGGAGGATAGTGTTAAAATAAGTCGTAAAGCGAGTATGGGATAATGGCCTAAGCTGACGTACCTTGGCATTATGTCCAGTGACATTCCGTCGTGAACGCTGTGAAGAGATCTGGGATTCACTTAAGGGTGAGGAATTTTTGACAAGCTGAAATATGCTTTACTTTATCGAGAAGGAATTTCTTCCTTGCAGTTATTCCCACTACTAATTATTATGGTCCAATCTGCAATTTATCGACACTATGCCAATCCGTCAAGTAAAACGGCCATTACTTCAGTTATTATTATATAATAACGAGAAAAGCGAAGAAATTTTATTATATTCTGTACCTTTAAAATATACAATTTATTACATAAATATTTAAAGATTGTGGATGTTGTGTAGAAAAAATCTAATATCCAGCCAACATCAGTGGCCTTTGGGCCTAAGGCGTAGGTCTGAAGCCGCTCGAATGCTGGAACCACAGTTTCGAATCCCACTGAGGGCACGGAAGCTCATCCCTTGTGTCTGTTGCGTATTGTGTAGGTAGCAACCTCTGCGGCGAGCCGATCACTCCTTCAGAGGAGTCCTACCGTGTGTCTGCGTTTAGTGTGTGTGTGTGTGTGTGTTTGTGTCTGAATGTTTGTGGCTAGAAGCCTCTAAAACAAGGCTAGAATGCGAGATTGGCGGGAATCCGTGATTTGATGTTTTCAGACGGGTGTAACTAAAGTACCGGCTTCTGGGACATTGAGCAATATAAAGTGGTGCATGAAGAGTTACTTCTCATACTGCTTGTCGCTGAAGATAAAAGATCCTTCGATTCTTCGAAGCGGTAGTAAGGGTTTATGAATCAACAGAGCGTAAAATCGCTGAAGACCTGAATCTTCCGATGAGAGAATTAATACATCATTAAAGCCTAAAATTCATCCGGTAATATATAATGATGTATAGGAAACAAACTGCTTTAGGACTATTTAAGTCCTAGGGGACATCTTATACGACAAGAGTGCATAAATCCCTGGCGTCCCATCGCCTGAGAGACTAATATTTTTGTCTAATACTTTAATCTAATATTTTCAGCATAATTATAACCGTTTTTCCCGACTTATGAAAATGTGTGTCAGTTCACATGCACCGAATAAAAAACGCCAGATAAGGGTAATGTTCGCAGGTCACTGGAGAGTTTTAGGTTCTCAGTATGGAACAGCTACGTGTCATCGTTTTGGTGCCTATAATTTGCAGGTGGCTTCGAAATTTTTGGAAAACTTGAGGAACCCTCATGTATTTGAACACTTTTTATCTTCAGCAATACCTCTGCGAGGGTGTCAAATGTCGCAAACTGCTCCCAGTAACAAAGACCCATCTGTTAATGTTCCCTGGGAAAGCACTGGTGTTTTAAGATTCACACGAAAAAGATAAATATACTTCGCGGCAAAATGCAGGTTTCTGTGTAAATGAATCCGTTAGTACAGTAAGTGAGGTGGCTAAGGTTCATCACAGGCAGCGTAGGGCAAAGCTACAGATAAAAACACAGAATTATAAGATAAGTAGATGTACGGTGAGGCAGAAGGGAAGTGCATGTAAAAATAAGGAACTAAAGCTTTCAATTGTGATGTTACTTACTGGAAAAAAAATCGTTCCTGCAGAAAAAATAAATACGTGGATATGTTATACATACAGAAGACCAACGTTCCCTCTAAGCTGCGCGGGTGCGCGGCCGCGCAGTAGTTGAAATGCTCCCGCGCACAATAAATTTTTGCCGCGAAGATGCAGTATTTCAATTTTCATTTTAAACATTCTTGTTATGCATATTACAAGAAAATTTTGAAGTGCCGCGCAGTCGTCAGGTCGTGTAAAAATTTTCTGTTCAGAGTAATAGCAGGTCCGTGAAGCTATAAAAAAGATTAGAGGGAACGTTGCAGAAGACCAAGTTACGACCAAAAATAAATGAATGGTATATTTTGTACTGTAAGTGCACTACATTAAAAACAAATTACCACTACAATGGAGAGAAATAATGCAAATTAACTAGATATTGACAATTCTAAATGCTCTAAATACGCAGTAGTGATATTCATGTGCCCATCATGGATGCTGAGTACAGTTAATCGTTTCAAGGCTAGTGATGTTACTACCTGCCGTCACTTCAAGAAACTGCATTTCTCCACACAGTATGTGTTTACGTTTCATATCGTTATTATTATTATTATTATTATTTAACTGTAAATGGGTTTGTACCCAGTGGCAGTGGTACTACAATAAGACACAACACACAAAATAACACAAATCGTACAAAATAACACACCACACTAAAAACACAGTACACACAATTACAAAAACAATAAAGGACACGTACTACACACAATAAATACAATTACAAAACAAATACAATTCTAATACAAATACAATTACACTACAAATACAATAAAATATAAATACAATTACAATGCAAATACAATACACATACGTATACAATACAATTACATTAACCTAAAGTTGATGAATTATGAGAACAGACATAGATTCCACCCCCAAACAGCGTTAACTGAGGGTCTGTATGTAGGACATGGACTGTTTTCTTGAGGTAGGGATTGAATTTTAATATGCAATATTGATGAATGCCGGTTTTCAAAGGGTTAATCTAATAAGATACAAGCTTCAGTACTGGCTGACTTTTATTGGCTCTTTTGTATTTTATATGATTTTAATAATTTTAATTCAATTAATTGTTTCACTTAATGAAAGACATTATAACACGAGCATAAATACGGGTGAAAAAGAGGTGTCTATATACTTTTTATTTGTAATAATAAGTAGCTTTTGTATACATAATTACTTTTTACGTCCGTTCGTGTTGTTATCCCTGTCATTAAAATATTAAATACATACTGGCTAAACCATACATGAGCCTTTATGAAAATGCACTGTAGATGACTCACGTAAAGGCGTCGAAATACTTTCTTCCATGTTAGTGAGTGATTTTTGTTGAAAGTATAAAGGCTGTTGCTTTTGACGAACGAAAGTTAATAACATTTTCCAAAACGCTGTTTTGGAAAATGTTAGCGAAGGTCCTAACATGGTGTTTCTAAGGGCAGTTTACAAATAATCGTCTGTAAGGATTTAGGGATATCATGAAAAACCTCAGAGTAATTTTTAGGCCAGTAGTTCCTCAGATCGAATACAAGACAGGCGACTAAACTTACGGTGTGGTGTGCAAGGCCTCTAGTATATGGTGATTGTGGGTTAACTTGCTGAGATGCATGTCATGTGAACTTAAAATGTACACTTTTTAACATTAAGCATATCTGTGTATGAAAATCCTCTGAAGTCCTGGTGCGTACGAACATAAAAAGAACGTTTGATAAACAAATTTACTTCTGCATTTGAAGTCTCTTTGTAAAGAGAGACTTATATATACGAATGCTTTGAATTTCTTAGAACAAAATTAAAACGTTTGAACGTATTTACACACGTGTGTCTTATTGCAGGTACACAGAACTCGTGCCTTTACCTGGAAAGATACGTACTTGAGACATAAAGCAAAATACACATTCAAAGACAAAGACCTTCTATGATACATAGATATGGGTTAGGTTGCGTTTACCTTAGCTTACAGACTCCGAATAGAATGTGGTCGCATTACATTCAGGGCAGGGTTTCAGTTGTTGGCTGTGGGTGTTTCGCTTACAGCCCTGGAGCCTTTGACAGCTAATGTAACGTTTAGAAGGCACTTACGTGCTGTGACAGAGAGCCTTTAGGTTACTTGAGCTTCGTGCTTTAACAATGATACAGTGTGGACAGTCTGTATACCATACAATCTAAAACTGTACAGAAACATTTAAAACGGCTTTCAACAGAAGGAAGTGTGAATGTTAAGCTAAGTTCCTTGCTGTTTATTTTTTCTTTTAAAAAAGAAGAAGGTGTTTAAAATTTTACTGCAAGACATAAACAAAACTAATCTGAGATTAAAACGGTGTGTTGAGAAGCGAAATACACACTGCAGAGAAGTTTGTGTACATATACACTGGAGAATGTGGAATATATGAGCTCTTTGGGTAGAATAATAACAAACGATGGACCATGTACATGTGACATTAAATCCAGAACTGCTATGGCAAAAGGAGCACTGAAGAAGAGGAAGGCTCTTTCCACCAGCCCAATGGACTTAAATTTAAGGAAGAGACTACTGAAATGTTAAATTTGGAACATAGCGTCCTGTCGTGCTGAAACTTGGACAGGTGGTTCAGAAGTTCCTGGAAAATTCTGAAATGTGATGCTGGAGAAGGATGAAGAAGATAAGTTGTACCGATCGTGTGAGAAATAAAGAAGCATTACACAGAGTTAAGTAGAAGAGGAGTATCCTGCATACGATGAAAAGAAGGAAGGCTAACCGGATTGATCACATCTTGCGTAGGAACTGTCTTCTCAAACACGTTATTTAAGAAAAGACAGAAGTGACTGGAAGGTGAGGAAGAGATGTAAGCAGCTACTGTATGACCTTAAGGAAACGAGGATACTGAAAATTGACAGAGGAAGCACTAGATGACAGTCTGTGGAGAACTGGCGTTGGAAGAGGCCGTGGACCTCCCTCATGACATGCTAAAGAAGGAATGACAGTTGGGTCGTCCAGTTTAAGTTTTCCCTAAGCAGTCTACGACCAGTTGCTTTACAAAATTTTAAAGTAGGCAAAAGACGCCTGTACATGTTTTGCTACTAATACCACCTTTCATATGTGTGTGTGTGTGTGTGTGTGTGTGTGTGTGCGCGCGCGCGCGCGCGCATGCATACATACATGTATACATACATACATACATACATAAATAGATACATACATACATACATACATACATACATACATACATACATACATACATACATACATACATACATACATACATACATACATACATACATACACGCATACACCCCGTCACTAGGGCTTTGATGCTCGACCTTTCGAGACAGCGTGTTGATCCTGAAACGTCGGGTGGCAGTCACCCAAAGACGCGGCGTTTTATCTCAGAAGAATGAAAATCTCAATAACCAGTTATGGTTGCTGAAGTATATACTTTATTATGGGAGTCATATGACGCATACCCTCTGACCTTAAAAGGCAGGGTTTATATTTTTAAAGCACGTTATAGGGAGAGTGGGTGACGCTGTGCGTAAGGGGTTATCATGTTCCTTCCATCTAGGATTAGGCATTCCAAAACTTGGTGAAAAGTAAACATTATACAACTCCTACGCGAGCTTTTTTTCCTCATTTTACAGTGTTCTCCATTTGCTTTTTACTTACGTCTCTCAGTTTCAAATATTTCCTCTAGCACACTGTTTTCAAACATTATAATTTTCTTTTATTTCCTCAATTTGAGAGACCAAGGCTTACACGCACATAACGTGCCTTCAAGTTATTTGGATCACTTTTTAAAAGACAAAACAAATCAGTCCGACCGAATGCCAAATGTGTGGTCCAAAGCTGCAAAGTTGAGTGTGGTTAATTTTTTTTGTTTTGTAAAAATTTATTTAGTATTCACATAAATACCTATGCAATTTCAGCAGACGTTTGTAACTGAATCTGAAATATAAAATGTTTTAAGGAAGTAGTTTATGTAAACATGCATCGCGTTGTTTCTACGTTAATAAATTTCTTCAAAAGCACTTAAATTCAGTAGCTTTAAAAGTTATGTACTAAGACACCAAACTGGATGTAATAGCAATACAATGTATGTATGTATCGGTGCTGTACTTGAAAGAGTTTCGCTTTGAATTCTTCCGGCAAAGGGGAAAACACAATAGCGAATTAATCACGCGTAGCTGTTGTTCTCGTTTAACAAAATTCCTAACTGCTTACTCCTCTGATTGCTGTGTCTGGTTTCGACTGGACAATGAGCAGTTGTCTTATCCTTTCTTCAGAATACGTCATATGATATTTCTCAGGGAAAATTTTCCTCTATGACTCCGTTTTCATGTAAGACAAAGGAGTGAGATTAGGGAATCTGGCATACCGCCAGTGAATTACTCAGCATGGAAACCTTGGATATACCACGTATATTTGTAAACACAGAGCTTTATAAATTCAGAACTTGGGGAAAAATAGGGTAGATTAGCAAGTGCTACTCTTTTATACACGTGGACTTTAGCGAAACTAAATTAATTTACCTGTAAATACAATCGCTCAGGATAGGGACAGGTGGAGTGCTATTGTGAATGCTGTAATGAACCTCCGAGTTCCATAAAATGCGGGGAATGACTTGACTAGCTGAGAAACTGTTAGCTTCTCAACAAGGCCTCTGCTCCATGGAGTTACTTAGTTAGTTAGTTAGTTAGTTAGTTAGTTAGTTAGTTAGTACAGTCGTTACCATACAGATTCAGACATAAATCTGGGTTGTCATTTTATTGTGTGCTCAAGTACATATACCTGGTCTGTGGCGGACGCTTGTAGACACGGTAAAGAACCTCTGGTTTTAATACTGCACAGGGAATTTCATGAGTGTCGGACGGAATGCTAGTGTCTTATGAAGGACTCTGACCCACGGAAATCGTGACTTAGAACGAGCACGTACCTTTCACTTGTACGGTTTCATTTTAAATCTTGTCGAATATTGCACGTCACGTGCAGAGCTACACATATGGAATGTTTCTTTATGAATCTGTAACACCTACATGAAAGGTTTCTTGTCTGCTTATAGAACTGCCTATACTCTGGGCATGATATAAATATTTTATTACCAAAGAATATTGAAGCTTTAAGTGAGAGTGTTAGCTACATATGCCACACATATCCACATCAAAGGAAATGCATTTTGCACTCAAGTGGAATTTGTGTGTTTCGTATAATTCTCTCGATAAATGGAAATATTCCCCTCCTACAGAATTAGTGGGCTGAATTTTGTTACAGAAACTTAGTGTTGTTTATTGTGGGATAGAGAATGAGTTTTTAAATAATGGAGAAATATCAGGTTCAAAAGTTGAATGCGATCTCTAATTCTACTAACCCCTACTAAGTGTAAATGACAAAGATCAATATTTAAATTTATTGAGTGTTATTAACTAACATTTTCTCCTTCGTGCTTTCCTTGTATTTTTACAAGTTGCGTTTAGTAGGTTGATTGTGATAATTTTATTTTAGTTTTATATCTTTCAGAAGAAAACACGATCTGAAATACGCACCGTAATTTTATAGCTACAAAGACTAGCGTTAAAGAGTATAGTCTTCTGAGATGTTATGTCGTTTTGTTTAATACACAGTATTTCTTTTTATGTAAGAAGCCTCCCTTCGTATTCAGGCTAAACAGTGAGCTTCCGGAGAGGACAGAAACATAGTAGAACGAAGGCAACAGCATTTAAAGCGACTCAGTGGGCAACTAGGTTACAACCACTTGACCTACAGTGTGAATGGAGCCAATGGAAGATTGGCATTTAAAGGGCCGATATGTTATTTATAAGAAAATGTAGAAAAGGGACTATGATCATCCTTTAGGCCTTTCAGTGCTAATTCATTCTATCATAGGGGAATATCTCACTTTTTGTGTAGGGTACGAGTATCCCTTTTATCGTGTGTGTACATGGCACCTGTCATGGGATGTGCTGGTGAATACAATTTCCTATGTGATGCCGTAGTCAGGGACAAGTTAAAAAGGACACCTAGTGCATTTCTGTGGCAATCTACAAAGATGAATTCTTATAAATTTACAAATGGAGGTTTCAGTTTTTTACATTACACACCAAGCGAATGAAGAATAATAAGGATCTGTTTTAAACCTCTAAAATGAAAAGTGCTAATAATATTATTTTTGCTAGTTTTCAGATTATTACAGCGGTGTTGCTGAAGGTTCAAATTTTGTGGGATGTTATGCTGTGTCAGTTGTTATGCTGTGTCAGTTGGTAAACTGATATCGATGTTTCAAGTCATATTGCCTTCGAAACATCTGTAACTGTTAACCAATCGACACAACAAGACATGCCAAAAAATATGAATCTAAAATATTCTTATTTGCATCCGAACACAAACGAAGCACCCAAGCACAATTCAATGAATGAACAATGCATCAAATAATGCAAAGTAATTATGAAGTTTTAGGAGATAGGAGGTTCTCCCAGAAGTGCTGCTAACGATTCAGATATCTTGGAATATTAGGGTGTGTCGCCTGATGTGTAGTTACCGTCGATTCGAAAGGTGGTATTGTCTTGTTCCTCATTTCAAGCCGTCCAAGAAGAGGACGTGAATTGCTTGACCCTGAAGAAGGTAATGTTAATGTGATTTTTAAGCTGTCGACACGGCGTAACATCCCAGAAAACTTAAATCTAAAACGTGATTTTATTACCATTTAGACGTAAATAAAGAACTCAAGTACATAGATAAAGAAAGAACAAAATATATCAAAGAATGCACTGTAATTATTAGGAGGAATGGAATGATTCTAACTTCTGCACTGTAGAAAAAATTCCATTTACGAATATAATTGAAGCATGTGGAATATTATGAGGATTTTCAGTGGTAGAAATCCTAGTGGCATGGTCGCTTTAAAAGTCGGAGGACATCAGCTGGGTCAAACAGAGCAGGCGAACCTGGTGCAGTGACTCGCTGTCACACTGCGAGGTAATAAAACGGATGGAATGCAACGGATACTCTGCCTGTCTCCAGGAGGACAAAAAGCCGTAAAATTTTTCCGCAAGGCCACTTGTCAACCATATTCAATAACATTCTTGTAGAAAGAACTGTAATTTAACGCTCTGAATCTGAAGAAAAAGCAATATGAAAATAGTTATATAGTCAGTGCTGCTCCGTATGAGAAAAAGGCGTTCCGTTATTTGAAGGTACGCAGGTTCTGCCCGCTTTTCCTTCCGATAGGTAAGTATTAAAGAAAATATAGCTTTGGCGTATTTGTGGAATGATACTTAATGGGGAAAATCGAAGTACTGACAAAAGAACCCTCATCCAGCGCCACTTGACCCGCAACAAATGTCATATTGACAGGTCCTGGATCAAATCTGGGTAGAAGACTAACAGCTTGAACCACGGTAGGGCCCTTTGAAGTCAGAAATTCCACTAAATTTTATTTAAAATTTCACTTTCTGTTTCACAATAAACATACATTCTTTACATTTATGTCGTCTGGGATGTTAACACCGTGTCGACTGGCGTGTTGTAGGATTTAGATACTCTCATTTTCGAGGCCTAAAATTACGCTTCTTGGACTGTTTGTACTGTGATGATAAAGGCGATACAGTCTTTCGAAAGTCTGTCAGTAATTACGGTAAACACGGTATAATATGTCAGAAGATATGAATTCTCTTTAACAGGGCCTTTATACTGCAGAGAAAAATTAGTTGAGGCTGTTTAAGAACGTAATGGCTGTTTATTGTGAGAGTCGCCCATGAATGCAGTGTGTGGACAAGAAGAAGAAGAAGAAGCGTAAACTGTTTTATTTAAAGACCCAGTTCGCACCGCACAGTAAACACTCTCATCTCGGTTACAAAGACAAATAATTTTATGTTATATAGGGCAAAAGTCGCTGTTTGTTGTGAGATATATACAAAATACACAAATTCAGTATGGGCAGAATGTACAGTTTTTGAGTGCTTAATATCTTATTGCATCGAGTAACCAGTAGGCTTTAAAGGGTTAAGGTTTATTAATGTTAGAGTGTGTGTTACATATATTTACGATTGTAGTTTGGAGGATTTAACAGAAAAGGATATTTCGATAGTAGGATTTAGGAAGGACTGAGTTATAATCTGTTGTTATTCTTCTTTTATTCTTGGAATGGGATGGGACTGAGTGCCTGGGTATTGCCACTGCCTATGGGCCTATTGCACCAGTCCCTGATGACAGAAAATATGTATGGAGCATGAGTAGAATGATAATTGACAAGCTAAAGGTAAAATATTCGGAGAAAAAACCTGTCCCAATGCTACTTTGTTTACCACAAATCATATATAAAGTCCTTGTAACTAGAACTTCCCCCATCCCCGCCAGCCGTGTGAAGCCGGCGACTTATCCCCTGGTATGTAAAATTTTTTTAAGAGCCATTTTGATACTATATTTCGTCCAATCCAAAGGGCCTTCAAGTGGCGTCATTTATCCACTCTTCCTACTCTGTAGTTTTTGTGTATTACTTACCTCTTCCACGCATGCTACGCGGTGCTTTATACCACCATTCTTGCTTTCTTGACACAAGTAGTATGTGGCGAACTTAACATTGTTGTTTGCACCATGTAAATTTATGGAGTTATTGTGTATAAGGTTACCCACATTAATGCACCATTTAATGTTTAACAAAAGTTGTTACAAGGTCATTTCATTCTCTGACATGTTTCGGTGAGGGTTACCAACATTAACAGAGAGAGTTTTTACACTGCAGGCTGGAACACCGCTGGTAACAAACAAAGCCCGTCTTGTTACGCGCACGCTGCAAAAGTCCACTTCACACCATTCAACCACATAAAGCACAGTAGACAATAGGTACGTTGTGGTGTTGAGATTAACGAGCCGCATAAAGGACGCATGGTAGAGGCAGGTAGGTGTCGTCCGGGAGTGTACAGGTACTTGGCGAGTTGTTCAAATCGTGAAGCTCCTAATTATAAAATTGTGTCTAAACCGCTCTCTCATTCCCCCTTTTAGAACTAATTTTCCACCCATCAGCCTGTTCTCATATAACTTCAGTATGTCAGAGTTACTGTCCTAGAGTATTTAGTTCTATTCCACTCACATGGACTAGACTGTCAATTGGTTAGTGTGAATGAGCGGGGGTATGTCTCCTTAACCTTTATCTTGCTAATGTGGAATATATGGTGAGCTGCTAATAATGCCAGCACCACTAATGTGTAATATTTGGTGACCTACATTTGGTAACGCTGAAAGGAGCCTCTTTGTCTCTCTCTCGGTCTCTCTGCACAATGTCTCAACACTGAATCAATCGTCATATCTGTGTGCACACACTTACTCGGCTACCAGCTAGGCCCTAGGCCCTTAAGGGCCTAGCTGGTAGCCGAGTAAGTGTGTGCACACAGATATGACATAGGACGTCTTTCACGATTGATTCAGTGTTGAGACATTGTGCAGAGAGACCGCGAGAGAGAGAGACAAAGAGGCTCCTTTCAGCGTTGCCAAATGTAGGTCACCAAATATTACACATTAGTGGTGCTGGCATTATTAGCAGCTCACCATATATTCCACATTAGCAGGATAAAGGTTAATTAGCCATTTCATCCTGGACCAAATATTTTCTTGCAATAATTATGGGTAGTATACTGCCAACGCAGTTTTATTTCCTAATAGATAACCGTAACTGTCGAAATTCGGGAGTTTACTCGGGCTTCTCAACCACAGAATTTTTCCACAGAAATTAGGGTAGGGCTTTGGCTTCGCACAGTTCCATTTTACCGGGAGGGGGTGTATGGCAATAGTATGAGTTTTTCTGGGAACACGTTGACTCACCACTTCTTACCCATGGTACCTTCAGTCACAGACTGGCAGCACTGGTTCAAGATAGTTTAATATTTAGCCTTGAAATGTGGTCTATACACGTTTCAAGGTATTACAGTCAATTTCAAATAAAACAAATAAAGGGAATATAATATCAACGTTATACAATGCCCCAATTGCCAAGTGCTCTTTGGGGCCGGAAGACTTATGCTATCTTTTTTCTTAAAGACTCAAAATGTACAGAATTTTGGAAATAATTTATAGCAAACTGAATGTAAATTTTCTTAAGTTCCTACATCCCATCACAGATTATCTTTCTTCACAACAGTAAACACACATTACCTGTGGAAAACTATAATATCAAAAATGGCTTCACCTTCATTATAGAAACCGCCTTTATATCACAAATAGATGTGTCTTTTTGGAAAGAGTGGTAACGTGCCCTTGGGCATATCTTATGGGGACCGTAATCGATCACAGATAAAAATCTAACAACTAGGAATTCCAATATAAAATGGCTGGTAGTAAATATCTTATCACTGGCAAAATAAATAAATACCAACTGTAACCAAATACTGTGCCAATAAGAGGGAAAATAAAAAAAACAGCAATTAATCATTCATTATGCCGTTGCCTGTGATATGACGCCATATAGTGTGGTATATATATATGTGCTTCAGTTCGGCAGAAAAAATATAGGCGTATTCAGAGCAGAAGGATAAGAACCAGCTGTTTCCACTCACAGAGTTAAGAGCGAGTAACTTCATTGGGAAGACAGAAGCAGCTCGTTTCTTAGAAAATTGTATAAGATAAAATGACAACAGTATTCCTAATACTGGCCGTTAATGCCTCTAATCTCACATACCCTCAGTGAATGTCATTTTGAGTAATTTGTTTTGCATTGACTTAGTCTTTTTCTTCTATTTTTGCAGTAGCTGACAGCAGTGTTTGTTTTCTTATTCCCTGAACTCGGCATTAATATTTCTTCTCACGTGTGCTGTTTCCGGTCAATTAGTAGAGTGCTGCTGAAAACGGGCTGAATGTATAAGGAAGCAACGGAAAGAAAACTTTTGGATCTACCTTCTGACATCTCCCTTGAGCCATTACGCTTCTCAATCGAGACTGCTTTCCTTATATTCTCCTCCAGGCGAGTAGCCACTCTCCATTGTTGGTAGTAATAATCACTTGGTCACTTACACTGCTGAAAAGACAGCCGATTGACCTAAGATGTGTGGGCTGGAGAGGAGCCTGTCTCTAGTGCTCGTACCGGCAATAGCTTCTCAACCTATAATAAGCGGAGCGAAATTCTTCATAGAATTTTGGGAGTTTACAACAGCGCATTGTGGGTTTTGTATGGCAGTTCTGTAACACAGAAACTGTCCAGGCATTTGCATTGCGTAATAAATGTTAATAGCATTGTGGCTAAAAGCTGGCAGAATATTAAACCTTTGAAGACGAAACGTATCTGTTTCATTTAAGGACTCAGTGCCTACCGCGCAGTAAACGCTATTCATCTCGGTTATAAAAAACAAGCTGTTAATATTGTATAAGGCAAAAGTCGCTGATTGTTTTGAGGTCTATACAAAACACACTGATGTGATGTGAGCAAAATGTAGATTTTTTGAATGTTAAACCGTGTGGTATGTAAAGTTACCGCTAGGTTTTAAAGAGTTAAGCCAATGTAGCGAAAGAAGAAAGGGCAAAGCTCGACACCACCATCCCCACCAAGAACCGGTGTTATTTCCGTGGCCGCGGTATGGGTTCACAGGCCTTGTAAGTATTCTGTTATTGCAGTAGCATCATAATTTTATACTCCAAGGCCATATGTATATATATATATATATGTCTACAGCAATTTTATATTGCTATTGTCGCAGTATTTTACAAGAGCAATGGTTATATTTTTGCTCATTCCTTTATTTAATGCGAAAAGTTCAAGGAGGATGAGAGAGGAGGGTCAAATATCAAGTAAGGTTGAAAAGAAAAGTACACGTATAGAGGTTTTTGGTGGGGAGAATAGAATGGAAGGGCGTGGAACAGATTCATCTGGCCCAGGATACGGCCATGTGGCAGGGTTTTTGGACATGACGATGAACGTTCGGGTTTCACAAAATTTAGCGAAATTTCTTGTGTGGCTGAGAGGCAGCTTCAGAAAAGGGATCTTCATATGAAATTAAGTAGTTACTCATTTATTTGTTTGGTTTTATTTACTTATTAAAGAGAGCTGTGCAGCTCAGTTCGTACAGTGGCTAGGCGGCGGGTTGTATGCTCAGATAATGGGATTTTGATTACCTATTGGGGAAGACTTCACAACCGCGTCAAGACAGTTTCTGTTGCCCATCAAGCGTCGTATCGGGTGAGTACCTGGATCATCTCCCTAGGGTTAAAGACCCTGGAGCTTATAAATGACTATATAACGACTAGTATCGAAGGTTAAGGAACGTTGCGTGTATACAACTACAAGGATTTCAAGGTTGAAAGGTGGGTTGAATTTTTACTTGTACCTTACTGGACGGAGTTATCAATAGCCTAGAATGTGAACATTATGTTTTATAGTGTCGAAACAGAGCATGTTCGGTGAATGGTGAATTTGAAGACGTGTCAAAGGAAGCGTTCCAGCTAAATTTGAAGGCACGTACGAATATTCGATAAATTGGGCTGCACGGTTGAATTGAAGTATGAAGACCAAGGTAGATGGTCTGTGAGCGAAGATTTGAATACGGGACCTCCTGAATAAGAAGCAAGGCTGCTACCCGCTTGACCGCCACGATCGGCTAATTTGTTTGCTCCCTGCCTTTGAATGACCATGTCATACGTTACCCTTTAGGTTCGTTGATACAAAAAGAACATTTTATTTTTATGGGAGCGAACATTTTCTTTTGAGTGGATAGCATTGCTGAAGTTAACTTACACTAAATCATTTTGATTCGATAGTACTTTTTATCATTCTAAACTGTGTCACATAGCAGAGTTATTATTCTGCTCTTCCTCCTCTTCCTTCTCTTCCTCCTACTCTTCTTCCTTTTTCTTTTCCACTTCCTCTGCCTCCTCCTCCTCCTCCTAATCCTGTATTTCGTATGTTTGATCAATGGCCTGTTCCGATTACACCATTATTTCGCCGACATTTTAATTCATTCGGAAGTCAACGTTTCATGTGGCAGGGATTTTAGCTCCCTGCATAACCCCTAATTCGGAAAGCTGGGGTGTTCCTGTAGAGTATTTTATCATGTAGCTGAATTGCCTTTATTGGGACTAGGAATGTCTGTCACGCGTTTCATACTGTTTTTTTTATTCCTACCCAAATTTTCAGGTTTAAGTTTCTGGTAATTTTCAGTGCACCTGCTCCTGTTTGCTGCATTACACTAGAGGGACAAGATTTAAACATTTGATGGCATCAATGTAAGTGCACTAATAGTTAAAATTCAAGAAAATACCAACAAATGCACTATATTGTAGTATAAAGTTTAACAATTAAAGTACTAGAATTCCCCCATTTTTCGACCTTTTATATGTCATTCTCAGGGACAGTACATCAGTAACTATAGAGCTAATCACGGAGTTTAGGCTGTTGTGGGATTGCCTATGAAGCCGTGTCATTTGGTAAATGGGTTTAGATGTTTTGAAGAGATTTGTTGGCCCCGTGATCGGGGAAAGAGAATAGAGGGAGAACCTTGGAGATGGAGGCAGAATTTTCTCCCATACCATGAATTCACATGCGGGTGCGGAAGTGCAGCTCCATGCATTCTTAACCTTGAAAATAAATGGTAATTCACTCCCCTACGGTCTTATGGTGTGACGATTTACCTTTACTTCTGAATGCATTAGTATGACATTGATATTACTGCAGCGTGAAATCTTCCATGCTCATGAAATCTTCCATTCTACACCCATTCCGACAATATTGCATGTTACCGTCTTATGGACCCCAGTGGCCGCGCGTTCTCGGGCGTAGGCCTGCGGCCGAGCTCTTCCTGGGATCGTGGGTTCGAATCCCACCGGGGACATGGATGTTTGTCTTGTACAGTGTTTGTGTTGTCAGGTAGAAGTCTCTGCGACGGGCCGATCCCTCGTCCAGATGAGTCCTACCGACTGTGGTGTGTGTCTGAGCGTGATCAAGTGCAAATAAACATCCTCGACGCCTACTGTGAATAGGTAGAAGAAGTATGGACTACGAAACGAAAAGAAACTGTCTCATGATATGTTTCTCCCATAAATTCATTTATAAATTTACCAGTGTTTTGCAGAAATCTGCAGCCTTCATCCCTGCATAAGAAAGAAGGAGATTTTTCCAAAAGAGTGGTAAATCTCTACCAGTATACACGGCGTCATATCCCAGAAAACAGTATCTTCATAGTCAGGCGTCAGAACCTCAAATATTATATATCCGCCAGATAACACTGTGTGCCTCTATCTGGCAAGGTTTTGCGGCCATTAGCTTGAGAAACATCATTTTAGAGGGCTCTTCGTATTGTACTGTAGAAGTATTGTTAGTGTTGGTTGAAGCAGACAGGATTAAGTCTCATTATCTTTGGAGCCGACATCTTAATGCCTGTCTGTCTGGCACGTGATGCCCCTCACTGTTCATTCGTTAATCCTTCTTCCGCCAAGCAACCTTATCTTGCGGTTTCCTACACATCAGAAATTCCCAAAGGACTCGAAAGAAACTTCTTTACAAAGGTAGTATTAGTGGATCAAAGGCCTTAGAGGCGTTTGGTCGGCGTGAGCTTGGAGGACGTCTTAAAAGTGAGACAAAGCGTTCTGAACAGAACTCTTAGAGCCTGTTGTCCTGCTTCGCAGTTTTCTATTCAATTACGATGTACATTCCTCTATTTTGAAGAGTCTGTTACTTAAATTTTTGGATATGAGCACAAAGTTTCACATAAATGCAAAAACTATGGCGTACCCAATGTTTAGGTATATTTATTTTCTATCACTTTGTTAAATTTTATATTCTTAGCCCAGTGCTTCTTTAGTTATCATGAACACACCGAAGGCTAAAGAGAATTTTCATAGGGCTGCCGTTTTCCTATTTCAGATCCTATAAAATTTCTACGTTACCTGACGTTAAATATTTTTAAATATCATTTCAGTACTGTAAAGAATGTGGCCCTACCCACACTTCTGACTAACTCCATGAAGCAGAGTGCTTCTTGAGAAGCGAACAAGTCCTCCGATAGTTAAGAATTTCACCGAATTTTATGGAAACCGGAAGTTCATTACCGCATTCAAAACAGACTGCCACCTGTTCCTATACTGAGCGAGATAAATCAGTCCACAGCCCCATCCCACTTCTTGAAGATCCAATTTAATATTATCTTCCCATCGACGCCCAGTTCTTCCAAGTGGTCTCCTTCCCTCAGGTCTTGACTCAACTGTGTAAATTTCACTACAGAAGATCTCCACGTCATGCAATCTGGCAATCGCTATTTTCGTAAAAATCAGTGGTTGAAAGCCACAAATTACTTAGGAGCCTTAACGAAATTTTGCCCTACTTTCTACATTTTGGTCCGATTTGGGTAAATTCAGTACAAGCTTTGCACAAAACACTTTAACGGATGACTATGATTTTCGCGAAAATCACAGCAGCCAAAACCATGCGTTACTCAAAAGCGTAAATGAATTTGTATCCATACTTCACATATTTTCGTCCGATATTGTTAAAATGCTGTGTAAGAGATTTGTAAATAATGATTTAGTCGGTATTGCGGTCTCCACCTTAGCCGTAAAAGTTACGTATCTAGGCTATTCGGTGTGATACTAATTTGAAAACTTGATGCAATATCCGTAACTATGCAAATGACCCAGTGGAAGGGTTGTTTGTGGAATGCGTATTTACAGATGGGAATTGCCGAATTCTCACGCTTAGATTTAAATGGAAACTTGTACTGTTTATAAGGTAAATTCAGTCACAAATACAAGAATATATTGACAAAAGTTGATAGCAAGCAGAATGCCTTAATGCCTGTATTAACGACACTGCTATTGCAGTACTGCATTTACGATTCTGTAGGTGGTGAAGATTTTTGTTGTAAGTTTCTGGGTTATGACGTCATGCAGTTTGAAAGGTGGATACTGACTTTTCGCTGGAATATTTACCGCCTACACGAAGCCGTAACCTATTTAAATAACGACCTAACACTGTAACTGCCGTAGTAGCAGTGTTTATATTAAAGCGATGAGAACTATTTTGTAGTCATGCAGGTACGAGGTACGACATCACTTAAGTCTTTCAGTTCCATGTCGAATTAAATTCGACAGCATTCTCAGCTGTACCAGGTGTACCTCAATTCGACAGCATTCTCCGCTGTACCAGGTGTATCTCAATTCGACACGTTATCTTACAATATTTTGTATTAGTTTTCCCTGAGCTTCTGTTATATGGATGTTGCTTTTAAATTTTGAAGATAAGAGATTTTGTGGAAAATTAATTTGGACCTGACAGTTGGAATTAACAAGGATAATATAGACCAAAAAGGGTTTAAAATCCCTTCTAAAGCCATATACATTTAGTAAGACAACAGAAAGGTTGTGTATGGCTGTATGGGTCAAGCTGCGACGAAGTGAGAATTTCTGGGAGCAGGGTGGCTATAAGCGTTGAAGTTAAAGGGGCAGGATGGAATGTCAGAATGAGGAGCTACGTAATTTGTATTTCTTATGACATATTGTCAAGATTATCAAAAAGAGAGCTCAGAGGAACGGGATGCGTAGAAAACATGTGTGAGTTCAGCAATAAGAACACAAATTCAGAAGGAGAACTTGAAAGGAGAAAGAATGTATCTTAAATTTGATTGATTAGATTTATCTGGCTCTGGACAGGACAGGCTGTTGTGGATGTGAGAGTGAAATTTTTATTTCTACCACGTATTAAATTAGGATAATTCCTTTTCTAGCGAGCGAGTAATGCTTCCTGTTTATCTCTTTATCAATTTATGTATTCTGTACTCTGTTATTTTGTTGTGGTTTATTTAGCTACACTGTAGGTATGTCAGGCTGTGTAGTGCTGAATTTAAAGATGATTAGAGAAAAATGAATAACATGAATGTGGAAGGAAGTGGTTTTGGCTTTATTTTAAGTACTATCGTAGCAGTTATTGGGATATATTTTGCAAATCTCGATCAGAATAACAGGTATGTATTTGAAATCGGGGCCTCTGGAACATGGAGCATGAATTGTGACCACGTAACCATAACGTAATCTTCATATATTGCATACCGGTGTGAGAATAACAATTAAATATAAGATAAAAACCGTCCTCACAACTTCAATATAGATTGTTATTTATAAAATAAAATACATTTATAAAGTAAATTTTATTTTATAAATAACAATCTATATTGATGTTGTGAGGACGGATTTTATCTTATATTTAAGCGTAACGTAAACTATACGCTTCATAAAACAGTGAAACTTTTCAGTCGTGAAAAGTTTCACTGTTTTATACACGCTGATGTTCAACCTGCAGACCGACCACTGTGCAGAAACCATTAAGTAAAAAAGCCTCAGTGCCCACAAAATTTCAGCCTGTATCTTTTGCAGTAATTATCACGTCTGTCTTGATGTTGTTTAGTAAGGTGGTGTGAGACAGCAGACCCTGCCTACCTGCTTACTGCATGGCGGAAGGCCTTATAAACATCTTATTAAAGAGCCTAAGACCTACGGATGATATAACAAGAGTTCCTCTTCTTTACACACCCAGCATGGAACCCTGGGATTGGCGGGGATGTTCAGGAGGAAGCACTAAATTTTGACGTAGACATTGTTGATGGTACAGCAGCAGCTTCTGCTACTCATCCACTCACCCATTCACCCACTCACCCACTCCAGTTCCTATGTCGTCAGCCAACAGACCTTTGTGGCTATCTTGAAGCGCTACGTAGCCTCTCACCTAGGTCGAGGACAAATAAAAGGGGTAACTAAAGCGAAACTAAGCGAAAGAGGAAGCAGTGGTGTCCAAAGTTCCCGTTATAAACTTTCATGTAAAGAATCTGAACAACTGTGGAAAACCTTATATTATATTGGAGGTTCCTACGCCTAGAATAGCAAGATTTGTGGTCTTCTGAGATGTGCTGCGATGTAGTTTGATTGGTATGTAATTTTAGATTCCTAACTCCATTGATTCTATGAAACTGAAAGTTGAATACAAATGCGGACAGAGAGAAGTTTGTTATTTTAAATTCTATAAAGGATTACCTTAAAAAGAATTACATATTTTTCAAAATCTATTACAATATGAACAAATAAAATGAATACCAGCCTTAACCCACCTACCTTTATTAGACAATACAGTCCATATATCTAATTAAGCGACACGTTTACTTGTTCATATCACAACGGGAAGTCATATGTACAAAATTATTACAATGTTTCAGGACCTTAAACTAAATGTACGTAATATCACATCCATCAAAATAATTCAGTGTGTCTGACACATTGTCTATGTAGGATATTGGAAACTTAGAGCTTGAGGGTGGCTATGAATAATGTTAGGTGAAAATCAGTCATTTGCTCTGAACAATAGAAATATGTTACACACAGTTGGTATGGTAATCTCATAAACCTGCGTTTCTTTGAAGAATAAATGTAAAATACAAAGTGGCAGCAGCTAACTTGTTCCCTGTCATGAAAGCCTCATTATTATTATTGCTCGGTAGACATAGGTCAGCTGAGTTGAAAGAAATTTGCTCAAAGAGAGGCCATATCCTTTGCGTCGCTTCGGCTTTGCGCTTCTTATAGTCGTTTAGGGGGAGGGGGTTACATTTTGGACTTCTTAATCAGTCGTAAAACCTTAAAATCAGCTTTAAGATTCTTCTAACTTACCGTTAAACCTAAGAAAATTATTTTTTGATAGCTCTACTTTTCGTTTCGAAGCTAAATTAATGTAAGTGAATTGAATAAACTTTTATGACCCTTAATGAAGCAACGTAAAGTGGTCTTAATGTATAATCTACACAATCATCCAGAGGGAAGATGTCTATGAGTATTAACGGGAAGTGGCATAGCGCAGTCAATATAGTGATTACGGTGGGGTCTAAATGACTGGTGAAACTCCCTGTAGCGCAGATAGTGTAGTACGTGAAGCAATGCCTCCACTTCCTACATGTCTCGATAGTGTGATACTTAATTACCAAAATAGATAAATATTCAGTACCTTCTATTTTTATAGAAGTGTTATACTTTGTGTTCTGGTTTTGATAACTGATACCGGTCACTTTATTTACATGAAAACACATTCAGAATATAAATCCTATGTACCCCACACTTTTGTGGCAAAATACCTTAAAAGTTTACATAATTACAAGAGTATTACTTCTGCAGCCATTCTTTCCATAGCAGCTGGTTTCTGCTTTCAGTTCTTCAGTCTGCCAGGGGCTATCAGGAACTGATAACATATTCTTATGTGTTGTGACACGAAGCCCATTAATTTAGGTGCAGCTTTGGTTTAATTTTATGGTCTTGTTCATGACTCATACCGATAACTAACAATAGCGTACTTCAAGGTAGAAGGAAAGGAAGAAAGACAGTAAAATGCGCAATTAAATTAAGCAAGAAAACAGGCAAGAAAGACATGAAAATCAAAGGTGTGACAGAAGGGGTATGTGAGGAAGGGAAGGCATGGATGAGGATGTAAGTTCAGGAAGTATGGAAGAGAGATGGATAAAGTAAAGGAATAAATGGAAGTGAGGAAATGAAGTTGGCAAGGAAAGTTTAATTAAAGGAGATTAAAGAATAAAAGAACGGAGATTGTGGCGAGAAGAAGGAAAGAAATGAGGAGTTGTAAAAGCTGAAGAAATGGTAACTCATGATATCTATCACTGCCAAACGTCCGCAGAACAAATGTTGCAGAATCACATGTATTTTGGGACTCGATAGTCAGAGATGTTCAGAATAGTGTCTACAAAAAAGGAGAACGTCATGACGTAGAAAATGTACTCAGAACGTAGCACTTCTGGCGAACAGACTCTCCCGCTTATTCTATTAGTTGCAAAACAAGGTTACGGAGAAAAGAAGACAGTTGTGGGTAGAACGTACCCTTTTCTACAGCACTGATTCAAAACATTTTTTATACAATTAATGTTTTGCTTCACTAAATTTTGAGCGAGCTACGCTTGTCATGTGCACAGAAACGCACGTAAATATTCATATAAGTTTATTTTTATAATTATATTTTAAGTAACCGTCAAATAAGCCCCAATAATTTAGTACAACTCCTCAGTATAAAAATTTTATCAAATTGTATTTCAGTTCTCTATTTGTTATCTGCGGACAGAAAGAGAGAGAGAAGCGTTTCAAAATTAGTAGACATATCCTTTAGCTTTCAGTGAGAACGACCAATTAGCAAGGACTTTGGAATGTCATGTAAATGAATGAGCATGAATAACTCGTCTGAAATTGGGACATAATCTTTCTGTACGAATCTGCAAAGTAAGAAAGTCTGTGATATTAATCTCTCTTATTTCGGGAGTATTTCTATTTCTGAATATAATTTCAAGCCATATGTTTTTTGGACATGTGTGCCCAATATGTTTTTCACATGGATGGCATACAGAGAATGAAACCAAATGGTAATTTATGTGCAAATTTTAAGACCTTAATTCTATTTAAGTTGGAACATTATTTCGCCTGAAGTAGTCTGCATCAGCAAAAGAGATCAGGTGTAACACGCGCAAATAGGTCACTGTGAAAATTTGATAGAAGCTGATAGACCGCCACGCATATATTGGTGTCCTCCCAAAAATTATGGGGTATTAACATGCCACCCAACTCATCTTGATGTGAATGCCCCTTTGAAGTTGAAAAATGTAGGATATAACTGATTTAGTCTCTGCTGATCGGCTTGCACTTAGTATTCGGGAAATCCCACGTACAAAACTCGACACTGAAGCCAGTTGTCTGAAGTAGCGTTTTGCTTGTTCTCTTTCAGCCTCTTCAAATATCGGTCGAAATCTTCCCTGAAATTAGTCAACGACCGCGTCGTTGCATATTATTTCCAATTCCTTAGTTATTAATCATACTAACTTTACATCTTTCACAACGAAGTCAATTAATATACCTTTGCATGCAATGATTGTTGTTTCGACATAGGATTTGAATGCTGGAGTAAAAGTTATGTTTATGTATTGTGTCTCACAGGAGATTTAGTATTCTCAGTGTCAGAGACGGCGTTACTTTATGAGAGCCTCGATGCGTCGCTCGATAACCCCGACGTTAGTAACAATAAAAGCTTTTGAGGCATACTTAATTTTACGGGAATATTTAAACATAGGGCGTGTATAATCTTCGAAAGGCAAGTCACAAATGATACAGTAATTGTATGGAGTCCAGTTGTTCGCAGTTCTGGAAAATATTAATTTATTACTTTTCGGCTTGCGTGAAGTGTAAAATATGCTGCAATTCTATATATAGAGAAGTAATTTGAAGAATTTCGGAATATGTTAGTGAGCCTTCCTTTTTCTTTGTGAAATTTTGAAGTCCAGTGGTAACTATACATACCATATGCAGTATTATTAAGCCGTGCTTTTTATTCACAGATAATATTTATTTGCATCGTCTGATGCTCATAATAAACAGCAATTTTTTATCTAAACAGCATGAAATTTTGGGTCTCTAAAATGAAAAGGATGCTGCTTTCCTTGAAGTAGGAACTTGACTTTTATATACAATTTCGAAAATATTAGCTTTCTGGTACCTAATCATAAAAAATTGAAAGTAAAAGAAATTATGAAAATTATGCAGATGGCAGGGTAAGGTGAAACTGAATTTTTATGAATTATTTTTGAGACTGAAGATTGGATTAATGTCGGTCAGAACAGGGACCAGTGTTGTTACCGATGATCGTTGTTTCGAACCAGAACATAGATACGCTCGGCGGATGAACAGGTAAATTTAAATTTAGATAAATATATTAGAACTTCGAGCGAAAAGGATGCTGGTCTGTATAAGATATATTGGTGCAGTGGATCGAGGTTAATGCCCACATTGGGGGTTCGGACCTCTAGGTTCTTGACACGTCGCGAGTAAAGGCGTTGTTGTTGCTTTCATGACAGTACTGTCGCGAGAGAAATTCGGCCTACACTTAGTTGAGGGTTAGTGACCTTATTGTTAGTTTGGTCCCCTGCAAAGGAAGATATACGCTACAGCTTCCGGCCGTAGCCGTAAATTTAGAGCACATTTGTTTTGTGAGTGGTAAGGCAAGTGTCCCTGAAGATGGCCCAAGCTCAGTTCGCGTAGACATTTGACTGCGGGCCTTCGTACGCGCCAGACTACTTGCATGAAAGACTGTGATATTAACAAAGAGGCGGTAGTGATAACATGTTCCAGTGCCGTACAGAATCAAATTCAGACATGGAACTGTGTTATTAAATACATTCAAAGTGTCTCTCATGCTACTGTTCTGATAAATTTGTCGATATCCTGTATTTATGTCTGTGTGCTTCCGACACGTAGTATTTCCCTGAGTGAAGGCCATGCTGAACGGCTGAGACATTAGGTCAGCTTAGTGTTGTGGTGGCCGAATCCAGTGGCCGCGCGGTCTAAGACGTGGGCCTTCGGCCGAGCCCTTGCTGGGATCGTGGGTTCGAATTCTTCAGCGGGAAACACCTCTCAACCACAATCCGTGCCATGTGATTCAGGGCAGTACATGACATAATTCCTACCAACGAACGGCTGTATCGAATACGCGTGCGTGAAACCCCCACGTGCCGAAAGTGCAATCAGACGGACGCCACTCTTCACGGCGTGATGTCATGCCTAGGAGCGCGAGACATTTGGCATTGGACAAGGTTTCGGCTTGCACTCATGCTGAGGATCGACCCGCAGCACGTACCTTTCACGTGGCTTTTATTTCCTGCCCTGCACATATAGCCGGCGCGTCGACACAATGCCATTCTGTGGTTACTGAGTCACGAGGTTTATTTTTCCCTTCGGGAACACCCGACGCTGGATTTTCAGGACTACTTCGGCTTCCTGCGGAGCTCGAGGTGGAGAACATGACCTGTGGAGTAAACGAACCAAGGTGCACGGTAATTATCTCGATGTGCTGGACTGGACCGGGTCCACACCATAAGACGTGAGGAGACATGGGAAGATAGCAATGAGATGGTCGACTTGGAACGGTAACAATAAGAGGTGACAGAAGTGAGTGGTGGCTTTGCAGACATCTGACCCTAATGTGCAGAGTTTTAATGTGTGGCAGGTGGGTGTGGTCGGGAATTGATGTACGTATGTGTGGAGATGAATAAAGGAATTTATATTTAAAAAAAAGAAATCCCGCCGGCACCATGGATGTTTGTCTCTTGTGAGTGTTTGTGTGTTGTCAGGTAGAGGCCTCTGCGACCGACTGATCCCTCGTCCAGAGGAGTCCTACCGAGTGTGGTGTGTCTGAGTGTGATCTAAAACCTCCAAAATAGGCGGCCTATTCCCGATTTGGGCTGTTGCGCCACAAGAAAGAAAGGAAAGTGTTGTAGTGATTTGGACGGCCAGGATAACTTGTAACCCTTTTTTCTATAAAAGGGAGGAATTTCGTGATTATTCGAGCGACTAGGAGGGCGTCGAAAATGCTGTGCTCTGTGCAATTATTTTGTTCGATGATCGAAAGGGGAAGTAAATGTTTTTCTCTATACTTTCCATTTTAAAAGCTATTGCCGTAGAAGGCAATTACAAATAACATTACCTGGAATGTGCTGTCTTGCCGATAAAATTTGAAACCCAAAATTTATGTTAGACTATTTTGCTTTAGAAATTTGCACTAAATAATGTGATTTTGTTCTGTCTATTTTGTTTGTGAATTTTAGTTCCATCCAGGATTTAAATAGGTCTGTGTAAAGTGTTAAAAATATGTTCGGGTCGTCAGAGTGTTATAATTTCGTTATGGTGATACGCAACGAAAAGCAAGAAAAACCTAAATTAAGGTGCAAAATTAAAATTTAAAATACAAAACCCCGTGTAGCAAGTATCGATATGAAATCCTCTGTCGGCTAAAATACAGAATGCTAAAGCTTTCAGCAGCCACCGTAATCCTGTGTTTTAATGTTTCAACATTCTCTGCTTTTACCCCCACAAACAAAGTCAAGGTGTGTTAAATCCGGTTACCTGCGAAGTAGCGCCACTTCCCACTATCCCACAACCAGGAAAGTTTTCATTTAGAATATAAAAGTTGGTGAAAGGGGCAGGTACGCCATCCCGTTGGAAAACTTCAACTTATTCTTCCTTCATTTGTCGGAAAATGAAGTTTCGAAGCATTTCCAAGTAAGTGATTGCCCTTATGTTATTCTCAGAATAACGGAAGAATTTTGGAACCAATCAGAATAACGTCTTAATGTCTATTGCAGTACAGATGTGCCAGCTTACTAACCCGAATTCTACGTTTGTAGTTATTTGTACTTTTCTTTATTCAGTTACATAAAACGGTATGAAGAAAGGCAAAATTTTCCCTGTGCTTTATTTAGCTTCATTTCGTGAAACGTATGTTTTAGCCGGGGCTGTGGAGTCGGAGTCGGAGTCGGAAGGAATTTTAGGTGGAGTCGGAAGGAATTTTTAGGTGGAGTCGGCGTCGGTAAAAATGTACCGACTCTGACTCCGACCTTAGTCTAAAATCTTAACTGCGTACTCCAAACCCAGAGCCCTGATAGCTACAGTAACAATTAGACTTATACCTAAATATAGGTTATAAGTAAAAAAAGTAGGCTGATGATTCAAGTGGTGGCGATGAAATGCCTTACGGATTTACCTTTATTAATGAATATTGAGCTTTTATGAAGGAATCGGAGTCGGAGTTTTAAAAATCGAGGAGCTGGAGTCGGAAATGTTAAAAATCGAGGAGTCGGAGCCGGGGTTTAGTCGGAGCTTTTGTGTACCGACTCCACAGCCCTGGTTTTAGTGAATGTTTACCTCCAGTCATTCTTAATCTAAGGGCTAAATGTACGTGTTAGGTCTGCTTCAACCCCTGGTATTTTTAATCTTGTAAAAAACCAACGGTAACCCTTGTGTAGGCGATTTGGTGAGGACGAGAGCCGGTTTTGAGAGCGTGGCCCCTCCAAATGGTGTGAAAGCCCCTAGTGGACCATAGCCTCCCCATTATCGAGGCTTCAAGATCACACTCAGACACACCACACTCGGTAGGGCTCCCCTGGACGAGTGATCAGACCGACTCACAGACTTATACCTGACAACACACAACATTCACAAGAGACAGACATCCATGCCTCAGGTGGGATTCGAACCCACAATCCTAGCAAGCGAGCGGGCGCAGAGGCACTGTGTAAAAAAGAGAAATATCTTGCCCCAGCCTGGGAGTAATTCCTGGATCGTCCACCCCATAGCTTATTAATAACAGAACTTATAAATACAGCATTAAAATTGACTGTATGTGTCCTTAATTATAAGCAGTAGAATACAGAATTAAACTGGTTATACAAAATAAATTTAGATTA
Source organism: Coptotermes formosanus (assembly GCA_013340265.1). Classification (NCBI taxonomy): domain Eukaryota; kingdom Metazoa; phylum Arthropoda; class Insecta; order Blattodea; family Rhinotermitidae; genus Coptotermes; species Coptotermes formosanus. The sequence continues at coordinate 1,706,997 of BLKM01000655.1, forward strand.
GCTGGCCACCTAATAAGCGTTACACCATTAATAAACGTTTGTCTCATAAATAGCGATAACTGAACATTATATACGCACGCATTTTTCTGCATTAACTTTAATAAATATAGGTTCAAACTGGGTGGCGAAGATAATGTTATAAGCATAAATAAGTGACTGAGTATGTATTAAAGTTTTACATTAATGTTAACTGAAGATTTATATTAAAACTTTCGCCTATAAAGCAGACGGCCACAGCAAGCCATTAAGCTGCTGTTGCTTCCAGTGCCACCGAGAATATTTGAACAAAACTGGAAGATATCGCAACCTCGTCTATGTAATGACGTCACCAGCCTGTAGAGCGAGAGAGGTGGGGGAGGGAGGGAGGGGGAGAGAGAGACAGAATATTATGAGGGCATAACACTTTCACAGAGAGGTACTTTAAAAAGTCGTGTCTTTTTATGTGATCTTTGAACATTGCGCATGTAAAAGGCACATATGATGTCACTTCTCGAACTTCACATGTTTTAAGTTTAGAACCGCTTGAAGAATGCCGATTAAATTTGTTACGAACGTTATAACATTGCAAACAAGGCAAAAACTGGTATATTTTAAATTTCTAAATTCTGTAATAAGGACGCAGTAGACGACCGAACTTGTCATGTTGGAGCCATATTTGTTGCAAGAGTAAAACTGTGTAATATATGACGGGGGTACGTAACTTTATTTGCTACAATATAAAGAAGTCATTTGCAATATGCAAGCATATTAAATACGGGTATCTGTGACCGAACTTTCATTATTCAGAAAAGAAATATCTGCTGCATGGTATAAGGGTCTGCATATTGCTCACACAGTGTAGTTGTGTGTTTCGTACAATTTAAAAGTCAATAGAGCGTACTTCCCTAAATATCATTGATATACAGGATTTTGGTGGGGAGACTTGAGGGAAGGCGACCACTTGGGAGACCCAGGCGTAGATGGGAGGATAATATTAAAATGGATCTTCAAGAAGTGGGATGGGGCATGGACTGGATTGAGCTGGCTCAGGATAGGGACAGGTGGCGGGCTCTTGAGAATGCGGTAATGAACCTCCGGGTTCCATAAAATGCGGGGAATTTCTTGGCCAGCTGAGAAACTCTTAGATTCTCAAGACGGCCTCTGCTCCATGGAGTTATTTATTTATTTAGTTAGTTAGTTCATATAAGGGTCTGCATATTGCTCACACAGTGTAGTTGTGTGTTTCGTACAATTTTAAAAGTCAATAGAGTGTACTTCCCTAAATATTATTAATAGCCTGATCTTCGTAAAGGAGAGTCAATTTGTTTTCCTTAAGGTAGGAACTGCATCGCATTATACCCATCACGGCCACAGCAGGTCCACAGTTCAATATCCCTTGATAGTGCTTTTATTTTCAGAAAAATGTATAGCATAATGAATGTCATAAGAAAAATTAACTGGAAAGAATATCAGAGAGACACATTTTACAGACATTATACTTCCGTCACGAACCAGAGAAATACTGTGAACGCGCCTATAAGATGATTTTTCGTTGCAGATAGGATGTGTTGCCGGTAAGCCTATTTGCATGTTCTTGCTGTTTCCCTTATCTCCATACAAGCAGCGCGAGGTGAAGGTGTCGCGAGATCAGAAAAGCTTATTTTGAAGTGAGGAGCAGTGTATCATTGTTCGACGGAAATTGTGAGCAGGACCAAAACGATATGAAATGCTCCATTTGTGTTGACACGCGAGTATACTTGATCACGTTCAGAAAACTTGGACACGGTCGTGCAGAATAGCAAGACGTGACTGATGTTCACAATGGTTACCAAATACTAGACTAGCTGCAAGAAACGTGTTGGATATGGCGAGTTTCCAGCGTCACGTGAACAGTCTTGTTTGAGGAAAGAGTGGCATAAAGACGTAATATCAAAGCTGTGAGATTTCAGGCCTCCACCACGGCGCCGTTGTCGTTTTTGCCTTCCTGGAATATTACGTAGCCTACGGTAGTATTTTGTTATTGGTGCTTCAGGAGAACATAACGGTCCAATATTCAAGGGTTTTGGATTTATTGGCCTTTAAAAATAGGACCGATACGTAGTCCCAAAACGTCGACAACAGACTGCTAACCTATCTCGCGCAACATCCGAAAGGGACAAAGACGTCATTGAAAAAGTTGCTAGGACAACGACATGAAAAATAAAAATCGTCTTTATTTTCTTCATTTAATTTTCCATTTGAAGACAAAATACTTTTAAGGCAGTAGACCAGATTTACTAAACTGTATTTCTGGAGCACTGGCTCTGTTTAATCAGGAAATTTTTCTTCTGTCTTTACTAATTTTCTCATTAAATGAGTGGGAGTTTTCACATTGTACTGCTGTGGTTTATGACATCGCGTAGTATGGTGGGTGGATACAAAAGATTCGGAGGAAAAACAGGGGGTAGAACTGCCTCCAGTGGGTCAGGGCGTCCTGATTATCGAGGCTTCACGATCACACTCAGTTACACCCATCACACTAGGTAGGTCTCCTCTGGACGAATGAACAGCCCGACGCAGAGACCTCTACCTGACAACACAACACTCACAAGAGACAGACAGACATCCATGCCCCCGGCCGGATTCGAACCCACATTCGCAGCAAGTGTGCGGCCGCAGACCCACGCCTGAGACTGCGCGGCCAAAATAAAGTACAGTCTCATAGTTTTAGTCGTTTTGAGGCAAGGTACTTGAGGATAAATTAAGGTTAAGCATAATTAAGTTTTCACATCTCAATCTTATTCTTACTGCATAGGGCCAAACTTTAACCCTTTAAAGTCGAAGCGTATTTGTTTTATACAAGGACTCAGTGCGTACTGCGCTGTAAAAACTCTCCACTTCGGTTATAAAAACCAATCTCTTAATGTTTTATAAGGCAAAAGTTGCTGTTTGTTCTGAGATCCGTACAAAACACATAAACGCAATGTGGGCACCACGTAGAATTTTTTAATGTTAAACGTGGTGGTACGTAAAGTTACCGCTAGGCTTTAAAAGGTTAAAGTGGGTTTAAAAGGCATCAGTTTGATGTCTATCATAGGTATTGCGTTGTCTAATTGAGTACGTTTCTAATGGGACTATTCTGAGTACGTCTTTTGTTTGTTGTGCAATTCTAATGCCTCGAATGTCCGTTTCCGTAACCCCATGAGTGTGTGCATAATCCGGTAGAGGTCTTGTTATTTAGTCAACAGGATATAATTCAAATATTTGGCCTACTGCTGTGTGTAACTCGCGCAGCCGTTATTAGCGTTTCAACAGATGCCTGCCATATTATACCTTTGACAAGTTTCGGTTGCTGCACTAATTGATTCGCGTAGTGGGTTCTATTTCCCATATTATTGAAATAATGTGGGAATTACATACATGTGCACACTTTGTTAGCATGTTACGTCACTCATTCTTGACGTTCCAGCAACCACATCATTGTCAATGCCTTTCGACTTGTGAATCTGTATCAATAAAACGTATATATATTACACCGCAAATTTGACATTTCATATCCATTTCTCCGAAAGAATCTCAACAGAATTTGAAATGTTGGCACTTTATGTAATTAGTTTTCTGTAAGCCAATTTATGCTTCTTAAGCTGACTCAGAACAGTGCTTTCTGGAACATATTCCGATTTTATTTGTGGTATTTAACAACGCTCCATTGCTAAGATTACATAACATCGGTGATGCATGAGGGACAGAATATGGGGAATCCGTAACATGACCCTGGCAGGAGAAAGCTGAAATAATGGGAAGAAAGCCTGTCCTATAGCCACTTTTTCCACACAAAACCTGGCTTCGTGATTTAGTTATAAATATTTTGAGTGTAAACAGAAATATCCGTCTGCCGTCCAAAATATGGCTGCTTCCTTTGCCATATATATATATATATATATATATATGGTACCTAAAACGTTAAAAGAGGAACAGCGCTCAACGTAAGAATTTAATGATAGCTTGGAAAGTAGATTTGAACCATATTACACAACAGAAACGCAACACTTGGACGTCGCATTGGCTACAGATACACTGGCAAGAGTATGAAGCAGTGTTCATGCTGCCTTTTCTTCTCTGTTAGGTCCGCTGAATGGGACAGAAGAGTCGCGGACTTCCGACAGGGGGTGGTTATCCAGGAAAGTAATGAATGTGACGAAAAGTTGACGCTGATGGCCGGACTTGACGGATGGTTTAGGAGAGGGTCTAATGGTGGTGTCATCTTGTCGGGTCTTCGGCTTCCATTAAAATAATGCTGAATAACTGAATGTCTCCTAGATTCTGTCTTCTGAAAAACGGTTGTGCTCTTTCTAAGCTGTAATAATTACCATTGATTTAGACTATTTTATTTCTCTAGCCATAAATATCTGACATAGGCCGAAAAAAGGACATACATATGATGCTTATACAGTGCAGTTTACATCTGATACATTTCTATATCGGGGCTCATTTCCTTCTCACGTCGTCAGACCTCAAAATTTTTATTTTCCGATGTGACGCCATATTGTTTCGTAGATAAGTACTGACGTTTCGGACGAGTTTACAAATCACGTTTATGGACCAGAATTCACGACGTCATAACCAAACGGATCTGAATAAAAATTTAAGTGGCTATGACAACCTCGAACCCTTTTAATCTGTAAGTTATTTAAGGAAATTGATGTTTGTAAAAAAAACTGGCCCTCCTACCGAGATAATGCAGACAGGATAATAAAAGCTACCAGACCCACTCCTAAAACCAGCATATCTTTTATTTATTGCTGTGTGATGCCATCTTATATAGCATACAGAAACTCATTTTTAATTTCGAACACTTGTGTATGCGCCTTCATATTGTACACAGAGGTCTGTAAGAGCCACTTTGTATCCTTTCATTCTATACTCTTTATAATGCTTTTAATCTCTTCCTCTCATTACGCCTTTTGGGCTACTGCAGCAGGTCCATTATTTTTATTGTATATCTCCTATTTATTCTTATTTTAGCTCAGCACAAACCATCGGGAAAGTTTGTGCGTTGGCAACACTTGTGTCTAATAGCTCGAACTGGACGGAGACAGAAGATACTATGTCGTATGTGCGAGCAGGATATAAGGAACAAATTCTGCTAATGTTTTATTGCCTTGCAAGTTATGACTACCGCATATACCCCCTTCCCACCCTTTACTCCACCCCTTTCCGGACAATTCTACCGTCAGCCCGCAACTTTGCTAACTTGCAAGGCATAGCTTATAGAGAATGGAGGTATAACGGAAGGGAGAATTGAATTGGATATATGGATAGAGTGGAAGTGAGGGAGATGTAATAAGAAATATGGGAAAGTGGACAGGGAAAGGGAGGAAGGCACAGTATGAATAACTACTGGGAAAAGAAACGACTAAAATGTGCAGTAAAACTTAAAGGCATATCAATTAATATCGGAAAGTGTTATGTGGAGATTTCAAGGACAGTTTATTTAAAAAGGGTTCTGAGCCAGGATGGCGAAGCCTATTTCACAATCGAACAGAATTACATATTATTATTATTATTATTATTATTATTAGCCTCAGTTGTATAGAATTCTATAACGTCAACTGAAGCCAGAAGAGTTGGAAGGCATCCAACGGAAATTTGTAGCACTATGTCAAAATTGTTTTTCCTCACGACCATGCCAGTTACAAAGATTCTGGTGCGTACGTAAAGCTACACACACCCTGTGACAGAAGGAACCATCTTCATGAACTCTTTTTTATTGCTGTTGATTCAGCGTCCGTTGAAAGATACACGTATCCGAGCTCTAAATCGTAATTTTATAAATGTGTACTTTTTCCATTACTGTCAGAAATTCTCTTTTGGGATAGATGGGTTTTGGCTGCTAACATGTTGTGTAGAGACGTTGACTTTTTTGGAAAATAAATTATTTGTCTAAACATATTTTTTATTAATTTAATACACATCCACAGCTACAAATCTATATTTCCTTTTCATTCGGCAATGTTTCCATTAGTTTTTACTATTGTTCGTGATAATGTATCATTGATATTTGTAACTGAAAGGCTTATGATTGGTAAGTCGGCTAGTGCATAAGCAAGAGTGTTATTAGGATATAGAGATAACATTTCGTAAATTTTTGTTGTTACTTGTATTTTATTTGTGTTTTTGTGCTAAATTTTAAACGACAGTTCTGCTGCTGATTCCAGCATTTTTTAAAGACCTTCACTGAGTTGAATTAAAATAAATAATTATTTCGTTTTAGTTGTTTGGATAACCTAGTAGAATTTATGTATATGTTAAATTTTACTTACCTAGTAAGTCATTCTGGTTACTTGAAGTTGGTCGTGCCATGGTTCAAACTGTTGACCACAGGCCCGTTACCAGAGGGACTGGACGTCGATTCAAGACCAGCCCATTTGGGATTTGTTTTGGACAAAATGATACTGGGAGAATTCCTTCGAGTTGCACTGTAATCATCATTGCTGCGGTGCCTCCTGCATATATTTTATTCATTTACCACCGACGCTACGTAATGTCAAGAGACCAAAGAATTATTAAATACTACACTCTCCATTAAAAGTTAATTTTTTTCTGCTATTAACTTAAAGATTTCCATTATCGTCATGTTTATATCGTTGACTTACCAGGACGTTGTGGAGAGGATTCGAGTCTTTTGGACACTAAGTCATGTTTCATACTAAAAATTAGGGAGCTAAGTGTCTTCGAAACTTCGATATGTGTTTGCCGGTAGACAGGGCGTAACGTCCTACATGAATTGAATCTTCTGCGAAACCGCTGTGAAAAAAAATCTCGCTGTATTCCCTAGTATATTTGTAAATGTATCTCCGAAATCTAACATGCATATAAGGTTATATACAAATCAAATTAACAGGTCTTCTTTTTGGTAACATATAATAGTGGCTTTGTTATAGACTGTCACAACCCGCCTTTACCGAACTCAGATTTAATATTACAGCGGCTATGGATAGGCTTCTTTCAGAGAAGACGTCCCAATGTGTTTTATAAACTCATTATGAAGACAGTTTGTCTAGAATAAAACTCTTTTCTTCATTTCGACAAGTTTTTCTAAACCGTAGTGATGAGTAGAAATTTCTTTTGAAAAAATCCAGGAAAGGTTGAGTACTCTCTGATTCTATTAGCATATTGAACACGGCGAAAGGGACTAACAGCGAAGAATTAAAGAAACTTGTAAAGAAAGCATTAAATGTAGAATTACTGCACTTTTGAACGTACAAAAAAATAGGTATAAAATTACGAGTTTTTAAAAATGTGTTGAAGGCGTCTGTGAATGTTTTTCTGTACACGTCATGATAACATATAGAGGGAATGCCGTTCTTCCTTAACCTAAGCACAAGAAAGAGAAAAGTGGTCAGTCGCAGGCCACAGTCGCGTGAACCCCTGGATATGGCCGCCGGTGCACCCTGAGTAGGAGGTTTGGTGACGCACGGATCCGGTGTTGACGTTTTGGGGAAGACCCAAATCTCTTACCCCTGCAGTCTCACACGTCTGCGCAGCAGATTACCGTAAGGAGCACGTCTTCTGGGATGTGATACCGTGTAGTCCTGTAGAAAGTTAAAATCCTGAAGATGGACGAAGTGCTTTCCTCGGAAACTTGGGTAAATCGCTGCCAGACTTCACGGAATCACATTCTCTGTAGTCACCACCATGAGCGTCTCAAATATCACTGTTCCTATTCTTACATTATGGGAGTTACTTATGTCTATTCAAATTTAATCTGTATATTAAAGGGTATTGTTGTCTACATATGATATCTTTGTCAATAAATAAGCACTACCATATAAGAAATATGCGAGAGTGGAGGAATGGCTCCACACTTTCTCAACACTAGCACAGATGGAAATGAGAGGCCAGGTCACGTCATGGCAGCTTTATCCCCGGGGAGAAATTCCCAGTTGCCATTGAACAGAAGGCTAGATGGAATTCATTGCTGGTATGGACGCTTTCGATAAGAAAAGAAAATATCTGATACTGCCACTGGTCGAAATGCTGTCTTCTGGTTCGCTAACGAGTCACTACGTTGACTGAACTTTTTCGGTTATGGAGGTAAAGGTGATTATCTTTTTAAATAAAAATGGGCTGGAGGAGAGTACTGCATGTTATAAAAACCCTTTCAGGCTTAGCAAAGCCTAAGCACGTTTTTAATTGTGATTAAGCATGATACTGACGAATGCTATACTTTATATCTGAAGTTATGATCAATTTGTATTACCTTGAATCATTTAAAAAGCTCGTTTCCCTTTTTCTTCTTGGTCGGTCTTTTTTAAGCGTCTGGTTTTCGTAGGAGGCACTTCTGCTTAGAAGGAGGTGGGATGGCAATGAATCAATGTTATCCGAAATACAAACACTGGGTTAGGGGCACTAAATCATATCCATGCAGATTATACGCCAAGTCAGAGACAGAGAGAGAGAGAGAGAGAGAGAAAACGCGTGCTTCTGCTGGTGGAATAAAAATCGAACATAGAGAGTAAAGGAGAAAGACAGAGAAAGTGGATTCGTCGAGTGGGCAATTTTATAAAGAATTGGATAAATTTGAGTTTCTAAACTTTTTGTATTAAAAGCAGATGCACATGTACAGTTCTCTTCTTATTAAACGCACGGCTGTCCGACTTTGGCATTTATTATTTCTCTTACCTTTAAATTAATCATCCACTTTCAACTATTATTGAAGTATGAAAACTGATGACGTTTGGTATTAAACCCGTCCCGATACCAAAGAATAATTTCACAAAATTTACTCAAGTTTTAACACCTTTTATACTGGAATATTACACAGATGTTTCTGATACAGACGTATAATGATTAGGTTACCGGCTGGAGGGCTGTAGAATTCCAGATCGATGACATGCAGTGGCACAGATTTCTATTTCCTTAATTTTTGAATTTCATACAAATGAATTGGGGACTTTGTCTGCATTAAAAACGTCGGTTATTACCTTAAAACTCCCCTCTGCCATATGTTTATTGTTATTGACGTTCAAATTATGTTCCGTTTGTAATGAATAGACATTTTTGCTCTGTCTCCCTAACCACTGGTACCACGTTAGTTTCAGTCGTTCATTATTTGTCTCTATCAAAACGGAAGCCAAGACCTTGTATGGTAACCCTGTTGAAATTTAATATTTAAAAATGCCATACTACAAGTTTAATACTTTTAGAGATGTATTGTAGTACACTATTGAAAGACCCTACGATATGTCACTCGGACATCACAGTTTCGCGTGCCCGGAAATTTGTGGTTGGGTGGATTTAAAAGTCTTGCTTTCGAGTGGTCTTGAGTACCGCACAGTTTGTACCATGTTTCATGAAAATCGGTCAAATATTTCAAAAGTTGAAAGTGTGAACATGCATACAGACACTTTGTTGTCCGCGTTAAGCGTCGTTGTTTTCATCAAGGAAGGGAAGTGAACTAAATTAACGTAGGATGGAAAGCAGTTAATTGGATTCAGCAGTCCGAGGTTTTACGTTTCCGCCGCAGTCTAGTTGAGGTATTCTCTCTTGTGGCATGTTGTGCGGCGTAGGTCGGTATTTGGTAGCCAACTAGCAGTCAACACCGCACAACATGCCAGAAGAGCCGAAAATAAGGACAAGTAGAGAAATCTTGTACACACGTCTAAGGATCTGTAATACCCGCTAAAGGGGAGGAAATTCTTGAGTAGCTGAGCAGCTGTCTAGCTGAGCAGCTATTTAACTCCTTCCGTGGCGGGATTGCACGATTTCTGTATCACATCCTGTAAAAGACTTCCGCAAGAATAGAAGAAACGATGTATTGTCTATTATAGTGTCAGTTTTTAATTATAGTGTACTGACATAATTAACCCTTTAAAGACGAAGCGTGTCTGTTTTATATAAGGACTCAGTGCGTACCGCGCTATAAATACTCTCCGCTTCGGTTATAAAAACCAATCTCTTAACGTTTTATAAGGCAAAAGTTGCTGTTTGTTCTGAGATCCGTACAAAACACATAAACGCAATGTGGGCACGACGTAGAATTTTTTAATGTTAAACCTGGTGGTATGTAAAGTTACCGCTAGGCTTTAAAAGGTTAAACATAATGACATGTATTAACGTAATAACAATTCATGAAACTATAATGGCATCTCCAGTCTACTAATGACAATATAATGACGGTTAATCGCCTAAACAGGTGAGCAGATCTAACATCCTATACGTTGTGTTGGGCTATACCTCAATAATAAGATTATATACTGCAGGTGTTGCACTGAAGTAATGTTGGTATAATTAATTGTAAGATATTAATTTAGCTTTAAATGCAAAATGTAACGGGGATTGCTCAGAATAGATATGGGTATTTGGTTGCAGAACAAAGAGTATATTAATCAACAGTATATCTCGTGAACAGTTCCGTGGAGAAACGTCCTTCTTGATAAGTCTGTATTTGCTTGAGAACTCCAGAATTCCTGCACTTTTACCAACACCCAACATCCTTTTAAAAGAGGGCACCATTCGCCCATAATCTGATCCAGTTTATTCAAGTCCACCGTCTCCGCAAATAGTTCTTTAAAATCCATTTCGAAATTATCTTAGCATCCAAGCTTAATTCTTCCAGTTGCCGTTTTTCTTCTATATAAACACCTAATTTTTATTACAAATTTTATTTCTCCTGTACGTGCACGTGTCTCACTCCTAGGGTTCCTGTTGAGTTAGTCTAGGTCATAATATTTGTTGAAGTGTACTGGCAATGAAGCTCCTCATTATGCAATTTTCTCCGGGTTCCATACAAAATAAATGGTTACGGGCATTACGCGTTGTGCTTGTTGACATGGCAACACGCTGCATGTTGTGTTCGTCACACATTCACTTTTTCGCTGCAGGCTCCATACAAGCGTCGACGCCACCCGTTCTCCTGCCCGTAATAAAATCAGGAGGGGTGCATAAACATGGTAGGTTTTAAGACAGAAAGTTATGTATGGCGTAATCAACATCGAATGCTGGGAAAAGAAGCCCGTGTGCCTATTATGTATGCAGCAAAATACACATTATTCTGCTGTGGCATTCACGAACTAAGGTCACAAGTTGACCTGTCCTGGCTTCATTTGTCCAGCATTCTTATCAGAGGACCTATACAAAAGGCGGAAAAAAAAGTGGTGCACAGGCTGTCCATAGTGTGGTTCCTGGTTATAAACAAGTCGAACTGTAAAACGTGTGTCCTGAGACGTCAGCGTCAGTTGGGGTAACACACTTGTTAGGAGTATTATTGTCAAGATGATGAAGCGCCATGTTAAGTGTACGCAAGACACAACGTTCGGTAGAGTTCATTTGTAATCGAACTATCGTGGAACACACGACGAAAACCGAGACACACTTTTCGTCGTTCGTGTCTGTAATAATCAAGCTGGGACTGAAGCACCGGAATCTGCACTGCATTACCCTGGTGGACGTCGTCTAGACGCTAATGTGTTTCGACGATTGCAACAGCTTTCCCTTGAGAACGGAACTTTAACAGTTACGGTACATGTTCATGCAGGTTGCTCACGGAATTTGCTCACACCAGCAAATGAAAAATGGCATAATTGAAGCTGCGTGACGAGAGCCGTGGAGAAGCTCGTGTGATGTCGCAAGAGAACTGGGGGCTATCCCACTCCACAAATTTCGAAGTACTTTTTGACCATCAATTGGATACACACCGCTTCTCGCGGAATATACATTTTTTTTCCAAACTACCATCAGGTACGCTTCTGTTATTTTTAACAAGAAGCCACAATGTGGAGAGGCTTTGTGCGAGTTTCCTTTCGCTTTGTATATATACCTTTGTCGATCCCAGTGGCCGCGCGGTCTAAGGAGTAGGTCTGCGGCCGAGCGCTTGCTGGGATCGTGGTTTCGAATCCCACCGGACACATGGATGTTTGTCTCTTGTGAGTGTTTGTGTTGTCAGATAGAGGTCTATGCGACGGGCCGATCCCTCGTCCAGAGGAATGCTACCGACTGTGGTGTGTGCTTGAGTGTGATCAAGTAAAAATAAACAACCTCGACACCTGCTGTGAGTAGGCAGAGGAGGGAAGGACTACGAAACGATATATACCTTTCTCATGCAGGTGTAACTGTAATATTTAAGTAGTGTAGTGATTAGGACAAGGATTGGACGAACCGAGATACGGGATTTTTTTTTTCGTGCAGTGGAAGAATTTTCTTCTAACCACAGCCTCCAGAACAACTGTGGGGCCATCACGCCTAATATGCAAGAGATATTAGGGATTCTTTTCTCGGGAATAGGGTGACCGTGCAGTGAAGCCAGACACTTCAATCTAATGCCAAGGCCAGCAAAGCATGTAGTTTTACTTACACTTCTACTTACGCCTTCACGGCGGGGTGTTTACTTAAGCACAAAGACAAATTTTTTCTTACACATGCGTAGGTTAGGTTAGGTTAGGTTAGGTTAGGTTAGGTTAGGTTAGGTTAGGTTAGGTTAGATTAGGTTAGGCTAGGTATATTTTACATTTTCAGTTATTATTATTCTTTCACGCTTACAATTTGGGTTTCGTTTCAGAATCCACGACTAGAAATAAATACTCGCACTGGTCACTCGAAAGATAGTTTTATATAGGGTTTATTTTAATGAAATCGACTTAAGAAATCAGTGATTTCAAGCGTTCGACGCGATGTTGATGAGATCTGCACTCTTCTGAGGTGTTACACAGCGTCGAGTGATAATCCTTTACCAACGTTTCGGGTGCCATCTTAAAGGGTCAAGAAGTCCAATGAAGTAACTTCTTGACTCTTTAAGAAGGGACAGATACTTGTACTTTGTCCCGAAACTTTGGTAAAGGATTACCACTCGACGCTGCGTAACACCCCAGAAGAGCGCAGATCTCGACTTAAGAAATTTTAAGAAGTCTTCTCGGGCACTCTGCTGTTGTAAGATCGAATAAAGACACATTTCTTCTTGACACGTCAAAAGTGGCCAAGAAAGGTGCTTTCAGTGTCCGTTAGAGCTACCCAGAGACTTGGGTCAATGAAATTATGTATGGTCCAACGGAAAAAGCATGAATACTGAAGTTCTTAGAATCTCTTTGTATAGTTGTATATTCTACATAGAACAGCTTTAAATTCTATTGAATAATTGAATGATACTGCATAGAATTGTTCCTTTGTCACTAGAAGCAAATTAGTTAATTTATACATTTACGCGAAAGTATAAATTTTCTCACGTTATAGAAAGGTTTCATGACGGAACGGAGGGAACATAGTTAATTACCTTACCTCTAACTACATAAAATTCTTGTTCCAATTCTGAGTTTAGTCCTGATATGAATAGAATGTTCTTTTTATATTAGCCCTTTAAAGCGTGCCTCTTTATGCAAGCGTCTACCTTAAAGTCGGAACTACTATATACTTCCCAGGAATGATGTATTTAATCCTTTTGTACTATTCTCGGAAGAAACAAAGATTATTACTCTAAAAATCATTAACCACGACTCAGTGTGATTTCTGTAAGACAGAAAATGAATAGTAAAATAATATGTGTATGAATTTCAAGCTTCAAAGCGTGTGAGTGTTAAAGATATTATTCTTTTATCAAAAACAAATAATTCTATATTGATGTTCGTTACAGAACGGCTCTACTCGTCTTATACAAAAATGTTACAGCTATAATAAAAAATTGTGTATTATCGAAGGAGCAAAACTGTTGTGTGGTTGTTAATGGGAACAGTTTGTAAATATGTTCGATAAATGACAGCGCAATATCGACAGAAGTATGATCCGGCCCTTGAATCCTGGCTGAGGGAAGAAATTTTCCTCTTCACCAAATTATACACACCGGCTCTGGGGCCCCCTCAGCGTCCTATTCAATGGGTACGGTGGGGTTCTTCCCAGGGTGTAGACCTGGCGGGGCGTGCTCTTAACAACTTACCTCCATCTACCGCCGAGTTTAAGAATAAGTGGAGCTATATTCTCTTCCCCCTATATGCCTTTATGGAGTGGAGAGCGACAAGTTTTACTTTTCATTTTACTTTCCAATGGAAACGGACTGGATGCTGTATTTTAGATAAATGGCAGATTTAGGATGTCAAATTAATCGTTCCGCTAAACAAGAATTTTCAGTTAGGAAACAATGAGGAAACGAAGAACTTTATGGGCTTGGGAATAAATTTAAAGGGATATCAGGCCATATATATATATATATATATATATATATATATATATATTAGAACAGGCCTGCCCAACTCAAAAACTTTTACTGGACGGATAAGAAATCCAACTTGACACCTTGGGTCGCAACATGTTACGTCACTTTTCCACGTCTCCTTTCTTTGTAAGTTATTCATTGTTGAAGAAGTCAAGCATTTAATTTTTATTTACGTATATAATACGTATTTAATTTTGACACTGAGGTTCTGTTGCCACACGACTCACTACCGCCTCGATCCGGCCGCCCAACGTGTAGCTCGTGCAAAAAATTTGTGTGAGACAAAGTGCTACCTTACTTAACGGAAACACTTGAAATAGGATTATGTCTTTTAACCTTTACAATAACAAACCCGGAATATAACGCGGAAACAGTTGCACCAACTTCCTTGCGGGAAAACCGTGAAATAAATTCCATATTTCTCTGCCGCAGTATAGTAAATAATTTCCCTTAGACGCAGTGCTTTGCCACGATTAAAATAATTTTGCCAGCGACTGTTGACTTGCATTTTTATGGGAATATTTTCTACTTAACGACATCCAAATGCATATGCACTAGCAGGGGCGTCTTTATAATACAGTCGAACCTGGTTATGACAACATCCGTTTATACGACACCTCGCGTATAGCGTCAGATATTCTGTGGTACCATTCATATCCTCGCTGTTAACCATAACATTATTCCGCTCGGTTATAACAACACTCGTTTATAACCACACAAAATATTCAGTCTCTTTCATGACGTTATAACCGAGTTTCACTGCATTTTCACTGGGAAGCGGTTTAAACAATGTAAAGATCACGTACAAGTTAAAAACTATGCAGTGTGGAACACAAAGCATCATGAAAACAGTCCCTAATACTTAATGTTTTAGGATTTTCAAAGTAGCATTCCATCCGTTCAACAGCAGGCTTTGCACTTTGAATCCGACTGGCCCAGTCTTTTATTGCGCTTGCACTTTGCTAGGCGAATACGCGTGATTCTCTCCTGTGGTCTTCACATTACATATACAATTCCATGTTTTTAGGTTTTTTGTGTGGGGAAAAGAAAACGGCTGCTCAATGAGGCAGTAGTAAAAATAAACCGAGAAATTTTTTGTATAATTTTCACAAACACTGTGAGACCAAGTGTGTCCTCATCAGTGTTCATGGCAGAGCTGTACTTTTTTCAAGCGAATTCAGTGTAGCTTTTATCAAGAAACGTAATTTTGGAAGACGTTGTGTGAACATACGTAAGAACTACATAATAAACACCAGACAACAGCGAAATATGGAGAAATAAAACTGTAGATTTTGAAACGTAGGTCACGATCGCGTCAAGCAACACTGTCTAAGAGTACTAAAATGCCAAAGCGGCTGCCGCTGTTTTGTAAAGAGCTACATAAACCTTGCTTTAGAAGGCCAAAACTTGTCAAGATGATAAGGGTGACTAAAGAATATTTAGTTGTAGCACATGATTTATAATTTAATAAATTTGAAAATTGAACTAAGTATGCAGTGCACTCGAGAAGGTAAATTTATTTCAAAGTACTGTCACCAGAAGGCTGAAAATGAAAAGCTGAGAAAATATTTTAAAATATATGAATATTTCAGCCTTCAGCTAGGTGAGCCAACTGATATATTTTTTATGTTTCCAAGTAATTTGTTTCTATTCAGATGTTCTTCGACGATTGTAATATTAAAGACGAGCTGCTGAAAACAATAGCGTTACATGAAGACTAGACTAATTTCACAGCCTTTATGCTGGCCTTCTGGAAATGTATATTTCTATTCATAAATTTATGTTAATCAGCGGAGTATTTTCGAAAAGTGACTCCATGAATTTCGCTGTGGATTTTATCAGTAATCCTTTTCGAGGGAGAGCGCTGAGCTCATTCCTTCTGTGTTAAGTAAAAATGTGAGTGAAGGAGAACTTATTAATTTGCAGAGCTACTGATTGCTGGGAATAAGAGTGAATGGCACAAAGTGTTGTAATTTAATGTCGTACGTGCCGTGTTTTATTTTACAGCGAGTGCCATGAAATGTGAATGAATGTTTCGGTTCTACTTAACATAATCAGAGGTTTAACAACAAAAATAACTGAATTAAAAGCACAGACCATTATTAAATAATGTATATTTGCGTGACTTGGTCTGTGGTCATTACCAAGTACACTCTCAACCATAGTCATTTAGAAGAAGCGAGGCAGCGTCACGTATCACATTTAACCTTTTAATGCCTAGCGGTAACTTTACGTACCACCAGGTTCAACATTAAAAAATTCTACGTGGTGCCACATTGCGTTTATGTGTTTTGTACGGATCTCAGAACAAACAGCAACTTTTGCGTTATAAAACATTAAGAGACTGGTTTTTATAACCGAAGTGGAGAGTGTTTACAGCGCGGTACGCACTGAGTCATTATATAAAACAGATAACGCTTCGTCTTTAAAGGGTTAGTTCCACAACTATATTCTGATAGACTAGTTTCTAAAGAATATATTACCTATATTAATATTGCTTATTTCAATAAAACTAACGAACTACACGATTTAGTAAATGCATTTGAGTCTCTTAATCTGCCAGTTTTCATGTTCCTACGATTACTATGCGAGTTGTAGTGTTACATTTTTATAAGCAAAACAAACTTATTATATGAATCAGGTTATATTTGTCTTTTTCCTTTATGTGTCACTTTATGAATTATGCATAATACTTTAGATGTTTATAAGCTCTTCATTTATCGATATTTGCATTTTATTAATAATTTTTTGTAAAATTGTGCTGTAACTGAGGACACCCAAGCTTAGGCCACGAACTGTATTGTAGAGTAAAACCTTTATTTTAAGTTCATGTCCGTGCATCAATTCATAATTACATACAACACCAAGGAAATTCACAGTACTATAATATCTAATTTAGAATTAAAATATTACAACTCCAACATATTGCGAGCCTCTTCGGGTAATTTTCAGGGAGTGCACATCAATTATATATATAAAACATATTTTGTGTAAATACAGCGCTTGATTTATTTACAAAATATCTATGTTTTATACACATAATTGATGTGCACTCCCTGATGATGACCCGGAGAAGGTCGAGACAAGCATGAGTTCTAATATTTCCATTGTAAATTATATACAATAATATTGTGCATTTTGTTGGTGTTGTTTTACGCAATTAATATTTTCATATCAACTCTACTTTCAGTGTAAGTGACGTAGAGAAAAGCACGCACGTAAAAGTATGTATAATTACGGGAATTTCACGTTTAGGTTGTTGACCTTCACGTTACCGTATAAAAACCAATTTATTTTGAAATTGCCTGTACAACAAGAACAGTTGTGCAGGCCTACGTCAGGCCTTGGTGCTGCTCGGTCTGGCATAAAAACGAACGTTTCTTAACAGACAGTGTGTGTCACTTGCCTGCAGTATGTCGGGCGGCGTCTATACACGCTGGCTGATATCGGTGCTGGTCTTATAAATATGGATGTCTTTATCACAACTTCCGCTGTTTTGTAAAAGGCCATTGCCATATGGTCACCGTTTTGTGCTCGTTGCTGCTGCTACAACATACAAATGACAGGCAAAAGCACGTGGTCCCATGTCAACCACAGTATCACACCGTTTCATATTAAGTATAAAAACAATTTTCGAACATTTAAGTAAATCTAAATAACAAACAATTAGATCATACTTGATTTTCCGAGTAACTGCGTACCAGTGTGGACACTAATTACTTAGTCTGTCTTATCTTAGTCCTTCCCTCTTCTACCTACTTGTTCACTGTAGGTGTCGAGGGTTTTTGTGATTTCATTTGATCACACGCAAGCACACACCACAGCCAGTAGGACTCCTCTGGTCGAGGGATCGGCCAGTCGCAGAGATCTCTACCTGACAACACAAACACTGTACAAGACAAACATCCGTGCCCCCGGTGGGATTCGAACCTACGATCCCAGCCAGCGCTCGGCCGCAGACCTACGCCTTAGACCGCACGGCCACTGGGATCGGCAATTACTTAGTATGTCGAAATAATTATTAACAATTAACACGTATTTCAAATAACCTTGCACAGTGACAGGTTCTTCTTTGTTTTAATGAATCAAAATAAAGTTCACGGGATAAGAAAAGAAGAAATTAAAAATATTATAGGAGAAAAGAGAACATATAATGTTAGTTTTGTAGCATTATGAGAAGTAAAATGAGCTAGCAGGCCAATGCAAATGTGCATGGAATATGAGGTTCGCAAGAACCTGTCGTTAGCGGAAAAGAATCGCAGTTCAGTAAATGTTTCAAGGAGAATAAGTACACTGGGTACTGGCTTCATGACCATATTCATACCATCTGATACATTAACAAAGTATGTTATTTACTCTTACCGACTTTTTTTTAGTAGGAAGGCAGAGTCAAGATAAGATAAATTTGCCTAAATAATAGTAAATCACCTGATTATGCCCTTTTCGTCGAAACGTACGACAGCTGCCGACCTACCCTGTACAGTCAACAACCTTCATTAAAAAATGTGATGTAACACCTAAATAAATAACTTAGGTACAGCCAAAACATAAATTTATAATAAATTTATAAAATAAACATAATAAATTTATTTTACAAAATTTTAAGAAAATCTGACCATCATACTATCAACATACCTGTTTGAATATTTTATACAACGTAAGGATATGCAGTTTAATGCATATAACCTATTACGTAGTATTTAGGTAATAAACAGCGGATGAATTGCGAGTATTGAAATTGACTTGTTTTATGTAACCTCGTTAAAAATAAGCAACTAGAGGAAAGGGACACATTCACCTCTAAAAAGCTTATCTCTATACATACTAAAAATGATAGTGCTTAATAATCTCTCAACATGTAATTTATTGGGTTTCTAGTACTTATAAATATGAGAAAGATGAAGAAAATAAGCGAGAAGCAAGTTTTGATCAGAATTACAGTGTCCATTTTCGCGGGAAAAAAGGCATGATGTATACACACGTAGCAGAACCTCTAGGCGCATACTGTCCTTCTCTAGGCTTCATACTGTAGTTACTGTCTCAATTTATACAGAACAAACACAACATTATTTTTATGCTCCTTTTTATTATTATTCTGCGACATGTTTCGGCCGCGTACGCTGGCCATTATCAGGTAGAACTACTACAAAATCATACAGGAATGCAGGTGTTGAATTTGAGGCCTCCCCTTTTAAAATAAAATTGGAAATTTAAAGTGTAAAATTATGGAAGTATACAAAATTATAAAATATAGAAATATTTATCATCCCTTATAAGGAATACTATATCTTTATGCGTTTCTTTAGTTCTTTTAATTGCCTGAGTCCAGGATTAAAATATATACAGATGAAAGGACTGCCATATTTAATTAAAAGTTGAGTAGTGGACTAATGGTGTTTTACGCAGTCTTGTATTATACGTGTGTTAGCTTCCGCTTCTGCTAGAGTGGAAATTCCAAGCTCTTCTCTTGCAACACCCTGTGCGAGTCAGGCAGTTCTATGTATTTTTTGTGTGCGCTATGTTCTTTTTATTTACCCTTCCCAAGTGGTAAAATATGAAGTGCGTCTGTATGTGTGTATATAGCACGCGAAGCTGCATGCACCCACGTAGATGCTACTTGTCATGTGTTCAGTCCACTGTAATATTTGTAACCTACATGGCTGTCCGAGATTGTCGACTTACTGAAGACAGGTGTTTTTGTCGAAGCGTTTTTATATGCAAAACATAAACTTGTGGATGTAAACTGTTATCTTTGTATATATCATGTTACAAAGTAAATAGAGTGTTTATAACACTTACGAATTATCTTTGAAATTTGATGGATTTAAACCAAATTTTTAAAAACGCTAAATTTTTATTGATTAGGCTATGGATTTGAAAACTTTCAATATATGAATATATTGAAATTTTCAATATATGAATAAAGTCACCAACTAATGCACTTTTTATTAACAACTATTACTTCCCGACTGCTGTTATAAACCATAATCATAGCCATACGCACCGGCCGCGTTTACCCCCAGGAAATATTCCTGGTACTCATTTCTGTTAGAGGCTGAGTAGATCCCAGGGCCATAGTGCGACCGACAGGATTATGCCAATGAAAAAATCCACTAACACCATCGGGAATCGAACCCGCGATTTGTAGCGCAGTGCCTCAACCAACTGCGCCACCGCGGCCCCAATAGTTGTCCAATTTTCTTCACTGGAGGTGTTCCCTGATGGTGGCGACATTAGACGCCGAAACATGTGTCGGGAAGTAATAGTTGTTAATAAAAAGTGCATTAGTTGGTGACTTTGTTCATATATGGGAAACCTGGGTTCGGTAATCTTAAAGGGCAGAAATTGTTTTCATTTCTACAGCGTCCAGACCGCTCCAGGGCTCACCATGTCCCCTGTCCAGTGTGTACCGGCAACTATATTCGTGGGCTAAGGGTTCGAGGGCGTGAGGCTGACAAATCGCCTCTATATTTTTTCGAAGTACAATATCGCATGGAGCTGTACTTCCGCTTCCAAATGTTTGTCCATGGCGTAGTGCGTTACTACGCACAGAAATAACAATTTCTATTTTTATTTACATGTTGCTCGTATACTTTTCCTTTCCCCGTGTGTTGCTTGTTCCTTGCGTGTGTTCTTATTTTATGCTGTCCGATCTGTGTGTGCGATGAACCTGATAAGTTGGTTGCAGTGCTTTCGCACACATTTTTTTCCATTAAATAAGCAAAATAAAGAAATAAAAGTTCGAGGCTGAGGAATTCATTTGAGCTAACTCTTTAGTTTGAGTGCTCATTGAAGATCGCAGTGGTGTTAGGACGAGAGTTTCTTGCGGGTGCTCCCGGTCACAAGCCTGAAAACATTATTACAGAGTCTCTGAATGGTGCTACGAGATCCTCAGGCGCTTGGCCATTCCTATTTACAGGACGATTCGCTTACTTCACAAATTGGTGTCCCCATGGACTAGAAGAGCCCCTTTATGCCACGGTCTCTTTTCAGGGGTTTTTACCCTCGGGGGTAGAGACTTTTCTAACACATTCGTGACTTGTGGGCGCTTCGAAACCACTTCTACCACCTCACACCACCCCGCCTTTCAAGTCTGTAGAGGGAAGTGGAAGATTCAATTTGCGGAAAATGTGGTGAGCGAAGTGACCCCACCCGCTCCAACAATGTAAAGGCTCCATCGTTATTTCTGTACCACATCTGGGGCAAGGATTTTGCTTCTGCTATACTGAGACTAGTGAAAGAATTCTCATGTATAGTGGAAATGATGGCACGCGACGTTTTGCACTCTTTGCCTAATGTTGTGTTCGTCTGAAACTCTGTCTTGCCTAAGTCAACAAGGTCCAAGAGCTTATAGCTACAGTTGAGTCAACAAAACAGATGCAAGTAGCGTAAAGTATAGTAGGACGACTGCTCTTACATCTTTACAACCCTGCTATATGTATATGTATACGTATACGTATATGTGTATGTGCATGTATATGCATATTATACTTAGATATAAAGAGAAAGAGAGAGTGACGGAAACACAGCACGCAGAGAAAGAGACAGAGCGGTTGTAGACAGTGGCAAGTAATGCGAGTGGAAAAGGCATGCTGGTGTTCAGTGGGATAGGGAATAGTCTGTGTCCTTTCTTTCGCGTACTCAGGTGTAGCGACGTTCATCATGTACTTATCGCTTCTAAGATTAGTGTGAACAGCATGTCTAGAAGACTGGGGAGGCATGCAGGGAGCTATGCTACGGCGGGAAGTGTAATGTCGTGGGGACGAAATGGAGGCGTTCGGCCCAACTACTCAGAATAACACTGTAACTATCTGGCGTACTTCAAATACCATGTGTACGTTGCAACTTTTACACTTATCTTCACAACGACATAAAAGAGGAATACTGTCGTGGCCTATTTTGAAGTATCATCCCATTGTTGCTGCTGTCAGGATACCCATGTTCCGTCTGGTATTTAAAACAGACTGCTCCCAAATATAACTCAGAAATTTCACAGCTTGATACTGCTCATTACGAATAAGCATTAATTTATCCACACAATAGTAATTAATACGGCCGTCATTATCGCAGTTGAATCGGTTATTTCAAAGCCAACGTGTACTTGTACATGTAACGTGTACAGGTCGTACTTGTGACTTTGTAAAACTAAACAGTAGGATTAAAACTGTTTTTATAGATGAAAGAGACGTCACAATTTACATTTTCAAATGTCATGAGAACAAAGGCCGAGAGAAAGAGCACTGTGATGGGGAAAAAGCAAAATTCTAAAAAATGTCACACGTTACATTTTCAAAACATGAAATTCAGTTATTTTCATTATGTCTGTCATCACCCTCAAATCATCACCAGCATCATCGTCATACATACGATTATTATCACAATCACCATTACAATATTCACCGCAGTCAGTGTCTATGTGTTTCTACATATCAGGCACAGACCACGTGTACTCGAGTTAATATCTGATGCTATTTTATGTGGGATTTCTTAGGACAAGGAGGGCGTGGGACAGTTTTCTTTCTGATTACTTCGGCTCTGTCCCTGTCGACATTATTCTATCAATGCTGCGTACTCCACCTCCTATCAGTGCTGTATCATTGTGAATTAACGGTTGACAACGTCGTTAAATAAAGCCCTTCTGTTTGTATGTCCCTCTGTCAGTCCCTCCTATCAGGTGCAGACGACTTGCTTTTCCAAACCCCTCTTCAAAAGTTCTTTGAGATACTTTCTGCCACCGACAAATTCTTAAGGCTCATAAGGGAAGCCGACTAAAAAGGAAAGACACTATTAACTACAGAGCATGGGGCCGTTATTAGCTGCATGGCATGTGACGTGTATAGTGCACAAAAAAACTTTAGAAGGTGTTTAATGAAAACAATATGAAACCTTCTTTCACAGAAAGGTCGATAAAAAATAACTCTTTCAAACATAGTAATAATTATGTGTACTAGCTACTTTAATATTAGAAGAAACGTGTACTTTGCCCATACATTGTAATTATGAGTTTCATAGAATTCTCAGAATAAACACCGATTATTTTCTTAAAGAGAATTAATTGGACTCTGTAAGAAATATGCAGTTTATTTACAATGTTTAGAAGATTGGTTTATAAAAATTGTTTAGACGTATTTCAGGCTTTAGGGATTTAGAGAAGAAAAGAATAGCATCAGAAATTGTAAGCAAACGAGAAAAGAGCAAGGAGCGGCAGGCTTAATATTGTATACATAACATTAGAAAAATATAGAAAACTTCTGTCTCACTGCACCAATATAACATCACTGAGTTTATTGCTTATGAAAATTGTCTTAAGTAGTGATTATTTATCCTGCGCGTAAAAAAGATACTATGTAGAACTGATGGAAGAAGAGTACCATAAGCAGAAATAAGCAGAATCGCAGAACTGGAGAAAATCATCACTTTGGTTTGCAACGGAAAGTAAGAAATTTTGAGACTAGCACACTTTCAAAAGTAATAAAATCTAATGTGTTCCATGTCCGTGCACTATATTATACAAAAACACTAATCATCAACAAATGCATAAAGAGAGTTTTATCATAAATCGTAACACACTCCTACATGTTTCGACCCTGCTGGGTCATCTTCAGGGAGAACTTTTTTGTTATTGTTACACTAAGGTTGCGCTTTATAGTTGAGTGAGAATGTGCTGTTGACTGTGTACTGCGTTGTTTTTGGAGGTGTGAACTCTCTGCGGTCCCGGCCTGCAGGCCCGGACCGCAGAGAGTTCACGCCTCGAGCACACAGTACACAGCCAACAGCACGTTCTCACTCAACTATAAAATGAAACCTTAGTGTAACGATAACAAAAAGCTCTCCTCGAAGATGATCCAGCAGGGTCGAAACATGTAGAAGTGTGTTACGACTGATGATAAAACTCTCTTTATGCATTTGTTGGTGATTAGTGTTTTTGTTTTTGTAATAAAATCTGTAGGAAAATACGGAAGGAATGGCAAGAACACGTGGAACGAATTAGCTCTGATGGTATTTAGGAAAATGCCTTAAATGTAAATGTGAAATTTAAAATAAATTTTGGAAAAGCTGAGAAATGATGGAAGGATTCTAGTTCGTAATATAAGTAGCTGGTCTCAAAAGGACTAATAATAGAGTTGCTCGTGACAAGTACCTTAATTAAACCGCAAGATATGAGTTATTACGGCGGTGTTATTGAAAAGCCAACTTTCCCTAAATGTGACGCCGTGTCGACTGGTAAATATTTTGTCTCAAATATCGTAAAATGTTGACAAGTCAATACAGCGTAACTTCTCAGAATACTTGAATCTCCGTGTATTAAATTGCAGATACAGGGCCATGTCGAAATAGTAATTTGAGGTTTTAAATATATTATTTAGATAATATATATTGTTTATATGTAATTTGTTTAACGATGCTAGCGTCTAATGATATTAATGTTGGTGAAATTTTTTGCAAACATAGAGCAAGAATAATACCACATACTAAAGCAACTATTTGAATAATATGCAATACAATGAAAAAAAGACAGTCTAGTTAGTTGCTCCTGTCTGCGCCTGTAAAAATTATGCATGGAAACTAGAATATGAGTTTTATCGTTTTAATTTATTGGGACCTTTTCCTTTATCACAACACAAAACAACACACAACGTTGTGGAAAATGCATCTTTCCGCCTTGAGGAGAAGAGCTACTTTAACTGATGACGGAGAAAGGCAGCTTCCAAAACGCTGCGTCATATTTTGTGTAGTGATAATGGAAGCAGTCCTAATATATATAGTGATAAAACCCAGTGTGAAAAATTCTTATGATTCAATTAGAAGATGAGTATTCAAGTATGCGTAATCAAAATCTTACCTTCAGAAAATAATCGCCTAAGATACGGCATTAAAACCTAAAATACGAAATATTAACTGTTTTCATACGTTAGTCATAGATAAACATATTCAATAACAATTGTACTTAATTAAACACGCGCGAAGATAAAAAAAATTACTGATATATGATGACGTGAAAATTTAAGTTAAAAAAATTGCAAGATATATTTCTGTCATTTGGGTTTAAGATGTTTAACTTGTGAACGTAAAAGTGAGGCCGCCCCTCTGTTTGATGAACTCCCACGCCACGAAAAGATGTCAGTGATAGGAATTATAGCTCTATGAGTTCTTAATCTCAGAAGTAAGTGAACAGTTTGACTTGAGAAAAAAACTACCGGTACCCGCTTTTTGTGTGCCCGGGTGGGTCTCAGAGCAAGTCTGGAAGCTGTAAAGGTAAATTTCACTCTAGAACAGTCCGTGAAGGACCAGAGATGGCGTACAGAAATAGCTCTACTTTCTCTTTAACCTCGGCACTAGATGGGGTGGGTGGTCAGAGCTACGTTCCGACCGGCTTACCCCTGGGAAAGATACTCGTTACCAATTGTACAGGAAGAGGGATGGGACCCAGGGCCGGTCTGGACGGGTGCAGAAAACCTCTCTTCCACCAGGATTCGATCCCCGGACCGTCCAGATTTTAGCGAATCTCCATAGCGACTGAGCTATCGTTGCCCGCCTGGAAGCTGCAATAGGCAAGCAGATCCATTTCACTGCCGGCAATCAAACTGCAATTCTCATTTCGTCCAACTCCATAACCTTGTGACTGTACTGAAATGTTATTAATTACAGGACCTAAGAATAATGAAATCACAGTAGCAAGTTGTATCCGGTATGTCCAGGACAGACTGTCGCTACAGAGCCATCCGTTGACAAAATATTTAAGAATAACTAGCATGGGACTAGGGCCAGAGAATGAAAGATTTGTCCCCAAATAGACTCCAGTGTTGTACATCTTTATATACTATAAAGCAGCAAAAGGCATTTTGTGAGAGCAGATGGTATTCACTATATATTAGAAGCATGAAATTTATATAAATTTCATAGTTTAAATTCCAAATATATATTCACTTATTTCTCACAGATAACAGCATGTTAATGCTGTTTGAGGAATAATCGCTGTTAATACTGAAAATTATATGACGCAAATAAACACAGCCTGTGGGCAAAGTTTTGGGCTTTGTAGCAGGTAGAGTACGTATATATATACAGATACCACTGCGCTTTAAAATGTTAAATCTATTTAATCTGTCAGAATTTAAAGTGAAAGCGGGGTTTGCTTCTGCAGATGAATACGACAGTGTGAATGTTAAAATAACTACTTCCATTAAAACTTTTTTTTTAAATCAGATCATAGTCAGGAAAATAGACGTGAGCTACAGGCTACAAATTCATAAGGCCAGTTAGTTTGACAGATAAAAAACAAAGCGCCTTACGCATTACAATTGTCTCGTTATTCCGTTAGAATTGTTAACCGATACGTTGTTACCTACTGCGCAGAACGTTTCATCCCGATTTACACAGAATTACTTTCAACAAAAATTGCATCCTCTGTAATAGTTACGGTTTGATACGTTCTTTTGTTACAACATACTGAAAATGAAACAAATGGACTTGGTTACTATATATATACGTATATATGGAGGTCAAATGATCCGTTCGTTTATGCAAATCCAAACTGTATTGGACAGGAAATCCGTCATTGGTTGCTGAAGATAAAAGGGTTCGACAGCATTGTCAAATTTAACCTTTTAAAGCCTAGCGGTAACTTTACGTACCACCAGGTTTAAAATTAAAAAATTCCACGTGGTGCCCACATTGCGTTTATGTGTTTTGTACGGATCTCAGAACAAACAGCAACTTTTGCCTTATAAAACATTAAGAGACTGGTTTTTATAACCGAAGTGGAGAGTGTTTACAGCGCGGTACACACTGAGTCCTTATATAAAACAAATACGCTTCGTCTTTAAAGGGTTGAATGTATGGTCAGTACTTGAAGAGGCCTCTGTCCTTAAACAGAGGATAGCAGGCCTGTATCTGACAGCTTATTCTCTCTAAACCCATGAAGAATTACAGTTTAGAAGTATGCTGTGGAAAGACGGCTAAGTTCGCGATGTTGAAGAATGTTATGAGAATAAGGTGCACGCACTGGAGTTATAGCAGCGACTTTGTACAGCCGTTCTATCATTGAGTAGATCCTACTGCTGTCCTTGTTCCTTGTGCTGTACACGACAACGAACAACAGCCGCACAGATTTTACTGGCATAAATTACAGAGGTGTTTTGCAATTTTAAGTCGGATGACAGGGGACTAGGCTGCTGGCTGGAAGATTGAAGAATTGTGAACACCTGAACAAAAGGACAACCAATCACAAGTACATTCGGAAGTGCCACATCATTTTAATATACTAAGTTTTATTTTATATACAATTTAATATTATTTTAACACTGTTTTGTTTAATAAAAACACAAAGGTATTTAAGCAACTTAATCCTGACATCTCAAATCTTTTCAGTTAATAACGTTTTGTATATACGTGCTTTTCTTGACATATATTTTTTAGCCCGTGGCTGATAGTGGCTTTTGAAAGAGCCGAAACATGTAGCACCCTCTATGATAAATGTGTTGGCCAAATATATCTGTGACTGACATTTAATTTATTGATCTGTTTACTTATGCAACACAACGAGAAGCCTTACCCTGGGAACGTTTTCATTCCCACAACGGCAATGGAGTTTTTTTCTGCTTCTAAAAGTCCGCGCTGGCTCCGGTGCCCCACCAATGCTTCTATTTAATGGTTACCGGTGGATCTTCTCTGGTGGGAGGGGGGTGGTGGAGAAAAGACGGGTATTTATTTTGACCATGCACCAGTGTCGAATAAAAATGCTTGGAGCTTTTCCTTCTCTTCGACATACGCCTTCGTTTTATTGTGCTTAAATAAGCACGGCAAATTCACGTTATATTAAATTTATATAAATTCGGAACAGGGATATTGGATGTTTCGTACTTTACAGCAATTGTAACTTTTCGGCCTATATAGCACCATCTTTGTGATTAATGAGACGGACGGGCTGTGCGAAACTATTAGACCTTGCAGCAGGAATTATTAATAATTCTAAATTTTGACAAGAAATTGTCTTCGCGGCGGAATGCGTCGTTAAATAGACTTAAAATAAAACAAGAAAACAATGATTTTGAGAAAAAGAGTTAAAATGTCAAACCAAATGATATTCAAGGAAATATATGGGCTCTTTTTATATAATCGTCACATTTTACGGTTTAATTTTCTTCTTTGTCCTATTGCAGTTGAGAGGGTGAGGATCTAATTTCTGTCGCCCTAGCGTTGTTGAAGTGTGTTAGGAGGGCTGTCAGTATCGGGTGCATGGAGAGAAACTAATTAGGCTGCGAACTCAGCCACAGCGCTGGGAATTGTGTGTGCTGTAGAATTGAGTAACACGTGAAATGGTGAAGGGACGAAGCATTTTACTGGCGCCTGCAAATCTAATTATGCTGTGTTTCTCTTTTATCTTTCATCTTGTTATATTTCCGAAGGAAGAAATTCTATGCTAACATCACGTTATTGTTATGCATTTTGATTTAAAGCGTGATTTCAGAAGACAAAATAAATTTTGTTCACAAAAATCACACCTATTAGTAATAACGGTAAATTTAGTACGTAAAGAAACTGCCATTTAGCTAGCAATTTACGTTACATTCTTTGCTTGGATTTGAAGTGTTGTACACCTATGTAATACCGATTATTATTAAGTATTTATTTTTTGTAATGGGGAAGAAATTGTTTTGTGTGAGATAGGAAATAAATTTGTATATATTTTTACACAAATTTTGGCGCTCAAAACACAACGTGACTTATTTTGTACGGCAACACAAAATACTGCGAAGTTTCTTAGCAGATTATTTTCTTTTCTTGACAAGAAGTATGAGAATATTTTGCTTTATGTAGACAGGAAGGCAGTTTACTTGAAATTGAAATATACCATAGTATATTTTATTTATTTATTTATTTCTAGTGACATAAATTAGCCAATACATACATGTCTGTGTGGAGACATTTAAAACTAATAATCTACAAATGAAAGCCAATCACAGGAACATCAGAATATTTATACTCGTATTTTTGTCGGATGACAGTCATGGAATTTACTGATTGCTAAGTGTTGCTAACATTAGTCAGAAGAATGCACACGAATAACGTGGCCGCGTATATAGCATTGCTGCTTGGCCATCAGGAAATACAAAGTTGAATATTCGACCCTGAGCTTAGTTACAGTGCGTTAAGTACCAGATAGAATTTTGTAGCCCCTCCAAGCAGCTTCTGGGGTAGTAGCTACAAAACTTGCGCCACATATTTATCAACTCAGCATTTATCATGTTTCGTACCATTCAACACTGTGTGGTCTGAGATATTCAAAATACTATTTAATAAACAATAAGTAAATATATAAAAATAAATAAGTAAATAAATATATAGGCAGATATTGGTCTTTACTCTGTAACCACTATTAAAGTCTGTTAATACGTAAATGAAAATTTTAAAAATTTCCATTTTTATGTAAGTTTTCACATACAAACCATAGTTAATCCTCTTATTTTTTAGTGTTCTTATGCAGCGACGCTGTCAATTGCTAACATTTATTGAATCGTAGTTGGAAGGAAGAGTATAGAGTTGGTGGGAACATACTGACAAAGAGGAACTGAAGGATGCTAAGAAACTCGTTCAAATGCAACTTTTTCATCACAAAGTCCACATGTACTATCCAGGCCACACTTAGACCTTGAGGGAAGCCGTTCACAGAATTCTCAAGCCATGACCTTGAAAATTCTTAAATGACAGTTTGCTAAAATGAGCGGCGATCTGTACCGTAGCTACAGTTTTGTCGGCAAAGTTGCAGGCTCTAATACCGACCGAATCGTAAGTACTTCTCGAATACTTCACAACGACTGCATATTTTTGGTATTCATTAACACTTTAATTTCGGAAATTTAACGACTTACAATTGTTGCTGAATGGGCACAGAATTAGGAGAGAATTTCAGCTCTAAAACGTTTTCTTAATTTAATATTTATACGGATATAAAGGAAGGCAATTTCTAGAGTTAACTATAAACACACATTCAGCTTCGTGCATTATTGCATTCCTCACCTTAACGATAGAAGTAAATGTGTGGTCATCTTTATACCCGAGTTTTAAGCCCAGGTATTCCTTGGCTGGAAGATAGGCTGAGCCGCACTGCCGGCTGGACGCTGGGAAAGGAACATGCTGTGACCGATTAATCCCTGTAACATATCTTCCGAGAGTGATATTATAAATATTTTATTTAATATGAAAAATAGTATGAATTTTAATAGTCGGATACCAGTTGAAAATGCGGGTTGAAATTCTAACAGGAAGTGTCTCTTAAATGAAATAATATACTTGCGAAAGTCGTGTGATGACTGAAGCTACCGGCAAAACAGTTAGTACTTACGTACTAAGTGAGTGAATAACATGTATATTTATCCAATCATAAAGCGTTTCTTATTACCAATATGACATAAGACATGTCTCCGAAACTAAACTGTCTATGTGAGTGCTGCTTGAATCATCCTATCGACTTAAACACTTGCCGTGGGGTTTCTCTGCAGCAAGATGCTGACTCCTTCAAAGATAAATTATAGAATGGGAAAAAGTTCAGTTGACTATGTGAATTGCGCAGGAATATGGACCAGCTGAAGGAGTTAAGAAAATGACCAGCAGCTGGCATAAGAGTAGTGAGCTATACCTTAGCTTAAGTCTGTATTGCAGGCCAAAAGTTGCAGAAGTTATTTACGTATCCTGCCTATTCATTGAAAAATGGTATTGAAACCTCGCAACACACAGACCAACAGAATGCACAACATTTTTTCTTAGATATCTATAACATCACGTAAAATATTCCTACATGTTTCGATCCCCAAGGGATCACATTCAGGTAAGAACAAAATCAGTACTGCACAAACCAAAACAACACTGCACACACTATACACGATGTAAAAGAATCGGATAGTTAAAATGTGGGCAGTTCCTTGCAGTGTGGTTGTACAAAGACATCAGGAGAATATTAGGTGTATAACAAATAATGATCCACATTCGGCGTAGGCTGCACATATTTTAAACAACGTACACGAGTACAGTCTTATTAACAACAGTATATCCCGAAAAGCAAGCGAACAAGGGCCCTTCTGTGAATCCCGTTGAACAGTTTTACATACAGTTATATTCCTATAACACTAAACCTGTTCCCGAACAATGTACGGGAGAGCACAATCCACAGTGTTCAGTTGTGTCACACTTGAACGTGACCTACTTTCCAGTGTAATCTGCCCCAACCTTCCGAACCTCAGTAGTGTGCTACCCGTCGTTAAGTACGTAGGCTGCCTCCGAGGTAGTGATAAGTACTGTATTGGTTATCGCAACTATCCTTGTACGATTCATATTTTCATGTATATTTTTAAATTTATATATTTTAAGTGTTTATTCATGTTTATATTTTAATTAATTTAATGTTTTTTAAAATTAATTTCCAGTATACAAAGATCCAGTACACTTGTACAACTACACTCCAAGGGATTGCCTACAGTTTAACAATTTGATTCTTTCACATCACTTATACTGTGTGCAAAGATTGATAATTTGGTTTGGTTGATTCTCCGAAGACGAGCCCATGGGGATCGAAATATATGGGAATATTTTATGTGATTTATAATATAAATAGTTAAAAAAGCATTTTGCATTTCTTTTGGTCTGAGTGTTGCGTTAAATATCGGCGACGTATGGAATGAACAGTATCAAACTGAAGTATGCCTATTAAGTATAACGCCTGTTGAGAGGTCATTACAAATTTTGTGTGAAGAAACCTTACCTAGAGTCGAGAATTCTCAAATTTTACAGTGTAGTTTAAACCTTTGTTGTATTTGCTAACTTACTTTGTCGCAATTATCAGTTCTAAATGCACATCTAGTACACAGTACTTACTTCTTCTGTAGTGCACTTATTTAGTTGTGATGCATTAACTTCAGTTGGCTTCAGTTGATATCAAGCGGTTTTATACAATCGGGCTTATGATTTTGAGATCGCAATGAACTGACCGTCATTAATGTGTCATCTGGCACATGCAAACTAACAAATCCGCATGGCTACTACTATCACTTTTTAAGGGATGTCTATGGGAGTACATGGCTTTTGTATGTACATACATACATACATACATACATACATACGTACGTACGTACGTACATACACACGCAATACATATATACATACATACATAGCATTGCATAGCATAGCATAGCATAGCATAGCGTAGCATAGCATAGCATAGCGTAGCATAGCATTTGGCATTAAACTCTGCACACGAAACAAAACAAGTAGGACCTACATATAAAAATTCAAGTATGAACAAACACAGTTTTACGAAATTTTAGGTTTTCACAGCGATTATGTTGAATGTGTGTATCCCGGTATGTCATGCTGTGTCGAATAGTAAACAATTACAGACGTTTTGAAGGCAATACTCTTCTGAAGAACGCCAGTAATTGTTGACCAGTCGCCATTATTTAATACTCCAGAAGACTTGAAACTTCAACTGTAATTATACCTACTGTTTGTATTGGCGTATAATGCTTGGTGTCTTACCCTAAGGTTGTAAAGTAGGTTTTGGGTATATGAGAAGAAAGTGCTGAGAAAATATCTAGACTTAAGGGGGAAGGGAAATTAACAGAATGGAGGTAAGCGCGGGGTGATACGCCTCCTGATTAGTACTGTTAAACGAATTTTGTTTTAAGGGTTACGAAATCAAGGATTATGATATAAAAGGGAGGTGCAGCGTCTATGGATGAAGTATGACATTTTATTATTATTATTATTATTATTATTATAATAGATTTTCAAGGAATAGATTACAACGTGGACTGCATTCAGCTTGCTCATGGTATGAACCAACGACAGGCTAATGCGAAAACGGTAATCATTGTTGAGGTTCCATGGGGCTCGTAGAATGTCTGGAGAAGCTGAGCGACCATCAGCTTCTCAAGGAGCACTATCTTATTGCCATTTCCTTCAGTCCAAATATTCCTTTCAAACCTGTCCTCTAATAACTTACTGTTACAGTATACTAAATTGGTCCCTTTTCTTCACGGCTTCCGTGCCCTTATGTTGATGTAAAGACATCCTCCACATATGGAGTGTAATTGTCAAGATATTGAGTTGTCGGCGGCGGACAGCCGACAAGGTGTTGTCCTCCAGTTCATTAATTGGGCGGGGTTCTAAAAATTTATCAGGATAGAATGTCAACATATTACCGTATATAAAATAACGCAAACATTTGAACTTTTCAGTTACCATGTTACTTCTAAGTTCCACCTGTTTTAAAATTAAAACTCTGGATTTTGCCAAAATAGTAGCTACTTTTATGGGTTTCGTACGATTTTCAGAATTATTGGCAATTGTGTGCTTATGCAACATCAAATGTGTGGTCTGTGTTACGAGGTCTTAAAATTATTTAAATGAAATTCAGGCTTTTTAAAGAAAATGAAAATGAAAACATAATTTTAGGATATAATTTATTTATGTTTAAATCTATAAACGAACAAAAATGAAGAAATTTAATTTCCCTCATAAAGCGTATTATCGCTTGCAGATGTTTTTTTTTTAAAACAGTCGGTAGAAGAGTGCGAATTAACCGCTGGATTGCTGTGTCAGTATCACTATGCGGGTGTTTTATTTGGATTTTATAGCCAAGTTAATGGTTAACTCCCTCCAACCCTGGTTGTCCTGACCGATTTCGTTTAGTTGCCGCGTTCAGTGCCGCTTGGTTGTAATCTTTTGGTGTTTACAAGCGGTAGCAAATGACAGGCGTAAATATTTTGTGACCCAAGGCAATATGTGTTAGGGAACTCAGTTACCTTTCTAGCTACACATACCATATTTAAGCTCTTTTTTATTGGCTTAGAATAGTGAATATTTTACTCTGTTACAAATTGGAGTTTTGTAAAAGAGCTCTTCTGTTGAAATATTTACTTATTGTTTATTTAAAGTCAGTAACAATCTCTCCCAAATATCAGCGGGAAATTGTTAAAAAACCAGGTCGAGAATTCGTTTCGTAGTCCTTCCCTCTTCTACTATGTTACTCACAGCAGGTGTAGAGGGTTTTTATTTTCACTTGATCACACTCAAACACACACCACAGTCGGTAGGACTCCCCTGGACGAGGGATCGGCCCGTCGCAGAGACCTCTACCTGACAACACAAACACTGTGCAAGAGATAAACATCCATGCCTTCGGTGGGATTCGAACCCACGATCCCAGCAAGCGCTTGGCCGCAGACCTACGCCTTAGACCGCGCGGTCACTGGGATCGGCTACGTCAAGAATACCTAAATTTAATATGTTTAAAAATTTTGGAAAGAGTGTTATATGTAAGTAGAAAAAGATAATACACTTGATACAATAATAATTTTCAGTAAGCTATGCTGTTTCTTGGGAAACTGCCCGAGAAAGATGACACACTAGTAGTCACAAACCATACCTGTCACTGCTGCCATCTGATGAACCTTTGTATAAACACCATTATTATATTAAGGTCGGTCAGCTGAAAAATACACAATACATGTAATTTCGTACCTAAATAACCTATATCGTGTCATGTGACCACTGTATAAGTAAATGTGACTCGCTTAATGTACTATGATTTTGATGCTTACACTAGAAATTTTTGACAATTATTTGTAGCATCAAATTTTATACAAGTTTTATGTTAAGCTGGAAGTAAGGTGTTACATGAGCTGGCGGATGTCTCCGACCTGTAAGGAGATTAGCCCCCATTTCATGACAAGCTGTTTTTGATACCTTGTCAATGTCAAAAGGGATAAAAGACTCGTGTGAAGCTACGATCACATTATGACGTAAGGGTGCAAAAGCAAGACCCGTATAGGTCAATGATGCAAGTTTCGATCAACAGCTTCACACAACCACACACAAGACTCCTGTATTATGACGTATAGATTCCACACGACACCTGTCTAATTCCCTGTATAAACTAATGTATTTGGAGCACAACAGGACACTTCTGCAATTCACCTTTTGGACTCAACTTGTAACAGTCGTCACATTGTAATGTTTTCAATATAATACAACATATTACTGTGTCTAACCATCGACAAGCAGTCTTGGAAATTGTTCCTTAAGTGTCCTAAGGGATCCGTCACTAGACTGTTCCCAGTACCACCCTCTCCATGGATATAACAACTGCTGTGACTATATCCGGCGAATTCGTTGCCGAGCCATTATCATCAGCTCCCGAACGCTGAGGCAAAACCTTGGCGGCCACAGAATTAAAGATGGTCATGTGTTTGAAACAGCTGTGACACGATGGCTGATCACACAGGAGAGGGAACAGGAAAGCTAACCGATATACCTCAGTCAGTATAGTGAGTACGTTGCTAGGGGGATTCGAGTCCTTTCGGCGGCAGAAGTTCTTCTTTTCGCTACCGAATTGACATTGTTTATATGATCCACCCACTTTGTCAAATATTAGTGGGTGCTCTGTATTTAGGGATAAATGATCGTCTTGTGAACCTGACCATTCACTCCCAATTAGTGCCGGAGTTAAGAATATGTGGAGTTACATCTCCACGTTTCCCGTAAGCCTAAAGGAATAAGGGTTAATTACAATTTTAACACAAATTAAAGGACGAAGGCTTAAATCAAAGTAAGTTCTATGCCATATTATTGAGATCTGCGCTCTTCTGGGTGTTTACTTTTCGTAGATTGGTAGTTTATTACCGACGCTTCATAGCACCCTGTCGGTCCCAACTTCAACGGTCAAGCAGTCCAAGACGAATTATTTTTTGTATAACTTTAAGGCAACATGTTTCGGCTTGAGTACAAAAAGCCATCATCAGGCAAATTTAGATTACCAAATAAAAGTTACCCGGTAAATTATATTAAATCTTTTTACACGTCAGTATGTGTAGTTGAGATATCATATTATAAAATAATATAACGTAAAACAATATAAAACGACATAAAACTTAGTTGCGATTGGCGACCTTCAATATTTACTTTGTGTATTTTCATGACAACTGTATGTCTGTCTTAACCCTTTAAAGACGAAGCGTATCTGTTTTATATAAGGACTCAGTGCGTACCGCGCTGTAAACACTCTCCACTTCGGTTATAAAAACCAGTCTCTTAATGTTTTGTAAGGCAAACATTTCTGTTTGTTCTGAGATCCGTACAAAACACATAAACGCAATGCGGGCACCACGTAGAATTTTTTTAATGTTAAACCTGGTGGTACGTAAAGTTACCGCTAGGCTCTAAAAGGTTAAAGGTACAATTTTAAAGCCTAAAGTTTATTTAAGATTTTTGTTTCTATGTCGCGGGGAATATACTTCGTCTCAGAAGACAAAAAGTCTTTAAGGAAATCATCCTAGTCATTTTGAGAAACAAGAGTATTTATACGCTAAAATAGATGGTGCACGCAGTAACCACTGAACTTTAAAGGGTTAAAAATGAGCTTTTCGATGTACCAAGTGCTCTGCCTGTAGACCGAAACTATGAATCCACTTTGTTCCACTGTTGCCTAGGAACCAATGTGCTGTTTAAATTGAAAGCCATCCACCACCCAGCCACGTGCGGTTACGTGCTAGTCAAACGTAAATGTTGTTTGCTATCACCACCAGTCAAGCAATTGAAAGTTTCAAAGCTGGAAAGTGGTTATACACTTTTAATTTTGCATTGGAGATATAAATTTTAACTCTCCCAAAACCATTGTAAATTCAACCCCTTAAACATGCGGTAACATCCATGGGTTATAGACTCAGATTATTTCTTCTAATTGTTATTTTTATATAATTACACACTAGAGATTTAATGTGATTATTTTTTTACTTACATGTAATAATGAAACAAACATTTTAAATCACATGTTTTTATTATTATTACCAACTACTCCACAATTATCTATACACAAGGGAGTATATAGAATTATTGTGCAGTAGTTGGTAATAGTAGCAAAAACCTATATGTGAAACCACTGTACGGAATATGTATAATATTAAATACGTGTATGTTATTCTTGTTCTTATACCGAAAAATATGAGTGAAATATTAACGCCCCAGGCTCAAATTGGGAATGTGTGCGTTTCAAATTTGGCAGAAGCACAGATTGTTCTGAAATCTTGTCGTTATTTTCCTCAGCTCTTTCAGACGAAACCAGGTTTGTACCTTGTAATATGTTGCAATATCTTTCTTCTCAATCTCTTCATTTGCACCAAACTCCATAATTCTTTCACGTCTTTCGAAACTTGAAAGACCACGACAGTCAATACAAAAAGGCTTAGTGAACCATTCATTGTATTTGAAGTCCCGCTGATACTTCTAACATATGACAGCCTTGTTACTTTCTGAAATTCTTGTGACTTTTAGCAAATGTTGCATTGTCGATAACCTAAAGACTTTACTTTACTTAGTCCATCCCTCTTCTACCTACTTGTTCACAGCAGGTGTCGAGGGTTTTTTGTGATTTCACTTGATCACAATCAAGCACACACCACAGTCAGTAGGACTCCTCTGGACGAGGGATCGGCCCGTCGCAGGGACCTCTACCTGACAACACAAACACTGTACAAGACAAACATCCATGCCTCCGGTGGGATGCGAACCCAGGATCCCAGCAAGCGCTCGGCCGCAGACCTACACCTTAGACCGCGCGGCCACTGGGATCGGATAACCTAAAGACGTTAAGTGTAATATTTGCCGTAAGGGTGGGAGGATCTGGATAAGCATTTAAGTTTGGTAACAGAAAATATAGCGACTATTACAGGCCGTATGTTGCCTCACTTTTATAGCCGTACACCTAGCGCTTGATAGGAGAAGTGAGCTTGAAGTTTCTTGAAAACTGATCTTTTGTTTTGGTGCACTAGCAACTGGACAAACTTCAACCTGTTGAAACACAGTGGTTACTGTATGTATCATCTGCTTTACATTTAGCAAAATATGCATGTTGCTCACACAGTATGTTTGTAAGATTCATATATGATTTCATTATCCGAAAGAAACATCGTAATATAATGTGTATTGGTAATGGTGCGGTGCGAGTCCCGTTGCGTAGGACTGATTTTTTTAAAATATCATTCATACCAATTTTGAGTTCGAAGAGTTAGAACACAAATGCCACCATTTTAGGCGTAAAATAACTCACAAATTTGTGCCATCTGTTCCGTAAGACTGTGTGTCACCTAGGCGA
This sequence comes from Coptotermes formosanus, assembly GCA_013340265.1. NCBI lineage: Eukaryota > Metazoa > Arthropoda > Insecta > Blattodea > Rhinotermitidae > Coptotermes > Coptotermes formosanus. The sequence continues at coordinate 1,745,300 of BLKM01000655.1, forward strand.
TTCATTGATTTAATCTACAGGGTGCTTGTAATATAAATACACAGGGTAAAATTCAAGTAAATAAATATTGTACTGGTCATAAAATAGTAATTGACAAACTTCTGATAACTGTAGCAATGTAGCGTTCTGTCGAAGAGACAGAGACATTTACATGTGTGGAGTTTCCAGTCGCGCTTGTCAGATACTTGCCTTGTCGGTGGGTTGGGCGTTGAGAACACATGGAATACTACTTACGGTGTGCCGATCATACTCTGCTTGATTTATTGGTGTAGTGTTGAGCAGAGGGGGATATCTATGACCAACTAGAATACAACGAACTAGAAAAAGAAATTGCAGATACTTTGCCACTGTTCTTCATGACTTCGTAAGGAAAAGTATTGAGTCTGCGGCTTCCAGGTTGTAGAAGTGTATGCAAAAGCCGGTGCCGTATGTTGAATTATGAAAATATGTGGTAACGTATGGGTTCTAAAATAATTCAAGAATTTTAGCAATAACTTTCTCCCTTGCTGATAGATATATTTAAATTTATGTGTTTACTTTGAAATTACCCTGTGTGGTAGAGGATATTTACCTCGATCTCATGTTACTTAATACGAGCTTCACGGCACTACTTAGCGGAGAGATACTTCTCTGAACATATCGTGTGGGAAGTGATAGCATAAGTAACATGCTGTTTTAAGACTTTTGCAAAGGATACGCGAAAAGGAATGACGGGCCTCGTCGTATCCAGTCCTTCCGTCTGTCCGTCCGCATGCAACACAGCTACTCCCACCTGATGCCTTTACGTGAAACTTCACACTGGGGAGGTTAAAAAGAACTGCCTACGTAGTCCGATTTTGATTAAAGTCGGATACAACTTATAACTTACTGAAGAACTACGTACATTCGTGATAACACCGGGTCGTGATTGGTGATTATAATTTAAATAGGCTGTGTTCTCTGTGGGGCACGAGCTGAGGCTAAAGAAAAACTGATGATATAACCATCACGATCGATAATAAATCCCGTCATTTACAACATAAATACAAGTAATAAGGCACTTCGTACATTCCGAGATACTGGAAAATCTTACATGTTAGTTTCAACGTAAAAGTTTCATTTTAAAACTTTCGAATTGTCATCGTTTCTCTTGAAAGTAGTGAGAAATTTCAAATTTAGAAGCAATAATAGCTAAGGGGCCAGTAGTGGTAGGCTGTGCTTGTATTTCCCAACTTTTTATTTGTATTGATCTTCGACTTATACTTCTCCTTTTCTTCTTTATATAGCTTCTTTCTAGTGTAATACTTCAACACTTCGTGCCCTGCTTTTTCATGAATACCATCTTATTTTTTTAACCTCTTCTTGTTGAGTACTGCTGCCAGCAATGCTATACATTACGGCTGTGAAATTAAGTTGCTTTCATTCGATATGGAAGGAGATTCGACGATAATTATTTATTGGGAGTAAAAATCACAGAAAATTTGGATCGGAGTAGTTTCCACTTCAGGCGAATTCGTCCCATAAGGGTCTGTGAGAATAAAGGTTTTCTGATAATTTTCTGAACCTGTTTCCTCATCCCTGCCTACGGATTTGGAACGTGTTAATGCAGCTGCTACACTGCCCAGTGCTCTTAAACCGCCTCAAGGTGTTGCGTAATAATGCCATGTGGTTGGCTACCCTGAGTGTGGAACACTCACAGCGTGAGATGTATCGGCGATAAGAGTGATTAATGAGGGTGCATATCTTGTCAGGGGCAGGCTAATGTAAGGTCTTTCATTTCAAGAGTGGGAAGGACCATATTGGACATAATTACAGATGTGTCTAAGTATTGAATATCGCTTTAAAACACAGGCTGAGCTATGTGCATGCATATTTTAACATTAAGGAACTCTAAATGCCCACAGAATATGTATATGTAAGAGTACTTCATTTGATATATCAGAAGCTGAAGAAGAGCTATTACGAAGTTTGTAACTGCTAGTAGATTTGCGCAAGTAGATTAGGGGTATTTCTTTTTTTATTAAGTTTGAATGGGCTGCATACTGCAAGAAACCTGGTGCTAACAGACGCAGCACCACACGTTTTATATTGGCTGGAGTAATAAACTAAACTAAACAGAACATCATCTGATCCTGACAAGAAAAGAACAGTTATTTTCTTAGCTTGTAGCCTAGGCGCTCTACTGACTGAGCTACTGCCTTGCGTTTCATTATGTGAACGTGATCTAAATTTTATTTTAAAAGTTGGTTTTTACCTCCCAAAATATTCATCGTTTCAGTTACAAGTAATGAAAGATCGGTACCCTTAAGTATATAGTAACTGCGCAAAGCGAGAAAATAACAAACTCAAAACAAACGGGGTCTTGGAGTTTTTACAGCAGGGTGGTTCAGGATTCCAGTCTTGCGCGGAATGACGTCACTGGGTGAAATTCGTTAGCGATTGCGAAGGAATATATTATCTTTATCTTCAAAGACTCTTGACTTTTTAAATCGAAGTTGTTTCTTAAAAAATTCAGGATCCGATTAGCCAGTGATGCAGCGTCATGTCTCAGAAGAATGGGATGCTCAACAAATCAACTCTGTGATAGAAATATTGTCTTACTCATTTAAACTTAAGTAATGCGTTATGCATATTTACCACTTCAGTATACAATGTCAATTGAAATAAAAAAATACCTAGCAGACCCTGTCGTGATTCTCGATATGGTTCCAAAGATTTCTTCAAATACTTCGTGCGATTTGGGGACATTACTTTGAAATGTCAATTAGCCTGTCTTTTTTCATGGAAAACGAATTATTATGTGAAAATTTGTTGTTTCAAACTGCGGAAAACAAAATACGAATTATAAAGCCTATCACATCTAACACTATTCCTAAAGAATGCTAAAACTAAGTGCGAATGATCGTAGCTCCGTCAGAATTTTTGTGATTTACGTATCGTTGTATTTAATTTTGATTTTTATCGTATAACAAAAATATTATGTCTCATAAAACCAGCATCAACTCTGTGTGTGAGAACCCGATTCCAATTTGTTACTCATTAAATATCTGCTTGCAACTGTAACAAGGTAAATGTGCCTAAACTAAATGTTTAAGTGCGTATACAGCGGTAACAGTGGGTCACCTGAAGAAGAAACAGCATATTTTTTATTTTATTCATATTTGTGCAGTTATTAATAATTACATAAGACAACACCAACAAAATGCACAATATTATAAAACATAATAATATTTTATAATGTTGTGCATTTTGTTGGTGTTGTGTAAAACTCAACACGTTTATTACAGGTACGAACTGAATTTCGAAGTATTATTTTCATTAACACATTCAGACGTCCATCTATATCAGATTTGTTTTGATGAATTATGTTACCTGAGTCTGATATTTATGGCAAATATTATGACATAGGGATGTCTTCGTGTGCGTATATGTAACTCTGAAATAGGTGAAATTACTTTGCCTACTTAGCTTTTTCTGAGGGACTTATTGTATATCTACCAAGCTACACGGCGTCGCAACTCAGGGAAGTATAACCTTTATGGTTACCCCGTGAATCTTAAATCTTAAATTTGAGCTCAACTTGATTGAAATATTTTAAATTAATTTGTTTACGCTACAGTATTTTGAGTAAATATAATCTGGTAGTGTTCGTATGGGTTAAAGTGACTAGAATGATTTTTTCTACAATAATCTGTATTTAGGAATCTTCTTTGTTCTTATTTCTATACATAACACACCAATCAAGAGACTGAGACAGCGATTTACATACCACTTACTGCCCCTGAATATTATTTCAGTAACAGGCATATCGTGTCTGTTTTTCACTAACCGCCAAATATTATTATTTCTCAATAACAGGCATATCACGTCCATTTTCCACTGGCCGCCACCGACTGTTATTTCAATAACAGGCATATCATGTTCAAGTTTCACTAGCTGCCACTGACTATTATTCCAATAACAGGCATATCACGTCCATTTTTCACTGGCCGCCACTGACTATTATTCCAATTACAGGCATATCATGTTCAAGTTTCACTGGCCGCCACTGACTATTATTCCAATAACAGGCATGTCACGTCCATTTTTCACTGGCCGCCACTGACTATTATTCCAATAACAGGCATATCATGTGCAAGTTTCACTGGCCGCCACTGACTATTAGTCCAATAACAGGCATATCACGTCCATTTTTCACTGGCCGCCACTGACTATTATTCCAATAGCAGGCATATCATGTTCAAGTTTCGCTGACGTCACTGCATTTTATTGGAATAACAGGCATATCACGTTCAGGCTTCGTGGGCGGCCACTCGGTTTATTGCAATACCGGCCGTAGCGAGTCGGTGTTTCACTGAACATCCAGATTCTCCCGGCAAGGTCGTGGGCGACAGGTCAGGTAGGGGGTGCACCGTGGAGACCACATGTGGCTAAACAGCCTAAATATATCCAACTGTAACTGCGTGAACAGACTGTTCCTCTTGATATTGTTAACCATTGATGAAAGATTTCGTTATCACTCTGTTTTCTGCTGTAAGCCGTTGTGTTCGAAGATATATATGGTACCTATGAATTTTAAATTTATCGGGAGTTGTTAGGAACGAATTTGGATGTTTAAATGCAGGAGAACCAGGAACCAGGTTATCTTAATGGATTTAAGGATAAATCACCGAGAAAATGGTTGTTCAATTCCCGGTAGGAGTAAAAGATTTTTCTCTTCTGCTAACCTCCCAGAGAGGCTGGGGTCTCAGCTCGCTATTCAGCGGTGCGGAAGGCCATTTACCTCGGAGTGAAGCAAATGCGACGTAACGCTTACCAATGGCCTCCATAAAGCACAAAGGTTAAGTATGCGTGGAGCTATACTGTCACTTTCCAATATGCCTTCCAAGTGTGGTGTTTCGTTAAGTAAAAGGGCAATCTTCCCCTTGTCCTAACAATAAGACGAATCCTCTACAGTATTCAAAATTCTAGTCTCACGGTTGTTACTATTATTACTGAGCTTATATTATATTGTATTGTATTGTATTATATTATATTATATTATTGAGAATAACGTTACAGAATTAAAGATCACGTCTGTTAGGTATCTAAGATTTTAGAAGCGTCGCTAAACTTGAATTTTTTAAATTAATAAATTTTACACATGAAAACGTCATATCAAATCAAAGACAAGGAAAATTTTTCTTTGGTTGTATTCCTATTTAAAATGCTTTAAGTAATTAAAATGCAAAACCTACATACTTTTTGAAGATCTGTTAGAATGCATTATATCAGTACTGTAAATTAACTGTTGTTTGTACCACTCTCGAAATGCGATTTCGTGCATCCGCCGTACTGTTATATTTGTGTGTCAGAAATTAAAATTGTAACTTTTGGATTGTCGTAAGCAGGTTCGTAATGGCTGTTGAACAGATTCAAAATTTAATATATAGGTATATCTTAGCAGACACAAAAACAAGAGTGACTAAAGGAGTACCTTGTTCTTTCTTGGTATAACAGTAGACTGAAAATAGAAATATATGTATTTTAACATTTCCGTGAAATCTTTGTGTGAATCTTAACAGGATACGAAATTGTTTGATCTTTCTACAAAACAAGAAGAGTAAGATGCCTTTTGCAACTGACGCAAATATGAAGACTGGTAGAGTAGTAATTTTATTAGCTATTTGATTTCAAAGTATGAAGAAAAATTAAGAATGTAATCACTGCATATATGCATATATATGTATGTATGTACGTATGTATGTATGTATGTATGCGTACATACATACATACATACATACGAGTACATACATACATACATACATACATACATACATACATACATAATACATACATGTATGCATGTATGCACGCATACATGCATACATGTATGTATGTGCATTTAGCACTTTGCTGGGTGTCGAAGCCGAAGCCTGTTTTGCAGTGTGTTTACAAATTAAAAGCCACGCCTATGAAATCAAATACCGCTTTATACAAAACTTGGTGCAAATAGAAACCCGCTCTTTTGAGACTGATGTAGTGAATAATAGAAAGCGAATATGCATTGCTTGATTGTGTTAGCCATACAAATTACACTTTAAAGCAACGACTCTAAAAATCCAGTTTATAATTCATAGAAAATTATCTTGCCATGGATCTGGTGGATAGTTGGCAAACTCTCACCTAGGAGCTGGGATTAAATCCCAGGCAAGACGCTTGAGTTGTTATTGTGGCCGAAATGACATTGGGACGCTTTGTTTCTCCTAGTACTTTGGTCTTCATTTGTCAATATTTTTCCACCAATGTTCTAAACCCATACTCCCTTCATTTACAACAGACGCTATGCAAATATTAATTGAGAGGTATGTTAAATAAAATACACTTTTCTGTGTCGCGCAAAAACATAATACTTCCCCGTTACAAAGAATTCTATTTATGGAAGTAATAAATAGTTATTCGGAGAATCATTTGAAACTCAATAATTGGCTAGACTCGGCGACATTCAGGTAATTTTAATGTTGAAAATCTGTGATGTAGGCTGTACTCGTACATTGGCCATTGTAATATGACGGTTTACAAATTTGCACACGAAACTTTACCTTACAAAACAGAACAATACAGAGCAATGCCTATAGACATGTTATACTAATATAAGGTCCTACTAATACCAGGAATAATATCAGAGGCAAGAAACTAGCTTAACAAGTGAGAAAGCTAGAACTTCATGTCAAATTACATAAACACATTCAGAAGTCAGTTGTTCTAGATGGCCACCATCTGGCTCAGGCAGTTATGTTTTGTTTTGTAAGGTAATGGTCGTTTAAGTTAACTTCCTTAAGGGGTTTAACTGCTAAGTTGGGAGAAAACTACCCAGTGTTACACATGCTGCAATAGACAGGAGTAATAATATAATATAATATAATATAATATAATATAATATAATATAATATAATATAATATAATATAATACAATATAATATAATATAATACAATATAATAGGTGTCGGTGAGTTTTATGTTGCTAATTGCGTGCTTTTGACCGCTTGGTGTGGTGGCAACGATCTGAGTGCCGGTACTAAAAGTTACTGCGCAACTTCTTATTCAGTCACATGGTCCGGCGATATTTAACTTGTGGCAATGAAAGGCTCATGACCATCTTGCGGGAAATAGCTTGCAACAAAAGACGGGCGATAAATGCTTCGAAAATACGACAAAGTTCAGTTATATTAAAAGGATTGCATTCGAAAACCTTAAGCGCAAGTTAAATTTGGCGAATGTTTAATAATATTCTATAAACTATTTTGTCGTGTTTATATTTTGTAATTATAATTCAGCTGTTTTTCTTTAAGGTTATGGAGATCAGTGTAACACATTAGCTACAGTACGTAATGATGTTTAGACTAGTGAGCAGAATATTTGGAACCAAGAAATAGGAAGTAATAACAACTTCGAGGGAACTGTACAGTAAAGAAAACCATGAGTTGTAATCTTGGTTAATATTAATTTATTAGGGTGATTGAAAAGAGGGTGATTAATTGGATGGGATATATAGCATATAATAGGTTATAAATGCATACAAATTGTTACATGAAGTACCTTGAGGCAGGAGAATAATTTGAATTACTGTGTACCTATCAGTAGCCTATATTTAAATGGACCCTAAAGATATGCATTTTGAGGGCGTTGACTAGATTTATGTAGCTTAGAATAGGCTTCAGAAGCAGCATTTAAAAATACGTTAAGGAAACCTCGGTGTTTATTAAGTGGAGATAAAATCTTTTATTAGCAGCAAAACTGTTGTTTTCTAATATTAAGGATCTGATACTTCGAGATTTATGATTATGACAATGAAAATACTTACCGAGTTTGAAAAATTGCTTATTACTCTCTTGGAAATATGCCACTTTTGCATCTCAGTAGTGGAGTACTATAAAATAAGGAGAGAGATTAACTGGGTCTTCAGATATAAACATTTTGCCCCGGGTCGGAGCGAACTTAGAGAATATGCCCAAGTAACAGTAAGTTGTAGAAAGTTTCTGTAGTAGGATACAACTTACAGCTGCCTCGGAGCGCACTGTAATGTCTGAGAAAAATTAATTTCTCTAATTTATATCTTCACATAGTGAATTCTCCAAAAAAGTTTAGGCAGTGTTAAGCAAAGCTGCGACGGGAGAAGCGAGTAACAAATTTATACCTTCTTTCATAATAGTGTCTTGCAGTTCAACTTATACAGAACCAAATCTGCAGTAGAATTGGTAGCACTGATGTTCCTTACTTGAGTAGACTTGGGTTGCAATCTCGACTTGTAGATTGGCCATACTCACTGTGACTTTTGTTGATTCCATCAGTCCCTTAGTGAAACTTCCGTTATGGTACTTCAAACTAGAACACCCTAACTTCCTTTCACAGTATTTCCCATTCATTACACATTAATTAACGTATTGTTCCAAGAGATACATTCGAAGCCACTGACAGAGTCCCTAAACAAACTACGAAGTAATAAAGAAATAAGTGACGAGATGAATAAATTGTAAAATGTGAGGTTCTCACTGCGACGAATTTGAGGGTTAGATTCTTCTGGAATGCGATGAAGAGTAATTTGGTAATATCGACGTTCCGAAGAAACCTACTGCTCCCGTGTAACGGGTAGCTGCCCTAAAATAGAGACTCCGGGTACTTCCGAATATTTGGTACACAAGTACCAAAGTCCACTGCGCTATATCCAAGACGACTCTAGTCATTTTCAACAAATTATCTTCTGTTATTAAAACCGAATTTAATCGCGTCCATGTGAAGAAAACTCATCTTTTTTAAGTTCAACACAAGTCCTAAATTTAGGGCTTCTTTTACTATTAATATAAATCTGTCAATTAGTGTGTCCCCTCCCTTGTAACCTGTTCAATAAGACCTATGTTTATGTGACTTTTTGCCTGGGAGTGACTATACGAATAAGATTCTGACGTTCAGATAATCAGTCGTGAACTAACGTGTCTAGTATGAAATGCCGAAAGTTTCGTTACACGAACCAAAGACAGGTAAAAAATGCACATACGACGTTTCGGGAATTTGCTGTGCCCCTGTCTAGAGGTTGAAAGTATATATTTAAATATTAGTTGCAAATTTTGGGATTTAATTCCAGGCTTTTAGTACCAAGTTCTTAAGAAGTTACGTTAAACCCTCAAAGTAACCAAATACAATTCAAATTCTTTACAGAAAAATGTCAAAAATTGGCTTCGCATAGTCACTCATATTAATGGAAAAACTCATAACATTGTGTTAAGCTGACGCCATTCATTGTGTTTTCCTTCCTTTCCGTTGTGTATTCTTGTGAAAAAAAGATTCCTTCACTGTAACACCAGGCTGCTATGAATGAAATCAGCCACACTGTTGTTCACAGGTCTCGTTTTAACTAATGACGCCCAGGGATGATGGCATTGTCTCAAAAGGAGGGATCAATTTGCTGATGAGGCGGGTAAGCACTAATGCTACAGAAACAGCTTGTGAGGTATTATTCATGGCCTGCTATTCATGTAGACCTTCTGGCTGGGTTCCTTTATACCGTTTCTTACTTGTAATTGACTTCTGTTTGCTATAGACACAAAGTCTTAAGTCATATGAAAGCATAAAGACGTCATTTGCAGGAAAATTTATAGGCTAGAAGGTAATTACGCTCGAAATATGAGGACTTCCAAGAAGAATTTGTAACACTTACTTTTATGTGACATAGAGTTTTAGTTCTACATATGCAGTATTATGTAATTCCTGTTTTCTTTTGTTTTGATGAAGAATATTTGCTAAACATAGACTGCATCTGCTTTAAATATGTGCAATATAACCTTGAAGATAGGCATTGTCATCTTGTCTGTATTGACTATTTTCAATAAATATTTTAACGAAGTAATTGCAGGTATATTTATGATGTAATTAGGTAGCGAATTTGTTATGCTAATGTTTCATTTTTCGTGTAGTTACCGACCGAAAGCTAAAAGAAATTGTCCCTTTGCGGGAGTTGCATATTTTTCAAAAAAGGCTAAAAATGTCTCTCTCACATCACAAGTTTGAGTGTTAGTCATTTTATTATTATTATTATTATTATTATTATTACTGTTATTATTATTTGTTATCTCCTTTATACGGGATATTTACAATTATATATTATACCCGAACAAGCTACGTTTGTACGGTATATTATTTCATCTGTTCTGTGATAATAATGTATGGTAGTGTAATGTCGCTTCATGTGATGAAAATTTTGTACTTTTATATTAATATATTCAGGAGCACATGTGTAGTGACAAATGTGGCTGTATTCTCTAGTTCCTTTATCATCATCATCATCATCATCATCATCATCATCGTCATCGTCATCTCCTTTATGCAGTGTATTCACACTTATATACCTGAAACAAACCATCTTTCTAGGGTATGCAGTGTCGCAGCTATTCCGCGCGTACTGTTAATGGTGCATATAGCGCTGTCTTCAATATTACACCCTTCTGTGCTTCTACATTAGCACTTTCCGCAGTATGTGTGCTGTGCCCAGTATAGCTGTTTTCTGTAGTTCCTTGATATCGTGCTTTCCTGATACGCTGCTCAAGTATTTTCTGAAGGATTTTGAAATGGTTCCAGTTGCTCCTATTATTACTGGCGTCGCCTGTGTTTTTACATTCCACATGCGCTGCGTTTCTATTATAAGGTCTTTATATTTTAGAATCATCTCGGCTTCTCCCTTTATCACATTTCTGTCTCCCGGTACTGCTACATCAATTACCATACATGTTCCTTTTTCATTGTCCCAGATTATGACGTCCGGTTTATTGTTGGGGATGGTTCTTGAGGTTTGTAATTATTGATTCCATATTATTATTATTATTATTATTATTATTAACCTGATCCTTGTTGCCAAGTTCTGACATTTGGCAAATTTACTTTTATCTCAAATTTCGCAACAAACAACGTAAGCAATATTTTTACTGCTGTTGTAATAAGCAAAGCATTACCTACGGTTTCACAGCCACGTATTTCCTGCGTATTGCACTTCCGCTTTCTGTTTCAAAAGTCAGAAAAGTCACGAGAGTAAATCCACCGGAATGGAAATTTATCATTCCACATACACTTCGCACACAGTTCTGAAGTGTACATTCAAGCGTACCCCCGGGTGATTTCATGCATCGTCGTCAGCATTATTGCCTCCGTCTTTGTGGAGTAGATTGGTGGTTAGTTTCTTGCAGACGGGTGTAAACGGGGTTGGCGTTCCGAAGCAACTACTTGTAACCTATTAACCCAGAAAGTGTGTTGCCAATCCCTAGTAGTAGACGCATTGCTCTGCTTTCATCTGACTGCCTTTGCCGATGCAGAAAGTCTCTATAAGCAGATGTACAGTACTATGCCTACTGCCGATGAAAACACACAGGACCACAAGTTATAGTCTAATAATTTTGGTAAGACGTACTATTGTTACTGCTAGCAATCCTGCTACTACTACTGCTGCTGCTACTACTATCAATAATAATAATTAAATTCCAATTTGTTCATGTGCTGACTCACCTGCTCGAATGCCAGCTACAGAAAAGAGCATGAGCTACTAAAGTACACACAAGTAACAGTTGAAAATTAAATAATAAAAGCATGAAAAAGGGGGATTTACAAAATACAGATATCGAGGAAAAGGCTTGAGATAAGCATTAAGATGTTTAAAAAGACAAATATAAAAGAATATGTAGTACACACATTTTCTAGCTATTTTCATATGGTTTAAAAGGCCTTTTTGATGCGCTGATCGCTTCAGTTCACCGTATGTTTTTGATACCGAACGAAATATGCAATTGATTTTCAATTAGATGCGGTTTGCTATACGCCGTGGAATATCGGCAGCTTCTTCTACATCGCTGTTCAGCGGGGCGCTACACTTTGTAGGTGACAAGCAAGTCAACAAACCAACAAAGACTGCCTTTCTTATGATGAGTTCGTAATGATTTTGTGCTCCAAGTACTTAATCACAATTTATCCCTGCGTTTTAAAGCTTCGTGAAATTCCCTATTACTTAAGTTCAGGACCCTTTTCAAGAGGGTACGATTGTTCAGGTGCCTTCTAAAGATCCTGAAAAATTAGGATAAGGATGCGGACGTTAAAAAAGCCATATAAGAGGCGAAATTGTTACCGGAACTGCTGTGTGTTTTGCATTCTGTAAGGCATTAATACTGTGTACCTTAGGTAACTGAGTTATATATTGCCCAGTTTTCTCGGGGCGCTGAAACTTAAAGTTGATCTACGTCGAATATATTGCTGCGATCCGGAAAACAGGTAGTTGCAGAATATTTGTCGGGAAATCGGTGCGAATGACGTAGGAGGATACACATTATTCTATACCCTTCTTTTTAATTCTTCTTCCTCTTTTCTTCTTGTTCGTGGCTCTATCGCTTCATGGTTTCGCTGTCTTCATTTCCTGCAGTAACTTACTGTCACATTTACATGCTTCAAACCTGGACCTACAACAGTCAGCTGATTGTAGCTTCCACCCAAAAATAAGCCTTCCTCTTATTGGTAGTGTCGACTTAATAGAGATATTGGTAATACAGCGTCTTTATTTTTTCATTAAGGCCGTATCCTCTTAGACAGCTACTTTTCAGCTTATTATCACGATTTTAAAATAAATTAAAACTTTACATAGGCGACGAAGATGTGAAGCGGACAATATTGATGTACAATTTACAATTAAGAGTCTTTGATTTGTATGCCATTTAAACTTCTCTGCCAAGTGTAGTTACGTACGCTGTAGGTATACTGTAAATAGTGAATAGGAAATAAACTGGAGAATTTATTGCCTGTTAAAAGACGATCTCAACGCGTTAAAATAATGTTAAACATAGGAGTTCGGTCTCGATATTACCTTGTACAAATTCAAGACTAAGACAGTCCGTAGTTTTGCATTTAGGTTTTTAATTGATATGTTTATTGCGGACTTAAATTTCAATCGTAGTTTTAGATATCCAAGTGTACTTCAAGAATTGTATTACAAATTTTCTTTACATGGCTTTGACAAATTTTGAACCTATTTTGCAGATGTAGCTAACAGATTTCTGTTATCCAGTCACAAACATCAGGTATTTAGAAAGACACAAATGAATCTAAAACTCCTTAATTATTAACCTGAATAAGGAAACAGATCTAGTGTCTGCAACATTGTGTTTTGTTGGTAACATTAAAGGACAGGAACACACACCATCCCTATTATTCTACACATGTGTGTAATAGAACATAATTAGGACGCTTTAGAATTGACAAAACCTGAAACGGTTTTAACCCCCACAAAAGCGTACACACTTTCGTGTTTGCTTATGAGCACCAGTGTAAATATTTTTTGCCTGTGTGCGCAGCAGAGATTGCCACGCTGTGCTGCTACCAACAACACTACGACCTCTGGAGGGAGGTCGACCTCGTAAACATGGCGGACTTGTCACAGCTGACGTGAACCGCGCATCAGCAGATAACAACAGAGCATCATTACTCAGCAGCAACGCTCTCGACAGGGGGGAAATGTGTGGGAAAACTTGACAAACACATTAGCATAATATCGGCATTCTGTAAGTACTGCTTTCACTGCGCCACATTCGCTGGTAGAGTTTTGTCATGGCGTGCGTGATGCATGTCCCCGAGTATTAAACGACACGGAGTTTTTGAAAAAGATTCTTTAAAATGGGAACACGAATTGTGCATTCATCTGTTTTGTGTTCATTTGTGACTACTCACGTCTGCAATAACTTTGAAATAGGGAAATATAAGAAGTTTGAAAATTAAGGCCTTTTCGTAATTTGGGTAAAAGTCATTTGGTAGGTTTGAACTAACGTTTCAAAGAAACATGTAGCAAGTAGATGTCAAAACAGATAAAGTTCTCTCCCTTATATGGAATGCAGAATCTTCGGCGTTAGACGAAAGTGTGTAATCAACGCCACCCTGCGGCCGGTTTACCTCTGGTAGGACCCCGGTACTAATTTGGTTGGACCCCAGGGACCGTCTGGACGGGCGTGGAAAATGGTAAAGTCGTTGCTTCCAACGAGGTTGCGTGTCTATAAGACTACATTGCGTCCTTCCCAGACAGCTACAATATTATTATTTAGCGCAAACAGAACATCATATATTAAATTATTTTTTAACAGTTAACTTCCATCTTCTCATGTGTAACGTTCAGAGCCAATGTTGATCCCAGCATTATCAATCGACACAAAATAATACATTTACTTGGCAATATGTCGCCCCGGCATATGTACAGAATTTATTGCAAATTTCAATAAACATATCCAGCAAAAAGAGCATTCAGTGAAATACAATTTATAATATTTATCAAAACTTCTACATATTTCGGCACCAGGGTGCCATCCTCAGGGACTTATAGAACATAGTTATAGAACTGAGTTATAGAAGAGAGAGAGAGAGATTGTGTGTGTGTGTGTGCGTGCGTGCGCGCCCCGCGCATGCGAGGCTTTTCGACTTGTGGGCCGGAAAGTAGGCGAGAATTTCTATCGATACCAAACACAAAAATCTGATGACGTTTCTTCATCACCCTTTTCAGAGGCAAAGGGGAGAAAGTGGAAAGGATTTAGGAAATCAGAATTTCATAACGTCTTATAATATATTTTATGAATTTCTTCCTAAATTGAAAGAAATCCTGAAAAATTCAGATTGGAACACCGTCCAGTAATCTGCCACATTCAAACCAAATGAAATACTGAAGACCTTGCAAGAAGGTATTGGTTTTGCTCGTGGTGTGAAGGGAAGATGTGAACGGTTTGAGGCTTTGTTGGCTATAGAAATGAGTAAGGTTATGAGACGTGATTTTCTCATGGCAGACACTGGAGATATAACGCCTTGTATTTTCTTTGATGTGTACCGAAATTTTAGAGAAATTCCCAGTCTGTAATCTACCTGTATAAATTTGCACAAAAGGTGTCACATCCCAGAAGACAGAAATTTTAATAAGAAAATTGCCCAGTACGGCTATTCAAATTTCAAATAAAATGACCAGATTCCGAAATCACTAATTCTGTAGAGGAGACTTTGACGCTAATATTTGAAGCGGGTGTCGGACGAAGGAATTCCAAGCAATTGCTCGCCGTGGAAGCTTTAAATCGCAAGTGTTTAGTAAGTAGGCGCACAAATATACTTAGATATTCCAGAAATATTAAATCTATTATTCGTATTCATCCTTTAAATAAAGAACAAGTACTGAAAACAGATGAAATGAATGTGCTAGTATAGGTGGCAGGGAAAAAAGTTACGACCCTGTGAGAAGGCGAAACACGAAGCCTCAGGCAGTGGTTAGGAAGTAGTAGAATAAAAGTGGAACAGCCGTGTACAAGGAACAGAACCTGATAAAATTGTACGAATAGCAATAGATAAGACTACTATAGGAAAAAAGACTCTTGGAAATTGATGAGATTCGTACACTAGAGGAAAGAGATTCATGGTCTGTAAGTGTAGAATAAGAATGCATAGTGCTGAATCCAGAACAAAATTAGGAAATTAGAAATTTTTAATTTAACTCCGCATTCTTCTTGCAATAAATTTTGCATTTAGAATTTTCTTTACTTACGACATCCGCTTGTGATACAAATATTAGAGCGGCAGAAGAGGGAGAATCACAGCTACCCTTTTATATATTGTGCGACATGTTTCGGCTTTAGGTTAAAGCCCGCTTCTTTAGTACCTGATGATGACACAATGTATAATGAGACACCGCAAGAGTGTAGTTGTGGTTCATTGTCCCTCTTCTTCCACTTTATAATTTATAATTTTCTTTAGATAAAATTTTTGGAATTACGACAAAATAATTTCAAGTGAGACGGGAACATAATATAAGAAGCCGCACTGAAATGGCATAAACTGATTTTAACTTAAATTAACTACTACAAAAGAGGGATCAGTTTTAGATCTATCATAAACAGTTGCCCCAAATTCGGGGTATGAAAAATTTATTATTACAAGTCTGCATTTCAAGTATCAAAACATAAATTATATGTCATGAATATTGACAGCAAGTAAACAAATATACATGAAATACAATTTCTTAATATGCTTTAAAACTTAACAACACCCTACTTCAATACTTGCATTGAGGTAGGCCTCTTCTTTGAAGACATGCGAAAAAGAAAAGCATAGCAAAGGAATTACAGATACATAAGGCGTGAAAGTATGTATAGGTGTTGAGCCGAAGCCCTTGGCGTGTTCAGGTCATCGGTCACAGACAGAGAGTAACTTAGTCCTTTGTAAAAGCAAAAAGAGGAACAAATAAATATCAAGCTTTTCTTGCTTATATAGGAAAATACACTTAGACAGACATGTTAGGCGATTTCATTAAAGCGAAAACATGTGCATGTTACGGAGGCAGAAACAACGATGTTACAGGTTATAGCAGTGACTCTAGGGCAAAAATAAAGTGTTTTGGTTACAGTGAACATAAAATCTAAATCGATTACGCTCGGCTCGTCGCTTGCTTATTTGGTATACCGCTTATATAAAGTGATTTCCATACAAGATCTAATCATGCAGTTGGCCCCTTTCCACGTTTAATCAATCGGATCCTCTAAAGCGTTCTGGCGGTAGTAGTTGAGGCTGCAATTATTGATATTAAAATGTGTGCATGAAGCATGCAATACTCTCATCAGAGGAGATTCTTTGTGTGTCATTCTTAGCGAAATTTTAGCAGAATCGTCACCAATATTTACGTCTCGTTTTCTTATTGAGGTTTGCGTATTCCCTAGGTAGGAAAGTAAAATGGTACAGCATAAAATAAGTTTGTTTTTGTGATATAAGGGCTACGTTTGTGATTCTTGCGGTGAGAGCTATCGAAAGATATTAAATTTTAATGTCTAATTATAATGTCTAAAACTGTGTTTTCTTGGATTTTAAGGCACCGCCTTTTTAAATGTTCAACAGCTGCATTTTTCCACACAGAATACAATTTTTGGGTCGTTTATAATTCTCAGAATAAGTATGGATTTTATTACTAAAAACATTACACAGTTGATCCACGAAATGGAAACATGGTGTGTTGCGTGTGCGGTAAGGACTAAATTTTTCATCTATTATGCAAAAAGGTCAAGTTTCAGAGCTTTAGTTTTATTAATTGGTATACAAACGTTCAAAGTAATTCAGAATCCATCTCCATGTAGGCAAGAATTTATATTGCCAAAGATATGAATCACGCAGACCATTAAGAGAAACAAAAAGAGACTGGAGAAAACTGCGTGATGAAAGCTTTATAGTTGTTAACTTTATCAGGTATGCGTGTGATATAATCATGATGAATTGCATAGCCGGGGATACAGCAGGCGCGGGACGGGAGAGGTGCAAGTTTTGGTCACAAAAGCTGAAGGTAAGGGACCGCTGTGAAGACATCGCGTGCATATATCGGTGGACGATATTAAAGTTTTGCCTCGAAGAAAGATGCCGGAAGAATGTGTTCTAAATGTAATGTGGTCCATGTCCATGCACTATATTATACAAAGCGCTAATCACCAACAAATGCACAAAGAGAGTTTTATCATAAATCGTAACACACTCCTACATGTTTCGACTCTGCTGGGTCATCTTCAGGGAGAACTTTTTGTTATTGTTACACTAAGGTCGCACTTTATATTTGAGTGAGAATGTGCTGTTGACTGTGCACTGTGTACTGGAGGCGTGCACTGCAGTGCAAAAAGTTCTCCCTGAAGACGACCCAGCAGAGTCGAAACATGTAGGAGTGTGTTACGATTTATGATAAAACTCTCTTTGTGCATTTGTTGGTGATTAGTGTTTTTGTGTACTAAATTATTTTAGCTACAGAAAAAATTGACTATCTGTTTTTAAAACATCAGTAAATATTCAGATGGCATAAAACAGGTCTATTGTAAACCTTATTTGTAGCTCAACTGTTGTTAGGTACTCAAGAGGGTCGATATGTCATGGAGTTACTAGACTGAAGTCCATCGATTAACTGTTACTGTGCGCGGAGATAAACAACGGACATTCGTCTGCGGACATTTGCGCTGCTGTCTGGGGCTGCCGTGGCTGGACGCATTGCCTTTCCTGTCTCACCAGATTATTAGTTCAGCTTTCGGAAGCTCCCAACCAATAACCTGTAATCTCTGCTGGCTTTGGCCCTTAAGTTCCAAGTAGGTCACTGCTCTTTCGATGGCGGATGCGTGATTGACAGCCAGACTTTGGGACTTGCGGGATGTCACGTTGTGTAGCTTGGTAGATGGAGTAATGGCCAGGTGGGTACATAGATGTATAGATACGTGGGTAGGTAGGCAGGTAGATAACTGGATATATATGTAGATGAATAGTTAGATATACTGTATGTAGGTGTGTAGGTAGATAAATTTCGGAGAGAGCCGCTGTCTTCCTCTTCAGGGAAACTGATGGAGTTGTATCAACATTTTAGAGGAGAATGCTACTCCATGCTCGATATAACTGACAGAGAAGTACCAATATCCTGACAAACCTATCAATCAGGCTACATGATGTCATATTCTAGAACATCGTAATTTCGGTACTCACTTTCATGACACTCTTACGTCTGACGTAATGATATAGAGTGCATTTAATTACTTCGGATTAAAGCTACGGTTTCGATGGCTATTTTATATATGAAAAATACGCATTTTTGCCTGCAGGAACGGAATTTTATAATAATGGATATGCTGGTATGTTGTATATATTGCTGCACCTAACATTATATTGGGGGGGGGGGGGGGAATTGAAATATATCTATTCCATTATTTCTGTCGCTTAAATTCCTAAACTAAAACCTGTAAAGTTTTCAGGGATTGAATTTGATAATTTATGTGAAAGCACATTTTTTATATCACAGTAAATATAATATTCTGAATATGAGTTTCTGGTACATTAATTTATATCACACATTTTTCTAGTTAAAAATTACAGCATTGGAGAAAACAATGTCGATTAATACGAAAGCGATTTTGCTGAAATTTCAGTTTCCTTCACACCAAGGATTTGATATTCAGGCCTTTCAAGAAATGAAAATAAAACGTATTCGTGCCTTTTTCACACACGGTGTATCAACTGAATTCTTTCACAAAGCATAGTAATCATCAATTTCTTTAAGTCACAGGCCTGATTACTCTTCAGCATGTAACATTTTGTTCTGCAGAGCATAAAGGCTTAATTTTATATATGCTGTCAGGAAATTTTCGGTTACATTCTTATACGTTAGTGAGTGGCATTTATTGTTAACAGCATTTGAATATGACAGAGAGTTTTACGGTGTATCACTGACCAGTAATTATACATTTAATAGAAACTGGAAGCGGTGCTTTTATGCAACTCTATACATCCAGGATGAATACAAATAAATTCCTCATGAAAAGAACCTCAACTCCGTGAAGTTTTATGTGTACCAACATTTTCAAAATTAAATAGCTCTGAATGTTGCTCACAACGCTTTTTTTTACGTTTGCTATAAAATATGTATCAACCTTTGCTGTTTTACCCAATCCGTGAATCAGAACTGGCATAGAAAACGAAGGGTAATGAAAGTACTTTTCATAGGAAATTAACAGAAAATTTTCAAATACGCTCAAAAATCCCATTAAATTATTTCACCATATAAAGCACATTGGTGACAATATATCACTCACTTTAACACTTAAAACCATATATGTACATGACACAACCCTTGTATATTATCCGAATGACTCTCAAAATAAACAACATTTAGGTTCCTACACAATGTTAACCTTTTTGAACTGAAATGAAGAAGCACTGTGTTTTGAATGCGCTAGTAACAAAATTGTTACATATGATTTTGAAGAATTTCAGGCTGATAGTTACAGGTTCGACAGTACCTTAAATACATTCTTTCCAACACTTTAAAACAAAGGGGCACTTTTATGTTTCAATATTTAAAATACACTTTATGTTATTCCAGGAAAGCTAATTGAAAGTGCCCTGCCCTGAAAATGAATAATTTTTAACTAACTTAAACTATTCAGTATACAGGCACAAATGACCTACATTAAGCGTCAAAAGAATTCTCACATTGCATAATTGATTAGGATGTAGCATCAGTAGGTAATGAATTTACGACGCTGCAGTGGTCCTTTCTATTTGTAGAAGTCTAAATACGCTTTTTGTGATATCATTTGTATTAGAATTAAGATTTCAGTGCCAACGATTTACTGCAGCTATTTCAATCAAATATTTGACGTTTTGTTATTTAATCATAATTTGTTTAACGGAAGAGCCAATAGCTCGGGTTATATAACGTCGGTGTGTCGACAGCGATTCGATCCGGGAAATTCCAAAATACACACCAGAAAATTTTAACAGTCTGTCAACATTGCAAAATTTTGAGATTTCAGTTGCCATAGAAAGTTACTGAGCAACGCTGTCTATTATGAATGAAGTCTCTCACCTTCTGGAGGTACTTGGACAGTTTAATAAACACGGACTAAGTATTCTTACACACTGTAGAGATTTTAGCCTGACTTATGAAAATTTAACAAGAATAATATAGTACCTGTAATGATGTTGTCTCTAAACAAAATTTTGTTCTTAATTGTTGAAATAGCTACATGTTTCGGCTAGCTAAAGTAGCCATCGTTAGGTTATTAAAATTTGTTAATTGCAGTTTTTAAAGCACGCTTAGTTGCCGCGGAAATTATAGTAAGTGCTAGAAAAGTAAATGAAGTCTTTAAGGCATAGCGGTAACTATACGTAACATTTGCTTTAACGTTAAAGCTTCAGCAGTGATACCACTGAGCGTTTTATGTGCTTCCTATGATTGTCGGTATAACCGGCGATTATTTCTGTATGCAGTATTGACTAGATGATTCTCGTAATTGAGATGCGAGGTTGTACGTGTGACGACGGTGCAAAACAGGCTTCAAACGATAAATTTCCACTTGATATGAATATGAATGTGTCTTGTCGACCATAAAGAATGTGCAAGAGACTGAGTATTATTTGAAAATATTTCGAGCCGGAAAATGTTTGGATATAGCGACATCAAGGTTCTAAGTTTGAAAATTAAGTGAAATAGATTTAAATATTAAGTCTGTGCTGCACAGTGAGCAGTGCTCGTCTGCGTCATAAAAAGCGGTCAATAAATGCTGTATAGGGAAATAATCGCTGTTTATTATGAGAAAGATATAAAGCACAGAAATACTTTCTACTGTCTGTGAGCACAATGCAGGCCTAAGAATGTTAACCACTGACATTTGAAGGGTTCATTTACATGCCTAAGCCTATAACGAGTATCAAATCTACGTCTATTAGCACCCATTACGTAGAACATCGGAATGTCCGGAACATATCTATAGTCCTGCCAGGTTGTGGGCTTGACAACTGAGGAATCGTGGTTCGTATCCCATCAGGCGCAAGAGGCTGTTCTATTCTCCAACACACAGATTGTCCCTGGTGCCCAAACGGCCTCCTCTTGATTGGGTACCAAGGAGTGATTTCCTCCAGTTAAAATGACCGGAACGGGAAGCTGGCAATTTACTTCCATCTGCTGTCCAATTTAAGATGAATGGAGCTTTACCTTTACTTCGACCCATATGTTTCATAGTGTGTACAAGGAGAGCTTAACCTTCATTTTGCCCCAGGATTCCTCGTACCGAAATAGAAATTTTACTTTATCTCCTGAGTGATATTAACAAGATTGAAAATGGCATCTTGTGTGGGTAGTGCGCGGAATTTATCAAGGAATTCTTCAGTTTCAAAATGTAACACGGTTTCACGGCAGAGACGCGCAAATAATTCCGTTTACGCCCACAAGAAAAATATGACCTTTCCTTCGAAGATCTCCACAAAAGCCACAAATGCTCAACAGTATTATTTGTAGAACTCTTACACCGGATATCACCCACATGTGAAAAAAAAAGTGGAAGGTACAGATAAAAATTCCTTTATGCCCTTAAGCAATGTGTGGCTTTTACTACGGCAAATGTTATGAAACTCACAATTAATAAAAAATGTGGATATCTCTTGTCCAAATGGGAAAAATGTGTATAATATGCCAAAGGTAAGAAGTATATTAATACAATTTCTGGACAAAATGAAGAGCTGTTTAACCTTTTAAAGCCTGGCGGTAACTTTACGTACCATCAGGTTTAACATTAAAAAATTCTACGTGGTGCCCACATTGCGTTTATGTGTTTTGTACGGATCTCAGAACAAACAGCAACTTTTGCCTTATAAAACATTAAGAGACTGGTTTTTATAAACGAAGTGGAGAGTGTTTACAGCGCGGTACGCACTGAGTCCTTATATAAAACAGATACGCTTCGTCTTTAAAGGGTTAATAGCGAACAGCTGGTACTTTGATTTACCACCACATCTCACCCAGCAAGGCGTGAAGAAACGCGAAGCCTACGGCTTTCTTTTTAGGGCAGTACATGGGTTTGTGGGGCACAGTCCTGCTCTGGGAGAGGTCTTTCTTCTAGCATGTCGCTTTTCCCCAGTTACAGCCCACCAATGATGTATAACCATTCATCTCTTGTTCTTAAAAGAGACAGTAGGCTCATTACGGTCCGCAGTTCCAAACAGACACATTTTCACCCAAGACGAGAAGAGAAAAAACCTTTTACGAAGTAATATATATCAGTCGCCATTTACATCGCTGCGTGAGGAGAAGTCACAAGCAAATGAAGTAATTGTAATTAAACAAGCTATTGCTATAGCGGTCCACGTTAGTTCATTCGTGTCTACCAACGTCGCTAATGTAGTTACATTTTACGGTCTCCGTTATGAGTTACTCCTCGGGGATTCATTTATCAACTATATTTCCCAGTCCTAGCTAGCAGCCCGTTGCAACGAGAATCGCTGTTAACAGGTAGAGAAATGTTTCTGTACCTAAAACAGGAGCGGACTGCACAGTGCAGATAGGATAGTCTGAGTTCGTATAAACAGTACTTTGAAGTTCAGTTCCTACGTTACAGGAAAGAAATTGAACACCTGTAGTGAATGTGAACATGTTAATGCTAACTGAACACTGGGAGCAGACTTCTTGAAATGCTAATCAGCTAGTGAAGAAATTCCCCGAACTTATGTAAAAGGACGGCTCATTATGTTATTCACAAGAAGCCGGTGGACCTACTTGTCCTGAATCCGAGTCGGATGAATCCTGGAAATGAAGCTTCTCGTCCTTCTGTCAATTCTTTATGTCATTCCAAATAACCGTCTCGAGTCCGAGACCCTGCCTAACATTTTTCAACATATTGATTTCTTACGGCAAGGAGCTGTTAGACATTCACCCAATCCTCAAACTGGAGGACATTTCCTTCTCGGCTGTCGGCGACAGCTTATTCAATCCATTTGCACCTACCCTCTTGACTTGGCGGTTGTCTCTTCCACCCACAACCTGAGGATGGACCATGCCATGGTAACGAGGTCCTATTTACAATGGACTCCTCAATGATACGTATATTGAGAGGAACGATGTGTGTCTATCGTGAGAACCACATGACGTTCTTTATGTGTTAAAATTTAGATACTGAAATATTAAAGCACGTGCTACATGCGGAAACCAGTGTGCTTCAAAGGGTAAAAAGTCTGAAAATTTAATGATGTAGTACACACAGATATATTAAATTTTTGTGTTTCTTTCTTTAGTTCAGATTTTCTCAAATATTAAAAAGTTACACCTAAAATTTCATCTGTCATTATTGGTACTGCTTCAAGTAACAATGAAATTCTCGGCGAAAATACTAGGAAAAACCTATTTTTTGTTATTATTTACAGCTTAGCAACAAATGAAGTATAAGTTTCACTTTTAAATATGAACTTATAGTTTATACCGCAAAAATACGCAACAGTGACTGTGATGTTTTGACGCTCGCGCAAGGAAGCGTCTCTAATCAAATATGCATAGAGTGGAAATACATATTGTAGTACCACCACGTTGGATTATTAAGCAGAGTTCTATGTTCCAGTCTCCAACACAGCACTAGCTAATTTATAGTCACGTGACTAATTTGCAGAGATTAAAAAACGTAGTACACGTACAGTGCCTTTTCTATGAGTATGGACTTTTTAGGCATGCTGTAGCCACTAGGAAAGCAGTTCCGTACGGATTGGTAAACTAATATTAGTATGATGATTTGGGAATAAATATGTTGTCACATATGCGATATTACTAACTCTGCGTCTGCCATGGCACAGGTTCAGAACGACACAAACCTTAACTCTTTCGTTTATACGTTTCTTACACTTATCTCCTTCCCTTGCTTTTTTCCGCAGTCGTCTCCATCTGTTTATTTGCCCGTTTTAATGTAACTTACCTCCCTTTTCCGTCCTACACCCATTTTTCTTTAATCAGTTCAGGTAATTATCGCTCGAATCATGTAATAGGACAACAGCAATGAAGGTATCACCTAGTTGAGCTATGTGCTTGCTTATTTAAACGTTCCTTCTGAAGTCCACGTCGCCCGTGTTTGCAGGCAAACGTTCTCATCGATGAATTTAGAAACTTAAAGGCTGTATTATGGTGACGTTGGACCTACTTTTGTGGTTGGGTCTGAAGAGTGGTATAGACATCGCAGGGGAACGTGATGCGCCAATTTTCAGGGTCTAAGTTGGAGGCATTATTTTCGCCCGCATCTTTGGCTATACAGCCCAATTCCACACAGCCCCATAACCAAAAGCGATCAACATAACCTGATTTCTTTCTATAAGATAATTAAAATGCTTCTTTCAATTTCATAGTAGTTTTTACTGAATAAAATATGAAACTCTTGTGGAACACCCTGATTGCATTCCTCCTTAGAGTCAAACCAAGACGCGTCAGAACTTAAAAGGTTTCACTAAATTTTTCTTCAAACAAACAACCTGTAGTGCCGTGTGTAGGAGGGATAACTGGAACATCGTGGTTAAATGGCTAATGTTTCTACTAGGGCTGTGGGGTCGGTGCACAGACCTCGACTCCGACTCCTCGATTTTTAATAATCCGACTCCTTCATAAAGCTCAATATGCATTAATAATGGTAAACCTACAAGACGTTTCATCACCACCACGTAAATTATCAGGCCACTTTTTAGACTTATAACCTATATTGAAGTATAAGTCTAATGGTTACTGTAGCTATCAGGGCTCTGGAATTGGAGTATCTAGATAAGATTTTAAATTGAGGTCGGAGTTGGAGTCGGTACATTCTTACCGACTCCGACTCCGACTCCACCTAAAATTCCTTCCTACTCCGACTCCACAGCCCTGGTTTCTACTACGTATTCGCTAAGTCCCGGGTTCTAATTTCAGTCCAAATATCCTGGTTATCCTGATTGATAATTTTTGTGAATTTCTCAGTTTCACCAAGCAAATGCCAGGATTGTACCTCTAATTACGTCATCCTACCTTTCGAAACTACAGCTTTTAGTGTCGTTAAATAAAACTTAAACACAAAATAAACCGGCGTATTCATACTTGTTCCTCCTTACTTTCTATTCCCGTTCTTGCAAATACCAACCAATACGATCACGCAAGGCTTGTTTCTTACTGAAGGATGACCATCATCCATTATGATGTTAGTCGTCGATAAACTGGCATGTGGCAAATGGACTATTCAATTGTACCAACATTTACAAATACAGACACAAGCACACAAATGGGATGTGGAAAGCAGTGGTGCTAACGACTGGCATAGCGCTATTTACCCAAAGGCTTGAAAATTGCCTTTTGTTTCCTACTGGCGACGCTGTGGTCAGCAAGGTAGTTTGTTCACAATAGAAGTGTTTTTCAACAGGTGGGACGCGTCCCAGCCGTGGGACTTCACACTCGGCTTGCTGGGTTTTAACATCTCGAAAATAAATCCTGTTATTCACGACTGTGGAAAAATAACGCTCTTGGAAAAAGAGAAACTTCGATATTACTGTGGTTGACAACTTGACCTGGTGGCGCAATATTGAAAAGGTAGGAAGCACTTCGGCAGTGGAATTAACCCGGAGATAGAAATAGATATTAAGAGCAAAGAGTTCAGTATCTCTGGCTTGAACATTAAAAACCTAAAACCTTTAATGTGTTTGCTTTCTAGATCCAGTACATTTCCGGTGTGGTATGAGTGACTTTTTAAAAACTATAGGCATATTCCAGACTTAGAAATTTAAAGAACAAGAGAGAGCAGTCATTGAATGGTTGCCATCGAAACTTAAATGCGTGTTTAGAAAAGCTTATAATCGTGAGCTGTTATGTTTTGCGCACAGATTTAGAAACACACGAAAGCGAAGAGATATAACAAAATATTAAGGTGTAAAACGAAAAATGATCAAAGAAAAAAGCGGTATGCATGTAGCGGGATAAATTTTCGGAAGCTGTAAATTCGAACACGAAACCGGATAATCAGTTTGGAAATTGCTAACAAGCACTCAACTGCAGGTGAGAACATGAACTTCAGTCGTGTGATGTCGTGTAGTTCTGTTCAAATAAGTGTAAGGCGTGTAAACGTCAAAATATAAAATTCATTCCAGAAAGGTAATATAAAAACACGTTATGTTGTTTATTTTATGTAAGGAAGGAACTGCGAGATGTTTGCCGGTTTACTGTAATTCATATTTTGAAAATATGTTTAGGGACAGAAACACGCGATTGGCTAAGAGAAGAACTCTACTCTACGAAGCTGGTGTTTGCCCAGTTACTCAAGAAATTCATAGTTGTTTTGGAAATCAAATATTTCTTATCGCATTTAATATTATATATCTTCTGTGCAGTATTTTACATACGTATGTTCTTATTTATCACCAACTTCTGCACTTTATTTGCACAACCTCCAACATGGTTTGGCTGAGTTATGTACCCACCACCAGCGAGTTAATCATTGTGGACAATAAGCAGCTTTGTAGCAAGTCACAAAATGGTAATTATACATATGCTGCAGTTTATATTCTTTGTTATGTATATAGATTTAAAATCATAGAGCAGTACGTAAATACGATTTTTAGGGATAAAATATATAAAAATATAAAATAAAATTCTGTCTCCAAACATCTGTTGTGAGCCACTTCTAACATTGTGTGGTCGAAACAGCTGACTATGGTCTCCGGTGTTTAGTCTTATTGTGGAGACTGTACTGTGGAAGCGGAAGGACTGCGGAGGTTGTGTAAATAAAGTACAGTGGCTGGTGATAAAAACTTACATATATTCCTTATCGCGTTTACAAGAACGGGCCTTTGGCCCTTGTCCTTAGTCCGAAATACGCGATACTCCCTTCAGTTTGTTGTAGTATATATAAAGGATTTTGAAAGTAATAATGACTGATGAATTTATAACTGTTGACAGTAGGAGTGCCTTACAGATCCATGTTTATGTGAATGTTTTAAATGTGGATGTCAGAGATAGAATACATCAGTTGGCCTAAGTGAGGTTAATGTTAGAGAAGAACGTGATACATTAGCAATAAGGGACACATTAATTCATTTAAGGCAAAGGTGTGTAGAAAAACCAAACAACATCATCTGGAACATTAAGAATAAGGTATCGGCTGTCACCTAGACGGAAGAGGGTATGTCGTTAGGTCTTGGAAAATTTAGAATGAACTGAAAACAGACTGGAAGCTTATTAATGGAATGCAGAAAGAGGAAGATAATGATATAAATGTAATGGATATGCAAAACATGATCAGTTATTGGAGAGATGCTCCTGACTGCTCTGTGGAACTGTACACTTTAATGGTGCATCCTCCTTTTATTGAAAACATTAATTTACCAGCCCCTTTTTGAAGCACAGATGTGAGAAAAACGATGATTCTTTCTGCACAACACATCAAAGGGCAATCAGCTCGCCATTTCGAGGTAGAAATACAAGGAACATGCAGCCAGGGTGAAGCATGTTTGATGGCCACACGCAATGTGACGTGTCGAGAGCTGCTGGCAATTAATTTACTCTGCAGGTTATCTCGATGGTCATCACACTAAAGTCCTTCTTCCCTGTGTTTCCGCGCTACAGCTGGAAGCTCTGTTACCATTAGATATAAGATAACTTCCTTTTAGCTCGATTGCTGTGAATGTTGCGCACATGTGCCTATAAATTTCTACCCTTCGGCGAACATTTAACAAATCCACAACAACTAAATCAATTTTCATTAAACTTAACACCAAGGCCCGTCGCTAAAATTTTTTATACACTCCAATGTTACTATCGTCCTAGAAAATTCCGGATATTTACACAAGACTTGCCTTGCCTTTCTGTCAGGGCTGTGGAGTCGGAGTCGGAGTCGGAAGGAATTTTAGGTGGAGTCGGAGTCGGAGTCGGAAGGAATTTTTAGGTGGAGTTGGAGTCGGAATCTGGAAAAAATGTACCGACTCCGACTCCGACCTCAGTCTAAAATCTTAACTGGATACTCCAACTCCAGAGCCCTGATAGCTACAATAACCATTAGACTTATACTTAGATGTAGGTTATAAGTCAAAAAAGTAGCCTGGTGATTCACGTGGTGGCGCTGAAGTGTCTTATAGGTTTACCATTGTTAATACATATTGAGCTTTTATGAAGGAGTCGGAGTCGGAGTTTTAAAAATAGAGGAGTCGGAGTCGGAGTCAGAGCTTTTGTGTACCGACTCCACAGCCCTGCTTTCTGTAAGCATCTAGAGCATACTGCTAAATATCTGTGGGGACTAAACGTCCTGGGAGAGAAAGTTATGGACAAATATGGGACACGCGTGTCATGTCCAGTATTATTTTTGCGCATGTCTTACAGCATCGACAGTGTTAATATATTGAGCGAAAGCCTACAAATTACAATGCTATGCTTACATTTTCGTAACATGTTTCTTTTATTCTGTCTTTAACTACGCGAAAGAAGAAAGGGTGATAGCTTTGAACGATTTAACAGTATTCAACTGGGCCTGTTTACACGTTTCTTTTTCTACATATTTCAATCTGCCAGGCTGCTTACAGACTTAACATCTCATAAATTTGCTGTGAAGTTAGTATAGACCCTGATATATTTTAGACAGATTAAACTTGAAAATAAATGATTTAGTAAGGGATCACGCTTTAAACAAAATCTATGTTTCACCGTAGAGATATAAAGCAAATATGAACGCCAGAAATTTCAATATAACTGACACAGAGATTAGGTTGGAGGAAATTCCGAAAAAGAGGAGCCCGTATTAGCGTTAACACTTCGACGAAAGCCATTATCATAAACTAAATTTAACCAATCAAATCACAGTGCTTATATTACTTTTCACCTTCTTCAACATTAAAACCTCTGCATTTTCGAAGGAGAGTGCATTTATGTGTCTCGTGTAATTCTTGCAGGAACCAAAGGTAATTTTGTTAAGTAGCATTAAGGGATTGATATTTGTACTAAAAGACGTATTTTTCTGAGGAAGTAGTTTATTTATTGTTATTTAATTAAAGTAAGTTTCAGTAAGTTAAGCCTCTGAAGACTAAATTGAATCTCCTAATTAAATTGAATTTATCTCTCGCACACAACAAAATGGGCTTCCAGTATACAGAACAGTGACTTAAAGCGTATTGGAAAATAATGCTTATTGATTGCAAAAAACAAGTAACACACAAGTGTACAGTGTAAGAAAAATGTGGAATTTTCATTGTTAACCCTGGCTATAAATATACCAGCCACTAAGCCTTAAAGAGTTAATAAACACACAAAGGAGCACGATAGAAGTTCCTCTCTTATATTATAGTCGAACAATGTTCTTGTTCTTGCAATTACGTCCCACTTAAAAAGAAAAAGAATTTGTTTACAACAGAAGTTTGGATTCTTTGAAAGTTTCGACTTTGAAAGGTTATATTAATTTTAAAGCTATTCACGCATACTTAATGATTACGAGATGCGCTGGCTGTTTATAACCGTCTGATTCATCGCGGGGTTTAAAATGTGGTAGCTTAGGGCCTAAAGTGGCTATATTATTGTTCTGGGCAAATTTATCTGTAAGTTTCGTTTTTGGAAGACAATTAACTTTCTATAAAAATGCAGTTTTGGGTTTTTGTCCCCGTGAGCGTTAATAACAGACCAAGATCCAAGAAGGAATTAAGCAGCACAACACGACTACTTACGAGACGGAGGTAAAAATCCACGTATTATTAAACTCGAGAGTAGTTGCAGATTACGTGACTCACTCCACCTGGATGCTTCACCCTCAGGGAAAAGCAACTGTTGCCTTTTAAACATACTATTTCATTTTTAATGTGTTCCATGTCCGTGCACTATATTGTACAAAAACACTAATCACCAACAAACGCAAAAAGAGAGTTTTATCATCAGTCGTAACACACTTCTACATGTTTCGACCCTGCTGTGTCATCTTCAGGGAGCACTTTTTGTTATTGTTACACTGACGTTGCACTTTATAGTTGAGTGAGAATGTGCTGTTGACTGTGTACTGTGTACTGCAGGCGTGAACTCTCTGCGGTCCGGGCCAAAAACAAGGCAGTACACAGTCAACAGCACATTCTCACTCAACTATAAAGTGCAATCTCAGTGTTACGATAACAAAAAGTTCTCCCTGAAGATGACCCAACAGGGTCGAAATATGTAGGAGTGTGTTACGACTGCTGATAAAACTCTCTTTGTGCATTTGTTGGTGATTAGTGTTTTTGTAATACGTTACATATTTTGGCTACGAGTGTATTTAGTTGGACTTACTGAAACAATTATTTTATGCACGGAAAGTGGGTAAAATTAAAGTTATTTCAGGCGGCTTTGCACACATTTTATTTCATTAAATAATTTACATTTAATTGAGGGATTATGCCTTATTTGTGAATTTGAGTGTCATTATTGTTCTAAAAGAGTAATTTGTCTTGGGCCAAAAATGGCTACTTTGGCTGGTAACGTATAAATCAATTTATTTTTGGACACTTAACCATTTTCAGTTCTGCGTCTTCAGTGAGTGCATTAGCGTCGTAACTGCTAACAAATCGGACTTCTCTCGTTTTCCTTGTCACATGCACCTCCCACAGACCATAACTGACTGCTGACTGTACTCCTCCTACTCTATCTGACGTTATATCTGTTTTCCTATTGCCCACCCAGACAAACGGATGGACACGTCTGCAAGCTGTTAGCAGTCTTGTTGCAATGTGCCGTATGGTGGCGAATAACGCGGACGGACAGACACACGGACGCGCGTGCTAAGACATCAGTCATCCTGGAAAGGGTATGGGTGAAAACAGGCTGAGAAAAGAAGGATGCAAGCCAACACTGATAAGGCTTAGATGGACTTGCGGACATGATCGCAGACATCGACTGTTATTATTCGTCTTATAATACGAGGTTGAGCAGTGAGGGCGCATGGGATGGCGAGATGTCAGTCAATAGAGTGGTGATCAATCACCAGGACCGACAGGGATGATCGCTGGTTTCTAAAGACAAGGCAGAGGCGTGGTACGTCAGACGAGCAAGAATGGACGTGCATCGCTACGCAACGCAGTTCTTTGCGAAGTCGAGTTAGCGACAAAAAAAGATTCCTCTCTACCTTAAAGCTAAGTACTAGGACTTTCGAAAGTTCATTTCTTTTTCCTTTTGTGGTTCATTTTTGTTGCTGTCAGGATTTTAGGCTACGTAGCGTCGATGGGGGGGGGGGGGGTAAGTGGGGAAGGATGAATTGGAAATTGTTTCGAAGGAAGCAACTATGTTCCAATCGAAGTACTTACTATCAATATAGTTTCCTAGAGGATCTGAGGAAAATAGAGAACATCAGTCCGTATAGCAGGTGTCTGGCCGAAATTCGAATCTGAAACCTCCAGAATACAATTTTAGGAAGTCACCGCTACATTATTCTGTTTCGTTTCAAAAGTCATTCTTTAGTGAAATCGAAGGATTGAGATAAAAATTCTTCTAATTTATTTTAGTGACAGTACAATAAGCCGTCCAAACCGGCCCTGGGGCCCACCCAGCCTCCTGTACAATGGGTACTGGGTGTCTTTCAAGGGGGTAAAGCGGCCTGGGCGTGGGGCTAGCCACCCCATCCCCTTCTCATGCCGAGGTTCAAGAAAGGGTAGAGCTATACCTCTACTCCCCCTCTTGGACCCTCAGGGACTGTTATAGGGTGAAACTTTACCTTTACAACAAGCCCTTGTTCTGTTTCCTAGTTGTGTTCCTGAAAAAGTGGGCGTAAGAAACAATCATATTCCTATAAGAAGAAAAGGCTTACATAGATGAAAATAAACCAGACATATGGTGGTAAACCGAAAATTAAGAAGTTTTTTTAAATTGGCGACGGACATTAAAGCAAAAATGTCTGGAAGAAACGGCGCAAAACAAGGGCTGGGTGTAATGATTTACTGGGTATATAACCCTTTTAATTTCGGTATTTACTAGATATACCTCCAGGTCTACTACTAAAAGCTGTTTGGGGTTTTGAGGTTTTCACAACCGCATTGAATGTGAGTGGAATTTTCTGGGAAATGACGCCATTTTGACGGTAATTTGTCCCAACCTCTCGGAGGAAACTTCTGCTTCCATCCAGAGGGTAGTCCGAACAACCCACACTTCTTGGGCTACCGTGAAGGCGAAGGCAGCAAGGCGAACCAACATGTCGGTAGCAAACCACCGGTCAATATGGCGTCATATGCGAGAAGGCTGTAATCTTCATTACAGAGTACGCATTTTGCCTAGACAGTGACCTTACGTGTTTCGCATTGAGACCTTCGCTCTTCTGCGATGTTACATGACGTTGACCTGTATTTACTCTCCGACGTTTCGGGACAACATATTGGTCCCCTGTTCAAGGGTCAAGCTTGACCCTTGAAGATGGAACCGATGTGTTGTCCCAAAACGTCGGTAGCTGAATAAAAATCAACAGTGCGTAACATCTTAGAAGAGCGAAGATCTCATTTACACGGCGGCCGAAGCCTGAAATAATGCGGGTTTTTAATTCTTGTACGTATCATAATGAAGACTGTCCGATTTTAATCAAAACTGTCAAACACAACTGAAATATAATGATACAACTCAGTACGAAATTTCAAGAAAACTGGTTCATCAGTTGAGAACTGCGCTCTTCTGGGGTATAACACAGCGTCGAGTGGTAATCCTTTACCGACGTTTCGGGACAACGTATCGGTCCCATCTTCAAGGGTCAATAATGCCAAGAATATAGTAAGAATAATTTTAAATCTTGGGGTTACGAAAATATTAGACCCTGTTGATGGTGGTGGTGGTGGCGGCGGCGGCGGCGGCGGCGACGGCGGCGGCTGTGGTGGTGGTGGTGGTGGTGGTACAGTAATACTTAATTTTTTGAGGGCAAAGCTGCCCCCTGTGCAAGCCATTAAGTCACAGTGGGAAGTACAGGGGTAGGTCTGCTCCTTCATAACCTCAATTCTCAATGGAAGTGAGTGGGCAGCTTCATGGCCCAGCTGCTTTACGCCCACAGAAGAAACTCCAGGCAGTCATATAAGGCTTGGTTAGCCCTTCAGCTGGCCTGGCTTTGAAGAAGTGAAATATCTGCGGGGAGTGGAACCACGATTTCTAGGTTGTCCACATCACGACATATTATCTAGCGTATACCGTCATCTTCTGATTGTATTTGTAACTAATTGCTAACATAAACATAAAAACAAGCCGTAGAAGTTTCCTTATACGGATCAAGTGCGTGTATCGAAAAATGTCAGGAGGCCTATAGGAGTCATAGGAAAAATTAGCACGTTCAATGCCGTGTTTTGGTAACAGCAGTAAAATTAAGAACAAGGGGGAAATATAACAGGCGAATAACAAACAAATTTCTCACTGCAGTGGCAAGAATCTACTGTTTTCTGTCATGTGACCGCGTTATCTTTAGAATTGACAGACTTTCGGCGGAACCTACTGTCTTAAATTTCTTTGAAACGTCGATAAGCTTATAACCGAATGCACAGCACCACACGCCAGGCAGTTTTCTTCATCACAAATAAAGTTTTTATAGTAGAAACAGGCGTAGCCCTAACAGAAAAACTACAGTTTTGAAGACACGAAAAGGGTTGTTAATTAACATTACAGTGGAAAGTACAGCGTCACCAAAATCATTGACACAAACATATGGGAAGGATGTCCCCCACTCGAAGAACCGTCGTGGAAAGCATACACATAGACGTATGTCACTATGAGGAAAAGAGAAACAGATTGTCTTGGATAAAACCGGACGCAGCTTTTTACTTGGCCTTGGAACGTAACTTTGTGTGCTAGTACTTTTGGGGGGGGGGGGGAGGAAGACGAGGAGAAAAAGGAGAAGAAGAAGATAATTTTCAGTACCGTACGCATTGTCACAGAATGGAATGTAGATTAGGCTTACCGATGATAAATTGTAACCGCTCAAACAGTGAAACTGTGGTACACCTCGCAATTCCAAGAGAGAAGAACCAAAAGAGACTGAAAAAAATTTCGAAGTGACACACTTCCTATTTCACATTCTGTTGAACCATATCGCAGCAACAGAATGTGCGAGGCATACCAGCTGTCACCTAAGTACATCAACATACAGACACTTCCTAATTTGTACTATTTACAATATTCTTGTATTGATAAAACAAAGGAAGAATATGACTGGAAAAACAAATAAAATGCATGCAGATGATGAGACATGCTAATTTGCTTTAAGTGAAGAAATCACTGAAAATCTGGGCGTTGTTGAGAAGGTAAAAAGAAAAATAATAAAATAAGTAGATAAATGTGTCCTGAACTCATCTGTCTCTGGGTATGGCGCGACAAGCCGGGATAGCTCAGTCAGTGTAGTGACTATGCTACAAACTGAAGAAGTCAGGAAACGTCTTTCGATTCGCGACAGAGGCGAGGTTATTCTGTAGCACTCCAGAGCTTCCAGACTGATTCTGGAGCTCATCCAGACTAACATGCGAAGATTATGGACAGCCCTTTCGCCAAGGTTAAAGCAGCCTGAACGTGATGCTGGCCATCCACTTCCATGTAGTGCCAAAGTTAAGAAGGGATGGTACTATGTCGTCACTCTTTTCCATGTATTCATGGCGTGAATGTGAAAAAATGCAATTTACTTTTGGGTACATGTTCGACAGCTCTTGTAAATTTTGTAATGCTTAGCGGCAGTGTTGAATATTTTCTCTACCTCATTTTTTCCACCTTTTATAGCTTCAGCGTACATCAGAATTCTCTTTTTAACGCAGTAACAGTGTGTATTCGAAAGCTCGAGAAACATAGTACAACACTGCTATTGTGACCGATTTCATGTTTTAGTAAGTTTTTACACCTCAGATTATTGGTTACGTTCCTAGGATAATTAAGGGTGACGTGTAAATGAAAACATTACTTTTAGAAAGCTTATACATGGTAAATTAATTGTTTTGTGTCAAAGGAAAGAGTTGGGAACTGTTGTCGCGTTAGTCGGTTTGTCATAAATGAGGTAATTTGCAACTTGGAACAAGGCAGATATTAGGTTACAGGGCGGTTATTTGTGTAAGGTTTTTATATACTTTAACTTTAAAGCATCATTGAAGTCTTGCGCTTGTACAGGAATAAATAAAATATATCACAAAACGCGTGTTGCATAAGAATAATTTAAGATTTTGAATGTCAAGGTCTTGTAATACATTATTACAGCCTATGCCAATATATTATTATAACATGTAAGCAACCAAGTACACTCTATACGTATACAAATTGTGTTTACTTAGAGTTTAACAGGTTTCGGCTCATTAGACATTATCAGGTATATATACACACACACACACACACACACACACACACACACACACACACACACACGAGTACATTCTTTCAGTAAATGTGAAGATTATAGTCTTAGTGAACGTAACGCCGTGTAGTTTGGTACCTACCACCCAGACTACATAATGTCACATTCCAGAACACCATGTTGGCTAAAATATTTAATATCGCGCAGCATTCCAGGGTTTTGAAACCACGGTATATTGAGAACTGGTTTCGTTGTATTCTCCAAGTGACACGTTAAGAATTCATATTTAAGCCTATTAGCAGACCTATTTTCAGATTTTGTGACTAGTTATACAAAAAAATTCAAAAGAGGGGATCTTTTCTTAAACTTCTTATGAGAAGAATTAACCAGAATTACTTTATCAAACACTGGCATGGAGAAGAATAATCAGAATATTAGTTGGAAGGATATTGATATCAGCCGTCATCGTGAAGCACCTTCAGTTTTACCAGAATATCTAGACTTCGAATGAAACGCCAGAAGAAAAAATCTAACAATTCCCGTTGCTAGCTACACTTTCCGCAGGAATGTCTTCTATTGATCCACTATCATAAAATATACATCCATGGAGGCAGTATAAACTCACTATTACGTATTAGAGCTGCATGGGGAACAGAATAAAATTGCTGTTTCACAGAACATGGCGTGTTTTAACCCGTTCAAAGGTTTTGACTCTCAGCTTGGTAAAGGGATCTTGTATGGAAGTAGGTCTGCTGGCATAATTGAAGGTCGCAATACCGAACAAAACACACAGACTTTTCACTGCCGTTTATTTCTGCCCCCGTCTCTTTATATCCGTCAGTGCTAAGAACTCTGACCTGTAGGCTTACGTAACTACATTATCAAGACCGGCTGTTTCATGCTAACAGACGTATTTTCTTTTTTACCTCTCTGTATTATAGTAAGGCCAATATTCTTGGTTTAAGTATTCTTGTTTTCAGATGGCAATGAAGTAATAATAAATGATTATTTTTTCGCCCTTCTTACCAACAAGACTTTTTGGAATAGACGAGACGAAAGCTATGTGTCATACATGCATCCAATACCTATGCACACAGTAATAAAAATTTAGATATCCCTTTTAACAGAATGTAATCTGCAGATGCGCAGTCTTTCGTGAATTGGGAATATTTAAATAAGGAAGAAGCAGTGAAAACATTTTCTTCAAACACAAAAATTGAAAGAGATGATGCATTACGTGCGAAATAAAAGCAGACTAGTTTTCATATGGAAAAGAATAAGCCTCTTATAATGGAATAAAATGCCACTATTAGTTCTGATACACGTGTTGCACAAGAACAGGATTGAAAACTAAATTATATGTTATCCATCAAATCTGAAAGTAATACCTCACACATACATATACGTACATATATAATATATATATATACGATAATATATACGGTAAAGTTTTTAAACCTATCGTTATTCTGTATGTAGCAAATTACTTTATTGGATAAAATGTTCTCGGTCTAGTCGCCGCGTCAGATTGCTTAATGGTGAATAAGCCAACGTTTCGAGGGCAATGTTCGCCCACGTCGTCAGGGAACTGACTATCTGCGAAACCTATCCGCGTCGTAATGTAGTCATTTCCCTGACGATGAGGACGGAGATACACTCGAAACGTTGGCTTATTCACTATTAGGCAATCTGAGGCGGCCGCTAGCCCGAGAACATTTTATCCAGTTTAGTCTCTGTGAAAGCTTTAAATTATAAATTACTTCACTGTTTACTGATGGGAAGGCCATGTAGCAGTTACAGCTGGAAAGGTCTCTCGTTATAGCGCAGTTATTTTCAGTTTTTACGAACACTGGTACCTGGCTGCATTGATTGTCGAAATAAAATTTTCATAATTGATGGTGTGCATATTTGAGAGAGGTCGTTATTTTATAACAGTGGATAAATGGAAGAGTATTGTATATGAGTAGGTAGAGTTGAGAACTCTTTTATTTTGGAATTTCGCTTTACTGTGGAGTGTTGTACGCTTACAGCAGGATTCCGCCCATTTGTTTAGTTTGAGATCATACATAACACGTCAAATTTACACGGGTGTACTTAAAAATTGAAACAAACGAATTGCGTAAATTTAAATAGCTATTAGTGAAAATTATGGACCAGATTTTTCAACCACCGAATTATAATCGGACAACTTGAAATATAGTAAATGTATCTATGTTTAGTGTAGTTTGAAGTTAAGTACTTATGATGATGTCTGCTTTACAAGTACCACCTGTGTTATATTTTGTAATTAGAAATTTATTTCTAAGTAATATGGATGCAGCGTATCGGTAATAACTCGTGACTGTCAGTTAACTTGAAAAGAAGTTCAAATATCTCGTTGAAAGCTGCCATTTTCTACATATTTATGATCCTTCTTAATATAACAAGAATTCCCCTTTCACCCCTAATGAAAGAAGGAGAGATGCCAACGAACAGACTGTAGTGCTTCAGTGAAGACAGTTTTTAACGCCGAGAGACCCGACGTTCGTCTAAATAATATATAAAAACTAATAAAACTATAAATCAGTATATGTCCCATCAGAAATAAATTGTATTTATTATATGGAACCAAATGTTGCGTCTTTTCTCAGCTCATTCTCAGGTTCACAGTTGGTCTTTAAAGCATATTAAAGAAGAAATATACATCATTTAAGGCCGTAAAATAAATAAAAATTATTAGAATTATATGATACGGATCTACATAATGTACATTTCTTCCTTAATATGTTTTATAAACCAGTTGTTATCCTGAGGATGACCTGATACAGGTCAAAACATGTAATTCGATATAATAAATAGAATTTAATTTTATTTGGACAGATGCTGATTTATTTTTTTTGTACTACCGAAAACAAAACGGGATGGCATCCTTTAAAATATATAAAAAACAAAATACGTAAATAAAGCTGAATTATATTACCTGCTCAGTCCGTACCGCGCAGTAAACACACACCGACGTGGTTTAAAAAATCAATAATTTAATGGTGTAGGGGGAAAGAATCGCGGTTTGTTCCGAGATCCAAACAAAACACGCAAATAAGGCTGAATTTTATTACAGGCTCAGTCCGTACCGCGCAGTAAACACACCCCGATAGGGTTTTAAATATCAGTCTTTAATGTTGTATGGGAAAAAAATCGCGGTTTGTTCCGAGATCCATACAAAACACGTAAATAAAGCTGAATCATATTACAGGCTCTGGTCGTAACGCGTAGAAAACACAATTCTCTGTATCTACGTCTCCTGACATCTAGTGGTGGTCTGGGGAATTCCAGCGTTCTCATAGTTGTTCTGCCATCTGGCGGCTGCCCATGGTACTCCAAGCATCACATACCTTTGCATCTTACTGAATTTGATATATTTCCGATTCACAGTGAAGACGATATCCGTTATGAAGACCAGTTCCTTACAGCTGTTGGGAAAATTGTCGCTGCTTGTTGTGAAAATCATATAGAGCACACAGAGAGTGGTGGAAAAAGAGGTTTCGTTGCTACGAAATATGGTACAGAACGGTAACCGCTGTGCATTGCTGTGTTTATTCCTATTCCACTGCTTTAGCCGCAGTCAGAACACCCCCGATATTAATTTACAAGGGCTATAGTTGTTCTGCTTCTGAGCTGATAGATCCAGTTACCAGCACAGATGGATTTTGTATTCTCTAATGTTTGCAAAATACAGGTTAATTAATTCAAGAGCACTTATTGTTAATATCACGACAGACAGTCGCTAGATAAGTAAATACTGTCAAGCCTTTTGTGGATAGCGATATTTGACTGCCACTGTCACAACAGCCCCAAACTGAATCATATCCTAAGCCAGATGAATCGTACTGCACACCCGCTATGTCTGTATTATCCAGTTCAAAATCAGGGTTCATTTTAATACAAACCTTGCAATTATAATAAGGTCTCTGAAGGGATTTTACCTTTAGATTTGTTACTAAAATTATATTAATGTTTACGTTGCGTATCTGTATATTTCTGATGAATGCATCACCCAGTTTGTACTTTTAGAATCAACGTAAGAATATTTGATATGTAGGTCTGAACGTACTTTCTGCATTTGTACCATCATAATTTTTAACTCTGAGATATTGTTAACCTTCTTTCAATCCACAAGACAGCGCTGCTCTTTGTTGGCAGTTTGTAAGTGCTTATTAACCAAATTCGCAGTTATCATACGGTCTGAAGACGATAGGCACCATAGGTCATTATCATACGTTGCGTTATTTAAGGAGTTCGTAACGCAATCGCCGATCCCAGTGGCCGCGCAGTCTAAGGCGTAGGTCTGCGGCCGAGCGCTTGCTGTGGTCGTGGGTTCGAGTCCCACCGGAGCCGTGGATGTTTGTTTTGTACAGTGTTTGTGTTGTCAGGTAGAGGTCTCTGCGACGGGCCGATCCCTCCTCCAGAGGAGTCCTACCGACTGTGATGTGTGTCTGAGTGTGATCAAGTGAAAATGAACAACCTCGACACCTACTGTGAACAAGCAGGTAGAAGAGGGAAGGACTACGACGTCGACGACGACGTAACGCAATCAGTAAGAAGTACTCCGAACTGACATATGCATCGAGCCCTAAATATGATCGATTATGGAAATATCTGTGTTTGCCTTGTTCCAAATGCAGTGCATCGAAACAAGCATGTTAGTAGGCTAATAATTTAAAGTCTGGCATTAAAATGGATAGCACACCACCATAAAAGTTTAGTTATTACATAATAGAAAACACTACGTCTCCATTACAAAGAGCAACCAGTTAGGACACTTTTAGGGGAGTACTTTGTTTCTATTCCGAGAATCATATGAATTACATAAATATAGTCTGTGCTGAACAAGTACGCAGTTTTCTTAAATTAAACCAGATGGCGTACATGTCGATCATTTCGCTTTAAAGGTAAAGGTAAAGGTTCACCCTATAACAGACCCTGAGGTCCCAAGAGGACGGAAGAGGTATAGCTCTACCCGTTCGTGAGCCTCGGCACGAGGAGGGGATGGGGTGGCTAGCCCCACACTCCGGCCGCTTTACC
This sequence comes from Coptotermes formosanus, assembly GCA_013340265.1. Lineage (NCBI taxonomy): Eukaryota > Metazoa > Arthropoda > Insecta > Blattodea > Rhinotermitidae > Coptotermes > Coptotermes formosanus. Next base: position 1,785,928 of record BLKM01000655.1, read on the forward strand.
CCCGTGAAAGAGACCCGGTACCCATTGTACAGGAGGCTGGGTGGGTCCCAAGGCCGGTCTGGACGGCTGCGGAAAATCTCGCCTCCAACGGGATTAGATCCTTGGACCGTCCAGCCCGTAGCGAGTCGTTATACCGACTACGCTATCCCGGCCCTCACTCCGCTTTAAAAGGGTAAAAGTAGTCTTGCCTTCTGCATTTGGTTCTTTTCGTTATTGTGTAAGATTAATAATTTTGGTATTACATTACATCGAATGGCATATAAGAATATTTCGCTGTTTTATACATGTTGGTACATTAACAGTACTCAGTTTGCACTAAATCCGACTATACCGTAAGCTTGAAATGCGACAGTAATTTGAACCATTTATACAGGCTCCACCGCATGATATAGCACGAAACTATCATCTTGTGTTTCCACTCTCCCTGTAAACAAAGGATGAGGCAACGTGGGATCGAATATGGTGAATTCTGTTCAGGCTGTACGGGCTGGAAGTGATCTGCATCATGTATACATTAGCTTATTTAGGTCACCTGCGTGGGACATTGAACTCAGTTCCAGACAGATCGATTCCCGTTCGGTGCATGCAAATAAACCTGCGCAGAGATGATTCACGAGGGAATTCCCCGTTTCACTGGGCTTTCCATTGTTGTCCCATTGCTCACTGTTTTTAAAGCTTGAGAGAAAAATGGTCATTATATGTACCATCTAGTTTACATCAGAAAAACTCAGTGCTTGCCCTCAGCATTTATTTATGAGGTCTATGGAATTCTCACAATACACATCTATCTTTCTCCAAAGAAAATTAAATTGTGTTTCATAATAGAGGTTTAGCGTTTTCTGTGAAGTAGAAACCGAATATTTCAGTAATACATTATTGAAGCTATTTTAGGCGTAAAGGTTGTGCCATAGTTCTGGCTGTTAGTTACGGGTCTGTCACGGCGGCTGCCCGAGTTCGAGCCCGGATTTCTCTTTGTGGAATTTGTCGTAGACAAGTTGATAGGAGGATAGTATTTTTTCCAAGTAATTCCCTGTCTCCTGTTATTATCATCCCACCGATGTTCTGTATTGATCATCTTCAGAGCTACTTTCAATAAAATGAAGAACAAGGAAAGCCTGGGGAATTTTCAAAATATGGGGCTGTTTTGGAAATCGAAGAATATTAGGAAAGAAAAGTAATGACTTTTTTGCTTGAGGTTTCAAAGCGTTAAGTTCTTTGTGTGGGTATATCCAGCACATGTCATGTTAACAACTATTCACGCAAAATCAGGGACAGACGTTAAACTCGCAGGTTGAATCCCATGAACCGATCTTTCCGGCAGTGATTAGATCCGATGTTTTCTGCTATCGACAGCAAATAACTGCATGCAAGTGAAGCAGAAATTTCATGCTTGCCAAGTGTCATGTAAAATAAAATTATTGCATTTTCATAAAGTTTAGGGTATTCTCGGACATCATGTGATGTGGTCTGGTAGAAAGTACGAACTTTGAGGAGTTTTCTTGCTTCTAAGCTACAGGACTTTTTGTCTCATATTCCGCCGTCATAAATCAAAATATTCACCCCTTCCCACCTAATGTTTAATATTATTCTTTCCGACTGAGTCCATCTTTCCGGTCTCATAATCATTGTTTAGGATACAGAGTCAAGCCCCTTTATCAAGTAATTACAATGACGGTAACCTTGTTTTGTCGATAAATATAGATATTCTACAGCAACGGAAACAGAGTCAAATTCCCTCAAACTTTCCATCATACGATATAGTGAAAAATACATTACAATTAACAATTTTTATGTACAAGATTTGAGGCCCTCATAGCGGCGGTTATGTGACATTATGTTGTGTTAACTGCTATAAATTTAATTTCTGCTGGGTATCGTGTAGATAGAAAAAAAAGTTTATTCTCTCTCTCTCTCTCTGTCTCTCTCAAAAGCGCAAATTTAACGTTTCGAAACTTAACAAAAGTATAGTTGAACACCACACACACTGGCTGGGAAACGTGCTTCCAATTGTATTAAAGCAGTGCTTAATGGAAACGTTCCCTGTACTGACATATCAGCTAGATCCAAGGCTTTATGCATCAGACTCTGTCATAGTGTATTAAATTTGCCGACTTAACTCCTGTCACCATGGAAAACCACAATTTTGGCTTTACTTTATACTTTTTGGTTTGAAAACATAAACGTATGCAGGGTAATACTCACAGGATATGATATAAATATTTTCGTCTAATCACAATGAAATATATAAATTCTCATTTTCACCATTTTTATTAAATAGCAGTGTTCTTTGAAGCAGCAGTTTGGTTGATATTTACCAACGTTTAAACACATCTTTTGCCTCCACTTCTTTTCTTTTATATGAATGCATTCATTTCATGCAAAATATTAATACCTGTTTACCAAGCAACTCGGCATCAAGTGGTTGAATCCAGCCTTAAACTTTACAGAGGGAGTTCCTTTACATACCGTATTTTGTAAGGATGGCTAACAACAGGATTAATTTTACCAAATATTTTGTGTACGCACGTGGCTGTGAAAATATTGTTGACATACAATATTTCCTTTGCATACACCCTGTAATGTACAGTACGTTTGCTCGTAGTCAAAAGCACTCTGAGGGAAAAAAGATATTGAGTGTTTCATTTGAAAACAACTCTGACATTTATGGTTTATTGTTTGTAGAGTCTATGTTTATTTGTTGTGGTTTGATACGGTGGGTTTCAGCAAGCCACATATCACAGTGTTATGACAAATGGAGTGGAATTATGGGAAACACAGAGGGAAACAGCACAGGTGTGGTTCTGCAGTAAAACACACTTTCCTGTTTGTGCAATTGTTAGTATATTGAACTGAGAGATTTTCTGTATTCCTGCATTACTTAATTAATAATATTTCTTGGGGCATTATAGAACTTTCATCGGCGAGGAATAATTTTAGAACTGATATAGAATGTGAGATGGTGCGTGACTGTATGCATATGTTGTGTTGTTATCATGAAATATATGTAGCAGCCTTATGTCCGAAACGGTGAAACCTGAAGGATAAAGATGTAACTTAATTCGCTAACGGAAAATAAAGAAGGAGGGTGAAGGTGAAACGGATATTAAGAAGTCAGGCGAGGATAAAAGATATAGAATAAATTATTTTCTTTTAATTTTAAGCTTGCTCCTAATGCAGATTTAAAAGGATATCGGAAAAGTGTCTACAATTTGCATAGTACTCGCCCTTATGACAGCAGTAATAAGTTTCATTTCAGTTGAGTTCTGTATTATAAATATGCTGACACAACAGCCATAAGGCCACTTACAGAGACAGCATCGAAAATGCGGAAAAAATACATCAAATAACAAACCACAAAAACACACAGAAAAGAGACAATAACAAAACAAATCGCATAGAATTCTTAAATTAAGGATGGTTACGAAATAATTTTTCCTGACAAAATAATAATAATAATAATTATTATTATTAATATAATTATTATAATTATTATTATTATACGAGAATAATGGGCGCTATCCACGTCCGGGGCGATATATTTTAAACTTGGGTTAAAAAGCAGTTACAGGAAGTATCACATGAGGCTTCACTGCGGGATAAGACCATTTTATGTAAATTTCGGTGTAATTTTGCAGCTGCTAATTAATCTGCTGAGAGGAGATATGTCATCATATGATGGGTTCATACTTGACGTCGGATAACGGCTGTCTATGTTTGGCTCCTAACTCACACTTCCGATCAGAAACGTCATTTTTAATTTGAACAGCGAATGCCAGTGTATTTACAGTTTGAGCCAAGTCCCTCGATAACACGCATATGTACTATTTAACGTATTACGCATGTAACTGCACACTTACGTGCACAAAATTACGTTAAGAGTCTGACGAATCTTGAAAGATTCCTTAGCAATACTTTGTATCCCCAAATATTTTGACAGTACCAGTGCAGTATATAAGTGCAGTGTTATTTATAGCAAGCGGAACATGTCCCAGGCATAGGAGAGTGGAGAATTGTATGTATTAGTTTTTAGCCTCTAACTCTTGTGAGAAGGAAGTTCTTGAAGATGGTAGACTGAATGGAACTTGAAAGAATGACTTTCGATTGGTATGACTGCTGGCAAGACTACTGTATATACAATCGCGAACTAGTGATAAGACCAACAAGTACTAGACAATACTCACCCTGCACGGTAAAATACAATACTACAAGGTAGTCAGTGTTCCTATGATATAGGATTCTGGTAAAGATTTTACCTGCTGAGCTGTCTACGGTAAGGTAACCAGATTTATAAAACAAAAAGCAGGTCACTCATGGCGGGGTCGCAGTGGTTCAGTTGGTTGAGGCACTGCGCTACAAACCGGAAGGTCGCGGGCTCGATTCCCGATGGTGTCATTTGAATTTTTCATTTACACTGTATGTGTGATATGTTGTTCAAACCTACAAAGAAACATATGGATTTTATGTGAAGACCTAGGTATAACCCCTGATGATGGCGTCGGGATAGGCGTCGAAACATGTCGGGTATAGCAGTGTTGTGAAAAAGTGTTATATATGTATATATAAAAGTGCATTTGTTGGTATCTGAAATTATGCAATAAAATGACCAGTGAAAACAAGACAAAACTAGTAATATCTTTGTCATATTTTTTAGATGGTTGAATTTCTTCCAAAAGGGTTGGCTGTTCCTTTATGACATTGTAAAATTCCATACAAGAAATGTCTTTAAAATGTGTTTTTGTTATTAAAATTAAAAGGAAAAATAAGAAAATGGGACGCGTTTTTAAAAAACGGGACATTTGGCGTCTCGATTACATTTTCTAGGGACAATTGGATTATTGGCTGAAAAAGGGGACAGTCCCATTAAAAACAGGACGTCTGGTCCCCCTATGGTAAGAGTCTGATGCAATTTCACTCGAGAAGGGTGTTATTATGGCTACCAAATGTAGCCGGCACCAATAAAACTTACTAAGGTCTTCATGTAAATTTTCCGATTCTTTGACCGATTTTAACCAAATCTGTAATTTATCTACAGATTTTCATAAAGTCCCAAGTATGAAATTTTAAAGAAAGTCGTCCAGTGGAGCTGCGCTGATAAATATGAACGGAGAGACATAGAGACAGACGAACGCGACGGAGCTAATAGGCCCTTTTTGCGACTAAGAGAACGCACCTAAAAGCAATACTGATATTTTTCAATTAAATACGGGCCATTTATTATCTAAATATAAGTCTGTTGGTTTACCAATAAGAACTGTGATGAAGGGTGTTACGTATGGACTTACAATTGGACTTCTGAGTCTGTAATCAAATTATGCAGTACCTACGGGGTTGTGTGGACTATAATTTAAGTAAAGAATCATGAAAACTTTGTAGTCGATATCTCACCGCGGAGAACTGTGTTCGATTCCAGGACAGTACTTATGGGATTTGAGGTGGACAGAGTGGCACTGGTACAGGTTTATCTCCGTTTACATCGATACTATACCAATATTTCTCCAATGCTTCTTACTCATATTTCATTAAACTGTCACCGACGCTACTTTGTAAGTGACAGAAGCGTTATGTAAAACATTGAAAAGAAAGTACAGTCGATCCCAGTTATAAGGACATCGGTTTATACGACACCTCGCCTGTAAAGGCATATATTCTGTGGAACCAATTACTTCGTCACTGTTAATCATAACATTATACGCCTCGGTTATAGCGACACTCATTTATAAAGACACGATAATCAGTCCCTTTCGTGACGTTATAACCGAGTTCGACTGCGTATGATAAACTACTATTTGTGGTGTGCGCTAAAGTATATCAGAACACATTTTTGGTGTGGAACTGCAGCAAAAATTGGGGCTAGGCCGCCTCATGTTTTTGACGTTTCATAATCACAATTACACACACACACACACAGAGCCGGTATGAATCCTCTGAAAGAGTGATCAGACCGTCGCACAGGCCGCTACCTCAACAACACACAACAAACACAAAAGACGAACACGTGTTCCACCGGCGGTATTCTAAAGCACGACCACGGCCGTCAAGCTGCCACAAACTGACGCCTCAGACAGCACGGATCAGCGGCCCACCTTTTAAAGAATCATATTTTGCTCTATTTTTTAGTGCAACTAAAGACATAACTTCCCTATTTCAAGTTCCCTGCCGCGGTTCTAACAGAGAATACCCAAAGGTACTGTGAAGGTTACTTTGTTCTCTGTACCAATATTTACAACAGATACGGACGCTAAAGCAGTTTACAGGTATTACGCTAAAGTTCCTGCATGCGGTTCGAATTCTTATTCCCCAACTTTATCGAATTATATGCATAAACTTTAATTTCTTGACACGCTAATCCTGATGCAGTATTTTAGTTTTAATACTGGCGAAGACAGCAACCACATCCCGGCATGCTTCTGCTATGAAAAGAAAAAAAAAGACACTTATAGACTTCATATATTTTTTCTCACTGTTTTACATCATGGTCGCGGCTTCGATTCCCGATGGCATCATTGGAATTTTTCATTGACCTAATCCTTCCGGCTGCACTATGGCCCTGGGTTCGACTCAACGTCTAACAAAAATGGGTACCGGGAATGTTTCCTGGGGGATAAAGACGGCTGGTGCGTCGGGCTGCCAACTTTACCACCTTCATGTGCCGATTGTCTTGAAATGTGGGAGCCTCAAGCTCCTGCAAACCTATGGGCCTAGCCAGGCCTGTAATGGGATAGCTTTACCTTATTTTACATTATGAAGATTTAAGTTGAGATAGGGAGAGATGTGTTCTGTTTAACGACTCCGTCATTTGCTAATACATAAAACCTGCCTATGCAGGATCCGCAAGGGACCGACATTTTTCCTTTACGTGTAAGTCCCTTTTAATCCAGGTAATTTAAGTATGGATCATCGGGACTCCAAATCATCCGGTTTATAAACTTTTTCTGCTAAAGACCGGTTTATGCAGGTCCATGTTGTGTTTAAGACAGGTTTCGCTGCATTGTGTAGCATTCATGGTAGGGGAAAGTGGGGTAAAACAGGGTACTTAGGGGAAAAACGGCTCTATCTTATCCATTCCTTCGCCTAAACTTGTAATTTCTTCAGTAAAGACTCTCAAACACTTGTTTATCATATGACGAGCCCAATATTTTGCTACATGGGCTATTGTAAGAGGAAACTAAATTTGAAGTATGTGATGCAAAGTACCCCGTTTTATCCAACCGGTAGGATAAAACGGGGTAACTGAATGTCTACGTGGAAAATAAGAAGTCTTGCTTCCGCTCGAAAAATATAGAAGCGTGTGTGATGACTCACACAACAAAGGAAAGCTTAAATATTAAGTATTTAAAAGTATACTTACTTTCCCGGTTTTATGAAGAAGGCTTCCAGTTAATATCGCTAAAGTTTTCTCGCAGTATTGTAGCACACAGTTCCAATATATATCTTCGCTATTTAACAAACACACAATGACATCGGAAGACTCGCTTTCGCCTGCAGACCAGAGGGAGCAGTGGTAGCAATCACTCAGTACTTTTCGCGAAAAATGCCATCACTTCCTACAGAAAAAATCGCATGTACTCCGTTTTATCCTAACACCCCGTTTTATCAGACTCTCCGATACTCGAAAATTAACGAAATTTGAGTATGTTGCATTGGTGGAATGACATTAAAAGGGTAATCCGTAAAACTTGGACAGAAACCTATCCCAGTGCAAATTTATTCACCACAAATCCCATGTAAAGTAGCCGGAGATCGAACCTGGACCCCCGAAGTGAAATCGAAGACTAAAAGCCTGAGCTATGACGGGGCTAAATTTTAAATTGAGAGCAATAAAATTTACAAGACGCCTTTCTGCAAGTACAACTGCGGCTACTCAATGTTACTTCCTAAAGCATGTTTTTCCTAAATATTTTTAGGATAGGCAATCCGTTGCGATGAAGTTTTTTAAAGTGAAGGACGTCAATTACAGCTACGTTTTATGTTGTATTATTAATTATACGTAATATTAATGCGCAAAATGTTTCGGCTTAAGTACAAAAAGCCATCATCAGGCGAAATTAGGGTACCAAATAAAATAAGTTTGCCTGATAATGGCTGTTTGTGTGCTTAAGCCCAAACATGTTGCGCTTCTGAAGGTTATATAAAAATGTAGCATAAAACTCAGTTTTTACTTACTTTGTATTTTTCATAAATGTAAGAAAACTTTAAGAACTGTTTGCTTAAAGTATGTGACTGTAGATCTGTGCCTTGTATGCCTTCTTTGCGCCTAAACTTGTCGCTTGGACAAGCACCCCATAACTACGCGTCACTACTGTATATCACACTCGTGGCTTAAGCAGAGGTTTTGATATCACGAGCTGTTATCTGCATCAGTCTGACGGAAGAAGCATCCTATGTTATCGACTATGGACAAAGATTAATGTTCCGGGCCAGAAATAGTGGTTGGCAGCAGGGGCGAATTGCTTGAAACGTCATGTGTATTGATCTGATTAAAATGTTAAATTGTCCCCATGTTTAATTAAGCACAACATCTATGAAGACCTGCCCCACGGTTTTTAACTTTGGGCGTAGATAGAGGTGGGTTGTCAGCTTTAGGCCCTGGTCACTTTACCCTCGGAGAAGGATGCCCTTAAACCCACTGAACGGGGCCCAAAAGTCTTTCGAGATGATTTTGGAGAGAAGAAATATTGCTTATTTCCTCTGTGAACCCAAAAACGATTCCTAGCCTTCCGTCTCGTATCCTGGTCACTGTACCGACTGAGCTATTGCAGCTGGTGGTGAGAAAATATGACAGTTTGGGGGAAGAAATAGTGGCACATACGATATTAAGAAGCTGACTCTTATAAACTGATTCACCAATTAATATGTCACATACAGAGGGACGCCCTTAATAAAATGGGCGTATTTCTGCAGTTACTAGAAATTTATTTAACTTCGAATTAATTGTTACGGAAATTTTCTGGGAGCCAATTTTCTATCCAAACATTTTTCTGTAAGTTATATTTTTCTTACTGATGAAATATTCGGTAGAAAGGCGAAGGAAGAATTTGACAATTTCGATCTAAGGTTGCAAATCAATTTCCATAATCCACTTTATGTAATGTAACTCCAAATAAAGATGCTAATGCCAACGTCTGATTTAGGATGCACGCTATATTTTCTTAAGACAATACCGCCCCTAAATTATTATCCCTGACCTACAGTTCTGTCACGTCCCCGTAATGTTCCTTATTATTATTATATCTCCTTTCGCATCACAAAAAGCCGGGATAGCTCAGTAATTCTGTGGTTATATTGACTAGGCTACGGTTTACAAAGTGGAGGGGTCATGGTTTAGTTCCAGGGAGAGGCAATAGATGTTCCTCTTTTCTGAATCATCCAGAACGGACGTGGGGCTCACCCAACCTCCCATTAAAGGGGAGGCCAAGGGCTATTCCTTTGCGGATAAAGCGACCGGTGCTTAAAACTGACCACTCACATCTATCCACTTCCCGTATAGCGTAGCTGAGGAGAAATGTAACGTTACCATGTATTTCACGAACACATAAGCACATAAAAGGTGTACTGTGTATACGCAAACTTCGTTTTTTTAATTATTTAATTTTTTTATAAAATTAGGTGTTTGTGTTATATAAATGTTGCCATACAAAAGGTTCCGGTTATGTATGAAGCTCTAAGAAATTTGAATTTCGCTTCCAACTATAATCACCATTAATTTTAAAGCAGGTCGGTTATAGCCGACTTTCTACTGTGTTAGCTGTACTTCCCCCCAGCAAGACGCCACTCCGTACTCAGGATCCTCTTAGGAATGGCGGTGTCTGTTCCTGGTGAAATCCCATCATCATGGGGCAATGCCTGCCGGCTGCACTAAGTAACTTGTGTCGTAAACACGTTATTGGACCCTTGCCCAGCCAATCTCCTACCCTACACATTTTCTGCTGTCTTCTGTGTACTTCTCAACATAAATTAAGACAATGAATCTTGAAAGAAAACAATGTTACAGTAAAGGATTCAGATCTCTTGTGTTGTTACGCTGAGTAGCTGTGTTATTGATTCCCGACGTTTCGAAAGAACAAACCGCCGTCATTTTCAAGAGTCCAAAGGAGTCCTAGAACCCTTAACTGAGAAGTAGGGATATTCATTCCCGATGTTTCTAAGAAACGTCGGGAATCAGTAATCCTGCTACTCAGCCTTACAACACTGAAGACCAGAATCGTCGACGTCACCGCTGTGGATTCATAAAACTTTTCAACGTATGTGTATGTATGTATATACAGGGTATACACAAAAGAATGGTGCGGCTTCAAAAGTTAACAAGAAATTTATTTCTCACCTTACACGGGCACAACGTACACCGTCAGCAGCGGCAACTGTCCAAGTTTCTCATGCGTTAATCACAATCCTTCAATATGTGCATTCTGGGTCACACGACACACATCCACACGGTAATCAAATTCATCCCAGACTGGGTGTAGCATGTCCGCTGTAATGGTCTGCAGTGCATGCGTTATCCGATCACGAAGTTCCTTGAGGGACATGGGCAATGGCGGTAGGTAAACGCTGTCTTTAACGAACCCCCAAAGAAAGAAATCACGCTGCCCTGTAATCACAGATCTGGACACCTCAAAACGGAGCACACAGAACGCCTTCTCCTGCTGCGACGCCATCTTGGAAACTGGCCCCACGGCCCCGCAGTAAGCATGAGAAGCGAACTGCTGGTAGCGCATGAGAAACTTAGACAGTTGCCGCTGCTGACGGTGTATATTGTGCCCGTGTAAGGTGAGAAATAAATTTCTTGTTAACTTTTGAAACCGCACCATTGTTTTGTGTATACTCTGTGTGTGTGTGTGTGTGTGTGTGTGTGTCTTGTGCTGTCTCGTTGTCCGAAAAAGCACTTCTTGTTTGAAGGTTTCGATATTTCACCCACTTATTTTTATAAGAGTATTATTAAGACACGGAGCATTGGTGAAATGGCACTGGCCGATGAAAGCCGAGGACCTAAGAGAAAAGTTTAGCTCAGTTCAAATTTTTCCACCAAAAATCTCATATGGACTGAGTCGAGATGGAATTCGGATCTCCACAGTGAGTTGACGACGACTAACCGCCTTAGTCATGGCAGGACAATTTACACTTAAAATTCATGTAACTGAAATATAAAAATTGAGTTATATCACACAGAAAACACAATCCGTCTCTATCCTGCGTATCAGTCACTTCCTATTTAGGGGAATAAAAGAAGTTTGCTGGGGAAATAACACAAAACGCAAAGATATGCTCTGTGGGCAAGTACAAAGGTTTGGAATGCTGAAAGAAATTTAAAAGGTGTTTAGCACCGTGCTTTAAGGAATAATGTAGCATAACAATTTCGTGATTAATGAGTAAGTGTGCCCTTCGCATCAGTCAAGTACATTTCCATCGACGGACAATGGCTTTAGGTTCGCTTCGTCACAAATAGGTTAAGATCCACGTTCAGATTCCGGCATATAATCCTTGATGTCTTTTTAGACCCGCTGACTGAGAATGAAGGCACATGTTGGTCATAAATGTTAGTACGTGCTGTCTACCTACATAACTTTGGTTCTTGGTACCTACCTGCAGAACTTTGGCAAGCGCTGCTGTCTGCAGAATTCTGGCACTTGCTGTCTACCTGTAGAAATTTTAGTACGTGCTGGCTACCTACAAATATTTTGTACATGCTGCCTATCTGCAGCACTGCACGTCCCAGGAAGATGTTATTTTCTTAAGTTTCTTATTAACGCTTCAGTGACGCTGGGTTTCAATTTCGAACTACTGCACAACACGGAGGGGTTTTAGATTTATGGTATACCTAAATGAATTAATATCCCTACGGTGCACTGATGCGGGATTTAGAGGCTTGGGGAAATTTTTCCTATTACTTGACTTTTCAATGTTTATCCTTTTATGGATTGTAGGCTTATATTTCTTAAAGCCTTCGTACTGCCATGGAGACTCTGGCAAAAAAAAACCGTAGGCAGTTTTCTTATAACAACAGCACACAAATATTATAAGACAACTTAAAGCGAGATCTGTACTCTTACGGGACATTACGCGGCGTCATGTGGTAATTATTTACTGACGTTTCAGTGCAACGTATCGGTCCCATCTTCAAGGGTCAAGAAGTCCAAGAAGAGTACCACACGACACCGCGTAACACCCCAGAAGAGCGCAGATCTCATGACCATCGCTACGTCAGCCTTAAATAAAGCTAGAGCGGGATCCAAACCATACACTACGTTTGAATGAGGGCTATGTCCCCCTCCACAACATTTCTTCGATCAGATGCCGATGCGTGGCGAACAGATAAGTGAAATACAGATGGTTCAACAGGAAACCGTAACGATTTTCCATGAACGCTTTAAGGACATGAACGATGGCCACAATTTTATGGCGAAAATCATTGTGCATTTCATCCCTTTAACACTTCACGTTTTGTTATTTATCTTAACTTTAATATCGTGATCAATAATGCGTGTAGACGACTACAAATCCTACTTTCGGCATAGAATAACTAACAAAATGGAGACTGGGAATATTGCAGGGCGAGTTCGTATAGATTTTTGGCCATATATTACTCCACATTTATATTCTGCAATATGTCATATGATTAAGACGACAGTTTTAAAACAAAATTTATGTAATTTAGACTTAGAACTTCACACTTCTAGCTTATGGTGAGCCAGTTTGAAATGCGTAGAAAGAATCTTAAATTTATTTTTAATCTCCCTAACATACTGTGTAATATGATGGTCTGTATCGATGTGTTATTTAATGTTTTAAAGCGAGTGTTATTATTCCTTAAAGGCTTTAGATACAGTACATTGTTAGGCTGCAAACAGGAGCAAAACCTTCCCGACTAAACGAAAGGTGTTACTGCTTGTATCTCCAGAGCAACATCACACAGGTGCCTGCAGCTTTCCATAAACTGATTCGCTGAAAAAAGTACTGAACAAATAGCAACAGATCGATTAGGTGGAATAGACTGTATCCTTTCCTACAGAGGAATCAATCGCTGTACGCTATTCCACTTCAAAATGTGAGAGGTTAAACGCTACAGGAAGTCATGGTTTTGTTCTGAAAGTAATTTGTTCGCAACGGGTAAACTAGTACAGATCCTAAGGGCGCAATTTCATGTGGGCTTATTCCAGCAGAGATGTTTGGAAATTGGAATTCCGTGACGTACGCTCAACAACACGTCCAGAATTAATGCACACGTACAGGTGGATGTAGGACGCTCTGTTACGGCTTCCCCACTCTAATGCTGACACAGCCTAATCAAATGTACATAGATTCAACGTGTTTGTACCGCCATGCTAACCAGATAATCTAGGATTACTCAACCAACATTTCAGTTCCTCGTAACGAATACATACATGTGAATTGGTGTCACAATTCCAGGTCATAAACAGTATCACGTATATATGTATATATATATATATATATATATGCATTCATACACGTGCGTAAGTGGTATATACATATAGTGTGTACACATATGAGTTTGTCGTTAGTAGTAAAGAAATGGTCCCTGCTTATGCTACAGTGGCGTTCACTCTCAGAATTGCATTGACGTTTATAAGAGAATAATTCCATTTATTAAATTACTGAGTTCCAATTAGTCTATAGGTTAAAGAAACTTGTTAGACGGTACAGTAATTATTACTAGTCGGTTTTAAATATATCAATGATCTAACTAAAATATTTGCTATAATTTTATATATTTAAAACTTCACACTTTAAAGCGTAGTGTTTTTTCGAAAAGAATTAAGAATTTACTTTGTTCTTTACAGAAAACAGTAACGCCTGTATGAGGAAAATCAAAGATAGTGCTGTTTAGGGAAATAATCGCTCTTTGTTCCGGGAACCACAGGAAACCTACGTATAGTTTCTGGGCAAAATACAGAGCTTATAATGTTCAAAAAATTTGGCATATATTTATTTATATTTCAATACGTTTTAAACAGTTAATAGAGGTGCATAATGTAGAATTTTAAATTTTATTTTCTGGCAAATAAATAATTGAGGATTGACGCATTATTATATTTTTAACTACATATCATTTTTATTGGACGCGAATATGTATAAATGTAAACACAGATGCCGTCCTCACAACTTAAAAATAAGTTGTGAGGACGGCATCTAACTGTGTTTACATTTACAACATACAACGGTATGCATTCTATAAAGATGCGAGTATGTATGTTAAAACACGGCGACGTCTTATAAATGAAGGAAAACAAAGGCAAGTACATAAGAACGAGCCCATGAAGGTCAGTGGGAACAGGAGATATAGTTCTGCAAACTTTTAAGCTTCGTAAGAGAAGGAAGTGAGTTGTCAGCTGTACTACCGGGCAAATTTAATCTCGAGGAAGGCCCGTTTGGTATTCACTGGATGGATATAAGCCTGTGGAGAAGAAAATGTGTCGTACCCCTGCCTGAAATCAAGCCCCGCATCCCAGATCTTTTAGTTCGTGGCACAGACCAGTATACTGAGTGAGTTAGCCAGACGAGTACTTCAAACAGCACTGAATATTTTTGTATTGTTCATGCCGAGCACGTACTTACTAAAACTGTGAAACAGCAGACCAACATATGCATTCTTTTTATAACTGTTTGTAGAAGATTTAATGTGTTCCATGTCCGTGCACTATATTATACAAAAACACTAATCACCAACAAATGCATAGAGTTTTATCATCAATCGTAACACACTCCTACATGTTTCGACCCTGGTGGGTCATCTTCAGGGAGAACTTTTTTGTTATCGTTACACTAAGGTTGCACTTTATAGTTGAGTGAGAATGTGCTGTTGGCTGTGTACTGTGTACTGGAGGTGTGAACTCTCTGCGGTCCCGGCCTGCAGGCAGGGACCGCAGAGAGTTCACACCTCCAAAAACAACGCAGTACACAGTCAACAGCACATTCTCACTCAACTATAAAGTGCAACCTTAGTGTAACGATAAAAAAAGTTCTCCCTGAAGATGATCCAGCAGGGTCGAAACATGTAGGAATGTGTTACGATTAATGATAAAACTCTCTTTGTGCATTTGTTGGTGTTTAGTGTTTTTGTAGAAGATTTTCACTTACAAACCCGACATGTTTCGGTACACCTTGGTACTATCGTCAGGGGGGATATTGAAGATCTCTGCACTGCACTGTTACCTCCATAAAGGTACGTGTTACGACCCAATCAAAGTTTTTTAAAGTTTCTAAAAGTTTTTACACTTCTTCAATATTTGGTTTCTACTTTCTAGGTATATGTTTTAATTTTGCAAAAAATATTTTAGGATGACACTATATTTTGACTATTTGAAACATTGATGCATGTATTATACAAGCCTAAACTCCACCGCTTCATAAAGGATC